>OY751321.1:4350871-4770531 GCA_963564615.1 Rhorus exstirpatorius | reverse complement strand
CTGATCCGAGCCTTCTCACGTCGCGTTCCTTACACAACTCGCACCGCTCCTTTTCTGCCGGCACTGATACGCCGTTTTTCATGCCATGCTTCATACGCCTTGTGTTCTATGCCACGTACTCTCCCGCCAGATCCTCTCCCCCTCTCATCACGCTTCCCTTCACCATATTCCCCGTGTCCACTGACCTGTACGCCTTTGGCCGATGTCCAGACCGTGCTGCCCTCTCTCTTCTTCTTTCGCCGCCTTTCCTCACTGCCTTCTCGATCCCTTCAATCGCACTGCCGCTCCCCACCCCCTCCCTCTTCATTTGCCCCTCACCCAGCTCCTTCCTTCTAGCTTCTTCAGCCTTGTCACTTTTCTTTGCCACCCTCACCCACGCCTTTCTACCCACTTTTCTTTCTCCGTTCCATGTCTCTCCACTCACTTCGCTTCACTCTGCATTTTCTCCACTTTTCTCACTTTTCTCTCACTTTAAACCAGTCCTTTCCCTCTCTTTTTCTCACCGCGCCCGGCGTCACACCTGTCCCGTTCGCACTCTTGGGTGGGCCTTCCAATTGTCTGTAGTTATTTTGAACTAAATTGTCAATTAACAGTTCAATAACATTTTCACTTTATCATCGCCTTACACATAATCCCAGAAGCCCATATAACAATTTTCATCTCTGAACTATACATGGATCCTGAAAATTGTATTTGTTTACTAAGGTGCACTAAGTAAATTTATTACATGAATATTGAATTTTTTTCTCCACCATCCTGTCCTGTTCACACTTTCAATGTTCCACGCATGAGTTATATAACTTCAATGCTCCTAGTTCTTATAAAACCCATTTTCAATTAACAATTGAATAAATTTTTTCACTGTATATAATCTTTTTACTAAATATCAGGCTGTTCTATCCAGCCCGGTGAGATAGCGCTTTTTCATTAGAACTCGTAGATTAAAGTATCATTTGAATACAAGAAAGCCATAAGGAATCAATTGCGTACTGGTAGTGCGTCGGTCGTTAGGTAGATTGTTAGGTAGGTTTCAGTTAAAATCACAGGTAGGATTAAAATTAATTTCAACGGAATAACGTCCGGACTACAGAGCCGGAAATACTCGTAAAAAATAAATAATCCCCACGTGTTAATTTTTTTTTTTCTCAAATGATTATTTGAGGATCGAAAGTGCTGAATTCGCCGATTGAAGGATAGCAGGTTCAAATCCCGGACGATGACTTCTTTTTTCGAAAAATTCACAGGTTTTTTTTTTTAATAATGGATTAAGAGTTTTAAATTCATTCATCGGTCATTCCTAATCAACTCTCAGAGAGAATTCGACGCTTAGGAGGTTTCAAGGAGAGTCGTGTGTCTGTGTGTGTGGGTGTGTTTGCGTGTTACACTACTTCGCCACCCCCCCCCCCCTTCCCCGGGACAGAGTAGCCCCGCCGGCCTAGTGAGTCCAGCGTTGGTGGGGAAACACTACCTTTGCTCCATCTAGTAGTCCAGTCAATCCGTGCTCAAAAAGAGGGTAACCGTGCATTTTGGGTAGGCAGCGATTTTTTTTTTTTTGTAACGTAGGGTGGTCAGCCGTGAATGTGAAACCGAGTTTTCGGGGGGGGGGGGGGGTGCTGTCATTCGGCGGCCATCTTGAAATTAAGGGTGTAATTATTTTTTTGATTTATCTGTGTAACCATGAGGCTGAAGAGGAGAGACAGTTTTGATTTATCTGTGTAACCATGAGGCGGAAGAGGAGAGACAGTTCGCGGTGGTCGCCAGTGGCTGCCATCTTGGACCAGGCTCCCTTCTCTCACACACGCGCGCTCGTGACAGCAGCTCAGTGATCACAGACAACACTCGTTCGTGCGTATACGCGCGAGTTTCGTTTTCGTTGGGCAGCACGTGCATTCGTACGAGTTTTCATTTTCGAATTTTTGTGTTGTGATTTCTCCTGCTCTCGAGTGCTTCGGGTTTCGGTTCAGACAATTCCGATTCATTTCGGTTGAGTATTCACATCGCCGCGGTTTTTTCTCATTTTCGTGCGAGTTTCCACTTTTGGCATCAATTTTTGTGTGACCTTTTTTGAGAACACTCCTCGATCATGTCAGATGACGTACGTTGAGACCGTGGAACCGGGGGTCAACACACCGACGTTAGTCGTGCCTGCGGGATCTTGGGCCGTTGCCGTTCTCTCGATCTCTATGACAAGAATGGTTTTTTCGTCAACCCCGTTGGGTTGGATGAGTATATCGGCCTCGGGCCCTGTCGTGGGTGCGTGTCCCGAAGCACGTCATTCAGACGACTGCGTATATGAGTGCGCGTGCTCTCCCACTCATCCACTAGATCTCTCGCGTCAATGCTGACGTAAGTCAACAGAGCGCAGTGATTTAAGGAGACTACAACAGCGCCATATTCAAACGACTATAAGTCACCAAACACGATGATAACCATTCTTGATTATTATTTTTTTTTTCATTAAAAACTGACCGTTTTTACACATTCTCAAATTGATCCAGAGTGGTGTATGTATGTATGTATGTCTTTATTGACTACCCTAAGGGTTGCAAGTTTTTTTCCTAGGTTGTCTCCTTGTTACATACACAATTTTTACAATTTTCCTTTACACCTCCCGTCTCTTCGTCTCCTTTACATTTCCCCTCCGTCTTCCCCCCTTTATAACTCCCTTCTTGCGTTCTCAAATTCTGTTCACCACTCACATACCTCTCCATCACGCCATCATACCGCTATCTCCTTATCTCCCTCATCCTTCGCCATTCGTCTCTTTCCTTTATTCTTTCACGTCAATCCATTACTTTACATTCCCTCCTTACATCCTTACAACCCATACAATAACATTCTTACATTTTTATTATTCTGCATTATTCCGCCTTGCCCGCTTTACTCCTCGCTTTCTTCCATACCACTCGTTTCCATTCCGCTTCCTTGATCTTAATAACCTACTTGCCTTCCGGCCTTATTCTACTTACCTCCCTTCATCGCTCCGCTTATTCGAAACTCGCTCGCCCGCTCGCTTTTCTCGTCCTCTCGCTTTACCCGCTCGCACGCTCGCTCGCTTCCTTAACCCTTATTCTATCCTTACTCTATCGCCTGTCCTCTCCTTCGCCGACTTCCGTTTCCGTCCATTCGCTCCATTCCTTCTTTCACTCTGTCCCTCCCTCCCTCTGCCCCGCCACTATCTACTCCCCTTCTCTCTCGCCATTACCTTTTCCCAATACTCTCCCTCACTCCTCTAGCTCCCTACGTCTAGATCCTCTAGATCCCTCGCTATCCACCTGCCTCTAGATTCTAGATCCTCTAGATCCCTTGCTATCCGCCTGGCTTTCCTCTCTCTCTACCTCTCTCCGTCCCTTCGACTTCCGTTCCCTACCCTTTCACTCCGTTCCTTTATCCTCCTGCTAGTTATTCTTGCCTCCCCCTCGTCTCCCTCCCCTTCTTTTATCCCGCTTCCCTTCCCCATCGCGTACCCCTTCCCCTTTTCTTTTTAGCCTTCCTGTTTCTTTACCTCCTGTGCTCTCTCCTGTTCTTACTCCTAACCGCTACGCCCGTCTCCTTATTTCTCTTCTACCCTTTTATCCTTGTCCTCACCTTTTGACCCCTATGCGTTCCGGTCTCTCCCGGTATTACAGCCATTTTCCTCGCCCTGCCCGTCGCCTCTCTGTTCCTTATTCCGTCGTTTCCCTATTCTTCATCCTAATCTCTTCTTTCCTTAGCCTTTATTTTTTTGTTTTCTCTGCCCATCCACTTCACCCTCATCCTGCGTCATTCCTTCTCCATTCCCTCTTCGCGCTCTTCGTAGTCGTGCTATATCTTCTACCTACTTCAAACCCGCCGCCCACTTATCCATCGTCTTCCCCTACCTTACCGACCTTTCCTTATGTCCCCTCTGCCTTTGTCACTGCCCGCCTTTACCCGCCGTTCTCGCTCCGACTTTCTACTTCCTGCTTTCTCTGCCGCTCACTCACTGTCACTCACCGTTATCTCTTCCCCCTGCCCCTGCTCCATTTTTTTCCTAACCTCATTCGCCTCTTCATTTCCTGCCTTTCCGCCTTTATTCTCTAGCCCTAATCCGAAATTATTATCTCTCTACGTTCCTTGTTCTTTCCTTTCTCTTTCCTACCACTTACCTACTTTCCCCTACCCCCTAATCCCTTCACTCACCTCAAAAAATCTCACCCACCAAACCACACACGTTCACCACATTCGCACCCGGAAACGGAAGTCTTGTTCCAGAGTGGTGTTCTTCCGATTTCCTTTTTTTTTTTTAATCGAAAAAAAATTTTTTTTTTCACTTAAGCTTATTTCTTATAACACTATTCTAGAAATTTATGAGGATATTTAAAGAACCTTAGGGTTAAAAATAAAAACACATTAAAAAAAGTAGTAATCAACGAAAAAATTTGGATTTTTTTCGAAAAAATAAGCAAAAAAAGTAGAAGATCATTCTGAATCATTTTTTTCTATTCTTTTCTGAAAACTAAGGTACCTGTGGGTCATAAGACCTTGTAAAATATCCAATTTAATCAACAGGTTTTAATAATAATCATTACTGAAGTACATCTTCCCCCATAGGCGACTGTTAGTGTCGCCTTTAGCGAGAGCAGTTATTTTAAATACGATTTTTGTTACTTAGGCCTCATTAGCCGACAGGCCTTATCACCCGCAGGTACCTACATTCCAAAACAAAAATAATGAAGAAAAAAGTTGATTTTTGGTGAATTTTCGGATAAACATTGGATAATTTTTTTTTACACTCATACTCATATACTTTATTAAGTATATGAGTATGTATATAAGTAGTATATAAGTATATGAGTATGTATTAAGTATATGAGTATGTATTAAGTATATGAGTATGTATATGAGTAGTATATAAGTATTCTGAATCATTTTTTTTCTGAAAACTACATTTCAAAACGAGAAGAATGACAAAAAAATTAATTTTTGGTCAATTTCCCGATAAGCAATGGACGTTGTGAAATTACTTTTTAAGGATAATTCTACATTAAAGATTCTTTAATAAATTATGCTATCAGGTATATTTACCTGATAGCATAATTTATCACGTAAATGCTATCAGCATAATTTATCAGGTATATTTACCTGATAGCATAATTTATCAGGTATATTTACCTGATAGCATAATTTATTAAAGAATCTTTAATGTAGAATTATCATTAAAAAGTAATTTCACAACGTCCATGGCTTATCGGGAAATTGACCAAAAATTAATTTTTTTGTCATTCTTCTCGTTTTGAAATGTAGTTTTCAGAAAAAAAATGATTCAGAATAATCTTCTACTTTTTTTTATTAATTTTTTCGAAAAAAATCAAAAGTTTTTCGATGGTTACTACTTTTTTTTCGATTTAAAAAAAAATAAAAATCGGAAGAACCCACTCTGGAACAATTGAAGAATGTGTAAAAAATGTCAAATGTTTTGATGAAAGAAAAAAAAAATCAAAAATGGTAAGCATCGAGAAATTTTCGGTTTTTCCAAAAAACCAAAAAAAAAAACTATAAAGATAACTTTGAATAATTTTTTTCTTTTTTTTTTTGGAAAGTAAATTTAAGAACAAAAATTAGTATTAAAAAAAAGCTTTTTTTTTTTGAAAAATTCAAAACTTTTTTTTGGTTGGGTAAAAAAATTCGAAAAAATTCTGAGAAATATCTTTAGTGGGGTGGAAACAGGTAAAAAAATTTAAGCAAAATGGAAAGGGGTTGGGTTCCACGATGGTCGATTTGGCGTGGAATGCCCCATATATATATGAAGCCATACGTAAGACACGTATATACTATTTTTTTCACTATCTTTATGTGCACACCTTTTGTTTGTTTGTTTTTGTTTTTGTTTTTGTTTGTTTTCTTTTTGCTTTCGAAACCCAACCCAACCCAGCCCAACTTTTTTTTTCTTGGCATCATAATTGTTTCTGTTTGTTTTTTTTTGCTTCTGTAATTTTTTTTGTTCAATTTATTGTCACTAGTGCCCTCTGTTAGAAAAAAAAATGCATCCTACCTGAATAATATTGTGAAGGGTGTGTGTGTGCATGCGTGCGTGCGTGCGTGCGTGCGTGCGTGCATGCATGCGTGTGTGTGTGTGTGTGTAATTGTTTCAATAAATAGTTTGAAATATAAAAATATACGTTCGTGGAAGTCGGGGCACTCCGCCCCCCCGGACCGCCTTGCCGGGGCACCGCCCCTGGATCCCACCAAGGCTGTGCCCGTGGACCCCGGTGGACCCCCCCCCCCACACACACACACGAACGCACGCGGGCGCGCACACCCATGCACACACGCACACAAAGTACGATTTTAGGCAAATGTGTTCGTCGTTCTCGAGGTCTAGTCTTCGAATGCCTCGCCCTCGCACGTCGTCATCTCCTCCGATGGTGACATGAGGCCATACAACAGTTGAACCCTTGTCCTCTGCTTTGTTTACGTCTAGGCGCCCACATAGCAATATGAAGTCTGAATGAAACGCTGATTTCTTATATAAGATTTGGACATCTGAATACATTTTCCGAAAGAAATCTCAGTGAGTTCAGAAAGTAGTCGAATGCGCCACTTTGAAGAATGATTTTGATATCTGTGAAAAGTTGTCTTCAAGATAACTTTTTTCAGACTTCTCCAAAAAATTATCGTAGAGACTACTATTCCGAGATATCTTCACAAGTCATCGTCAAGACAACTTTTTGAGAATTTCTTTAAAATGACATCTTACAAATTAACATCTCAAGATATCTTAAACAAATACTTCGAAGAATTCTCCTCTAGGATAAAGGTTCATGAAGGGTCTGTTTTTCATAAATAAACTTAATTTTACGTTACAAATATTTATTTTGCATATTACAATAGAAAAAATATTAATTAAACATATTATAAGAGAGTTTAGAATAAGATAGAAAAGGGAAATAACAAATGTTTTAAACGTAGGTAACTCTTCCGTAAATGCCTCTGTAGATCACAGCTTCTGAAATAAATTTCAGAAATACACACATGAAACGTTTTATATTTTCGAAATATTTAAAAATGATTTGATCACTTTGTAAAAGTGCACATGCTTACAATTACCTGATTAGTGTCTATGAACATACATATAATACATGTTTTTTTTAATTGCCTGTTGGTGCTTCTTTTCGGCGTATCGATATACGAAAAAAGGGCACCAACAGGCTTCACTAGCGTGTTGCAGCCAACTTTGGATCGTGCTTTGTACCTCGTGAATCATACTTGTTCCTGAAACGATCACTCCCTCTGAAATAATAAAAAGACATACGGTTTCAAATTTGACTCGAGATCATGACAAAAAAAAACAATAACGGATTCCCGTTTTTCCAGAGGCTCAAAATTAAAATAAAAAAAAACCAAACAAACAAAGCTGGACTCTCATACTCAATAAGCAATGACTGTAGATTCAAAACAAAGAGTATGTTTATTTACCTATCAGAACATCTACGAATTTCATGTCTTTTACCGCTATCGTTTTTTTTGGCCCGTCCACGATAATTTACAAGCTAATTCATCCGTTAGTATGCAAATTAACACCTGACGAACATGCCTTTTGACGTCCTTGCCGCCTATTGTGGTGACCATTTTTTTCTGCAAATATTTAAAAATTATGCATAAGTAAAAGTGGAATGACAAAAAAACATGGGCACTCCGTGCGCGTGTTGGAAGTGAAACTTACGTATTGAGTGCGTGCTCGTGCATCGGTATCGAGTAGCGTATTTAATTCTTCCAAATCACCGATGTTTTGAATAGGTAATTGAGTATTAATGTTTTGAATAGGTAATTGAGGAAGTCCATCGGTCACGTTCGGTGTGTTCTCATTAAAACCATTGGACTCTTGCAAAAATATGCTTATAGCATTAATCTTGTGTAATATACGATCGATATTTCGGCGGCATCCAGCTGTGATCAAAAAGTCAAGAAATAAAAGGTCAAGAATGTAAACAATACAATTAAGTAATTACAGAAACTCATGTACTTACAGCAGCAGGATTGTTCGTGAGCATATTTTGCAGAGTGATCTTTTTTTGGTGGCGCACGTATTTTTTCTTCGACTTCCGACGTCCCTGGAAATTTTCCAGTATTGCAGTTGATGTCAATAATTGATGAATCTATTGCAACAAATTCAGAATATATGTTGTATGATAAAAAACATGGATTTCTGTAGTAAGATTTTCAATGCTTGAAATACTTTAAAAATGTTTGAAAAATTTTTGTTAAGAATTAAATTCTAATATGAAAATGTTAAATGCTAATATTAATATTCATGAAATTAAAAATATATCGGAGCAAATAAATTAAAGAAATTCAGATGAGTACAAATATAATGCAGAAATTTTTATTGAAATTTTATAATTTAAGAAAGGCCATAATTAAATTATTAAACAAATTTTAGACTCACGATTCGGTGAGTTGCAGTCTGTGGCATTGATTATATCGTCTTCTGCGAGAAGAGATGTGCCTCCTAACGGAGGAGAGGAATGGTTTTTTGTGCCGGACGTGACTCGAGAACGCTGAGAATTTTCCGCATGCTGGTTGTTCATCGGTATTCGTAACTCTGCAATATAAAACAAGAAGGTTCAGATTATTCAGTTTTTAGTAAAATATTATTGAAAGCTTACCAGTTTTTACGATGCTTCGGATAGTTGGCTTTCCATGTTCAGGTCCATTTTGAGAACTACATCTCTGAAAGTAAACAAAAAAAAATTATAAAATTACCATTATATTTCAAGATCGATTTTAACTAGTTTACCGTTAATTTCGGATCCGATTGAATCGATTCTTCTTTTGACAACCTTCTGCATGATCGGAAGTTCATCAGATGCACATTTTTCCATTTGAGTCGCAGCAACTAAAAATATATCGTAATATTTATACATTAGAATGAAAAGAAAATTGAAAAATCAAAACGTAAATTTAAAATATTTCGCGTGTCAAGAAATTCTAAAAGAAAAAAGAGCGAAGAAGTAGACAATTAATATATAAAATTGAGGAAACAAAATTGTTTACCTTCAACGTCAGGCATCCTAAGAGATTCGCTGTCGAGCCGGCGGTAATCAAAGGTGAATGGCAAATCTTCAATTACCGCTGTTTCAATAATTGAAGTAACTGCAACAAGTAAAGAATAAGTAAAATATATAGATATCGTATCCACAAGCATATGAATATATAAGTACAAAAAATATTATAAAATAAATTTATTACCTGCCGCTTCGTCATCTGCGTTTTCACTTTCGCTGCTGGATGATATTAGATTAGCTGGTTTTTTGCGCAAGCGTTTCACTGGAAGTGTATTGTTATTTAATTTCTTTACAATAACTTTTGGCAGGTCCTCATCGTTTGTTGATAAATCAACCGCGGCTATTTCTACGGCTCTGGCTGTTTCATAGGTATCTAAAAATAAAATAAATTACGTTTAAAGTATATAGCAATTCACGAAAATAAATAGCATTTAATAATGAGCCATATATTTTGAGATTACCGTAAGGCCCCAAAAGCTTGGTGTACTGAATGCTTGCCCAATTATCCTTGGGAATAACCGCTTTCTTGCAATCGGCTGTAGCGTTGTTATTTTTTGGTAGCCAGCGTAGGCTCGTTGAATCACGATGAATCCAACATTTTGTTATTGTCGCACACCAATCATGGCCAAATGCCACAAAATACGTCTGCAAAAAGTAAGATGATGAGGACCATAAGTAAATTGAAAAAATAATTAACAATATGAATATAAGGTTATTCCTTCAAACGTGTCGTGATTTTGAGGTTGAACATAATTGTATATTCATTTACAAAAACATTTTTTTAACTCACGACACAGAAAAATATATTAGAAGATTAATAATTGCCCAATATATACAATATATACTATAGTAATACTATTGAAAACGCTTACCGTATTTTCGTTGTTTTTTTGCCATTCCTTGTCCCCTTGTCTCAACAAATTGCGTCGTTACATATTGCGAGCACACACGGCGATACAGCGATCACATATATAGGTTAGAGTCGCGGCGTGTTCGTACTTTTGAGGGTTAGATCGAAGAATGCAGAAGCGGAAAAAAACAAAACGTGTTTTCATCAGGCAAACATCGCATATATAGGTTAGAGGCGCTGCGTGTTCGTACTTTTGAGGGTTCAGATCGAAGAATGAAGAAGCGGGAAAAAACAAAACGTGTTTTCATCAGGCAAACATACGGCTTTCGATGTAACATCTTTGGCATTAAAATTTTGTAGAGTAGACCAGGTATTTCCTTGCACAATGTTCATCGCTTTCGAGACGACTGGATAATTTTCCAAACTAACTGAATTCACCAGCGTTTTTCCTTGTAATATAATGTCGTCATTTTGTTTACAAATATTCTCAATCTTGAGAAGGTTATTAGTTTTTACGTAACAAAATTGCTCACTCGCGTGTCGAATCGAAAGAACAAAATTTTTGTACGTTATTTTGTCATATGAAAGAAATCCAATCTCTTCTGTTTTTGTGGCATTATACTTTGAAACTAGTGGTTCAGTCACAGACGGAGCGATTTTTTTAATATAGTTGCACGCAGATTCCTGGACAAGTCTTTTATGAAGCTGTTACAGAGGCTTTTCGCCTTTTCTTAGATGTTTCTTAATATTATTTAAGTATCGCTCAAATGTAAAAGCGCTAAATGTGTCCAAGGGTCCAAATTTCATCACATCACCAGCCAGGTGGATTAAATTATGGACGTTGAAAATTACAAACGATCTTCCATATAATCTGATTGAGTCTTGGACAAAATACCGTAGTAAATTGTTAGCGCACTCATTATTTTGGATGCAATCATTCTCGTGGTTTAAGATCCTTATGGCGCAATGTAAACTGTTGAAGTGGAGTAAGGATGCGCGCGGTAAATATTTTTTCAAAATAATTGGACCAAAGTACAATAAAAAGAATCGGAGCTCCGTGGCTTTCCATCTAACTAGCTCCTCTAAGCTTCGGGGTTTTCTGGCGAATTCAGATGGTATCCATTTCCTTGCTGAGATCATTAATTGCGATATTTCATTAATAGTTTTCGCATTAAATTTAACAATTTTTAGTTTGCCGTGCAAAAAAATTTCAAAATTTTCTTCATGACACCAAGACAAACAAGATGCATGTAGTCGATGGGAAATTGAGAGACCATGCCAATATCTACTTGCTCGAAGATGGATTTTCCTGTGTGATGATCTCCATTTATTCGTTCGCGAAAGTTTTCATCGGTGCGTAGAAGCGCATGCATGTTAAGAAATAACATTCGATGATCTTCATATTCGCCGTCTTCCATACACTTGTTGCATCCATAAAATCCATTATGTCCTTTTGTAAATGATACAAATGAACGGGCTGGAGAATCGCAAATTACAGCCCTTATTATGACTTTAAAAATTTTACCTCCGTACGAAAAACCTTGACTGCGTACTTCAGCATATTCTTTGATAAATTCTGGAAGAAAAACGTTACAATCGTCGGGTTTGGTGTTGCCCTGATAGACACCGACAACAAACGGCTCATTGATTTTCGGAAATATTTCTGCCAATATTGGGTATAATTGGCTCCTCGAACTTTTTGATATCGGTAGTCCATCGACGTGTACATAATATTCTCCGGTGTTTCCTTGATGTTGCAGCTTTTCAATCTGTTAATTAAACCTGTTACCAAGCCTTAATGAAAATACTCTCCTGGTGGAACGGAGAATATTTGAGTTCTTCTCGGTGTTTGGAGCAAGGTGCGGGGATCTTCTGGGAGATTTTTCAAATCTTGAATAGAGTCGATGCTGATGTTTCGAAGTAGTTTAAGTATTGCTCGCGCAGCATTATGAGGAATATTATATTCGCAAATTAATTGAGCCAACTGTTTTTTAATATCAAATCGTTTGCTGCCGTCAGAAAGCTCACTCGCTATTGAACTATGAGTCGCCGTACTATCTTCGCTCGAACTACCGTTAAATTCACGTTAATTTAAACGGAAAAAGGTCATGCCACCAATATAAACTATGATACTAGACAAGCACTACGGAAATATACTGGATGAAAATATCAAAGGATGATAATTATTTCAGTTATACCCTAGGACCGCAATGAAAAAGTAATTCCCCCATAAATCAATGATCAAAGAAACGACGCTCTCCACATCCCCGTGACTGGTAATTTTTCTTTATGCTATTTTCCCTGAAGGAACTTTCTCATTGGGCATTTTTTCTTACGACCATTTCCTTTATGGACATTGTTTCTTCGAAAACTTCTATTTTGGTCATACTCCTTTACACAGAATTCCCTCATAGGCCTTTTTCCTTCAAATATTTTTTTCCTGGTCATTATCTCTTCTGTACACTTTCTCTCTTTGATATTTTCCCTTGCGACACTTTTCCGTCTAACACAATCTTTGTCCTTTGACTTCTCCTTCCGACACTTCTCCTTCTGACAAAAAACCTTCAGGACACCCTTTCAGACTTTTTCCTTCTCGAAATTTCCCTTCCTTAATTCTTTCTGGCATTTGGCCGATCATTATATATCAACCGCGCATATATTTTCAGCTATTTCTGTTTAAATTGTACGGTTTATGTATCCGATATGAGGTTCCCTGTGGTACCGTGAGTAATTTTGTTTATTGTGCGTGTGCGTGTCGATTTGACGTCCGCCATATTGGATCTGACATTTGGAATTTTGGAAATCTGATGCCAGATTCGTAATCAGCGACCCCAAAAACCCTCGAGTACAAAGTTTCCGGAAAATTAGGACCATTTTTCGATTTGACGTCCTCCTTATTGGATCCGCCATTTTAAATTTTGAAAATTACAGATTTGCATCAGATTGAATTTGAAAATGTCAGATTCGCAATCAGTGACTCTAAAAACCTCGATATATCTAGAGTTTTGTGGAATTTAGTTCTGTTTTGGAAATGGAAATGAATTTTTTCCATAAAATCAGCATTCTTTGGGGAATTGTTAATTTATAACAAGTTAATAAATAAATTTTTAGAGTCAAAACTATGTTTCGAGGAAAGATAGAGGCATATTAATTCTAATGAAAGTAAAAAACCCGATTCCAAATCATCAAAAAGTCCAAATCGTCAAATTATCTAAAACGTGAGTTTCACGATGACGTAAATTAGTTTTCAACCGATTTTATAAGCTATGCATTCCTACCGACCAAACTCCGCGTATAGTATAAGAGAATAAGTATTAGATCCCTGGTTACAGAATTTTATAATATCTGTCTAGCCTATTTGATTCTGTTCATATTTATTTGATGACTTGATTACTTATGTTATGCCTCATTATAACTTTGAATTATTGGTTCGCTTTATGCTATACCAAATTTTGATGTTATACAATTAGTGTGGGGTCCACATTCGTAATACGATTTTTTTCGAGGATTTCATGTATGCATGATCGCTTGGTTTCCTATAGGATACCATCAATATTGATCGGAAATTGTCACTCGGTATTCCTGTGGAAATCCACAGCTTCGTGTGAATCCTCCACAGTAAACCCTGTGCTTTATTGGAGGCAATTATAGATATAGCTATTCACGGCAGTTCAGCAGATGAACGCAGCAGATCAACAATGATCAGAAGCTGTCGTAGCCTGTCACAATTGCACGAGGAGCTGCAGGATATGGGGTTCACCTTGTCGCGCAGTGGGACTTACTTACACCCATTACCAAGACTTTCAAATTCGATTGAAGGGAAGCGACACATCAGCACTGTACCATGAAACTCCGTCGGGCCCGAAACGATGTGCATCGACAGCATATTGATACAGAGTTTGCTAAAGCAACGTTGAAAAATTTGGAAACACTAGCGTCTATTTTAGGCCCCCAACAAGTCATCTTTCTTTCTCAGGACGACAAAGCGCGGGTGCCTTTAGGCATAACAGCCGCTAACAAAGAAACACCCATCTTAATGCACTTAGAATATCTGGTGAAACTTCCAGACCATTACTGGGTGGTCGCCGAAAAACATAAGTTCATCCTGTCTGTTTATGCGGGAATTGCAATGAAAGATCAGGAAATGGGACGTCCAGAGGCTGCACATATTCTGGTCCAACTTACATTGCCATTCGAAGTGGCAAGCACTCTTCCTCTACGGCAACAACACATGCGACTGATCTTGCTAGAGTTTTGAATCTTGACAGTTTCAAAGAACTGACGAATTTCGTGCGAAATTCGCACCTCTCTTCATAAGATTGTCAGTGGATTTGCGCCCTGATCTCGGAGAATTTCAAATAATGCCATACGTTTTTTACTGCCCATCGGTACAAGATCAGCTGACTGACCGAATATGCAAAACGTGTGAACTATATTTCGCGTCGAAGAAATCTTTGAAATTCCACGTAAAAAACGTCCATAGCAAGGCATCTTCAGCGCAATCTTTAAAAACACGGCCCGTACGTATTAGTGCGCGCCGAGCTCGTGAATTGATGTGCATAATACAAGATGCCAATAGTCAATCGGAAGATGCAGAATGGATCGAAGAAGAGGATATCGATTTCAATAATATCTCGATCCCCGTAAACTTAGCCAGCCAAACTTCAACGCCAGTAATTCATTCCATCGCAGATTGGCTTCAGAATCCGTGGACTGATTCACTCCAGCTTTAAGCAGTATCTTCGAAATAAAATATACCAGTACCATTTGTACCGTTATTTAAATGTAAGAAATGAGCAATGATACTATACTAGTCCCTGTTTATGTGCGCCAAAAAATTCAGGTATTATTACTTCTTAATTAAACAAATAATTGAGGAAAATGAAAAGCAAATTAAGTATTAGAAGGTA
Organism: Rhorus exstirpatorius; assembly: GCA_963564615.1. Classification (NCBI taxonomy): domain Eukaryota; kingdom Metazoa; phylum Arthropoda; class Insecta; order Hymenoptera; family Ichneumonidae; genus Rhorus; species Rhorus exstirpatorius. Next base: position 4,755,745 of record OY751321.1, on the reverse strand, counting down.
CATATTATGAGAAAATAATATATAAATGCCATGTTATAACGTATGTAAGAGTATATTATTTATATGTGAAAGTTGGAAATTCCAATTACGAGAATAAATACTTGGAAGCTAAAAGCAAAAAAAGTATCCACATCGCCAAACAGTTCAACTGTGTCCATGGAGGAATAACCTTAATTTTGTGGAAATTTTCAGTGCCTCGTCATAAACTTAGCAATAAGTCATGTAACGTAACACCGGGGGGGGGGGGGGGGGGGGTGGCGGAAAACGTTACTATGTGTTACCAACGAAGATAGAGTCCCTCTAGAAGTGTAGTTCTTATGGGCCGCTTGAAGCCAAGCTTTCGGCGACTCTAACAGCCGTATGATGGCTCCACCGTCGACCGATCGATACGCCCCGCCTACCAGCCTCGTGTTTCTGGTGGATTGCACGTGGTGGGGAGCCGCACTGCTTCCCCTTCCGCGATCTCATATCGTGACTCCCTACCGCGACGGTATTTATTATAATTCGAAAGTAAATTTAAAAAATCAGGGAAACCCATAAATATGCCAAAACAATAGATTCTTCAGTAAACCAAGTAAACCCAATGGCACCCAATTAAGGCGGGACACAATTTATATATTACCATCTGCTATCTATTCCCAGAATTGTAGTATGTAGAGTGCACCGAACATAGATGCAAACTTCGTGGGTTCGATCCTCACATTTTGTGTTTTTTTTTTATTTCAAAGCCTTTTATTAACCTTTGTTAAATCCAGCTATATGTGTTTGACGGCATAGGTAGGTTTCTATTCAATTAATTGAACTCAATTTTTACCACAATACTTACCAGAGTAGTACCTCTACCGCACTATGTACGATTTTTTTCAAAATTTTAAAATATCGAAATTTGTCAGCAAGTTTGCATTTCAGTTTTGGTAATGAACAAAAAGCATTTTATTTTGTTGCGTGCGAATTGAAGAAAGTACGAGTCGAATAAAAACAAATCCAACGTGATGAGATAGAAATTCCAGAGTGCATGGATACATGTAGAGAAAATGTGAGGTCAAAATTCTTCAAATAGATAACATGCTGTTAAAAAAGGCAGTTCGGTTTTTTTTTTTCGAGGAGCCGCTATGTTGAGAATTGGGAGTTTGAATGAAATTTTTTTATTTCATAATCTGGTAGTTTAGGAAAAAATATTTAGTACGTATTTTTTATTTTTTCATTTGAAATCAAAATTGCCGTTAATATAACAAATTGAAAAATATAACATTATGACGTCACACATGTTATGCTGAATCTATATATATATCAAAATCCGTGAAATTAAATTGCCTATAACAGGTGCATCTGTCATTTTTAACGAAAAATAAAAAATACGTCATTATTTTTACTTATTCTACATTATGCGACCCAATGACTGAAAAAAAAATTTCATTCATACTCCTAATTGCCTATAAAATGTGCATCTGTCATTTTTAACGAAAAACAAAAAATACGTCCTCATTATTTTTACTTACTCTACATTATGCGCCCTAATGATTGAAAAAAAATATCATTCATACTCCCAATTCGGATTGTTTTTTTAAATCGAGACGACTTCAAATTAAAAATTGGAAAAGAGAGAAGATTAGTGTAGATTGAATCTCGCGTATTGCTTTTGTTATCATTATTGCGGACTTACAAATCTAACTTTATGAGAAGTTGGTTTTCCTAATTTTGATTTCCTCGTAGAGGAAGTATGAAGGAAAAATCGTGAATTTTGGATATGTTTTCGTAAAAACGTTGTATATTACAATTAAGAAGTTTCCAGGGCATTGAACGAATAGTTTCGTAAATACAACCTTTACAAATTTCCCAAAACCGAAATTTCGAAATGATAAGAAAATTTAAAAAAAATTCATGTGTAGTCAAAAATCAACGAATTCATTTCACATGACAAAAAAACCATTCCCTAAAAATTTGTTAAATAATGTTTTGTTTAAAGAATTTATTGATAACTTTTTGGCATTATTATTATTAAAAAGTAATCTTCTCATCGTCTTTATTGTGGTTGAATTTTTTCCGATTTTTATCTTATCATGAAGTATGCAATATTGTCGACGAAAGTCACTTGGTTGGGAAGGTACGTTCGATACATCCTTAAGTCATTCCACCCAAATTCAATACCACTTATTCTTGTATGTCCCCTAGGTTATTTGTGTAAAAAGTTACGACTCGATAGCCTCAAATTTACGAAAGTTCAAGCGGGGACATTTTTAGAAAATTTCAAATTTTTGAAAAATCTGAACCTCTTGAGCGATTCTAGCCAAATTCAATGCCAATCATCCTTGTTCCCTAGACTATTTGTGTAAAAAGTTACGGCTTGATAGTCTCAAAATTACGAAAGTTAGAGAGCGTACAAACATTTCTACAAAATTTCAAAATTTTATAAAATCTTTACCCCTTCAGGAATTCTTACCAAAATGAATATTAACCATCTTTGTTCCCTGGACTATTTGTGTAAAATATTTCGGCGCGATAGCTTCAAATTGACGAAAGTTAATTCGATTACCGCTAGCTTTGAAAATTTTCAAAATTTTATAAATCTTAACCCTCTTAACCCTTTCAGTCATACATTTTTCTACTCAATATTTTAGCCTGAAATTTTTTACTCGGCGGTTTTTGGGGTCGCTGATCACGAATTTGAAGCCAGAATTTAATAATTCATAAATCCAAGATGTCGGATATGGCGGATGAACGATTGTATGAAATGAATAAACTTTGATAAGCCGGGGTGGAACTTGTTATTTTGGTAAAAGCAGAAAATAAACAAAAAAGTATTTAAAAAAAAATAAACAATCAAATAAGGATAAAAAAAAGATAAAAACAAACAAAAACGAACAAAAAAGTATTTAACAAACAAACGAAGCATGCACTGCAATAAGGAAAATTAAATCACCGCCTTAAGCCACAATTAAATCACCGCGTTACAAAAACCGCCCAAACCGCTAAAAAACAAAATCGTGCGAAGACCAGGCACAAAAAAAAATAACGAGGTAAAGTGTTAAAAATTATAAGCACGGTATTCCGTGCTTATAATTAACGAGGAAACGTGTTAAAAATTATAAGCACGGTATTCCGTACTCAAAGCACTGCCGCAACAATCCTAGGGTAATCTCTGAAGGGAGATGGGTAATGAATTAAGGGAGGAAGCTATCTCTTCGGAAGAGGCGCTTCATACAATTACGATCGAACTTCACTTACAAGTAAGTTCGTTTAATCGATTAATTGTATTTCACGCCTCTTCCTCGAGATAAACAGTGTAGATGTTTAAAGTATGTTGCGGTAGATAATGAGCATGCATGACCCATAAGTCGTGCGTATGCTAATCTCCGTAATTTCTTATAATTACGTTGGTGTATATAATTTAGTATAAATATTATAATATATTATGATATCAAATATTACATTGCAGAGACTTTGCAGCAAAATTGTAGTGCTGCAATTAAAATTAGATTTCAACAATGTTTCAGAGACCTTGTTGCAACGTTGCTGAAAAAACGCTGCAATGCTACATGCTGTATGGGTATTTATTGGTATAAAAATCTTTACGCCATGTGCAGAGCAGTCGCCTCTGCATTATTCATCAATATTAATATTCTATTGAGATTTGAAGCGAATTTATGAGATGTCTTTTGATCCCTTTTTTGAAAAAAAATGACCCATACGAAGCTCAGTTAACACTGATAAGGTATTCTCTGACCCATCAGTGACTTGTCTCATACAATTTGTTTCATCATTTTTAACTCATCATTTTCATCATTTTTAACTTAATATTCTTTTTTTTTTTTTATTGTCAGATGATGTGATTTTTTAAAATTTTTTTATTTTTATTTTTATTTTTTTTTAAATTTATTCATTTATTTATTTTTGTTTATTTTTATTTTTATTTATTTTTATTTTTATTTATTTTTATTTTTATTTTTTTTTTAATTTTTTTTAATTTTTTGATCACGCTATGAAATATCTAAAATTCTTGACTTGAGATATTTTCAAAAATTGTTAGTTCAAGGTAACTCTAATTATGCCAGACTCATAGCGTCTTTGATGCATTATTTATTTGTAATCCTTTCGAGTCTGAAGTCCTTAAATTATCGAGAATTTAAGGCAATAGTAATAATAACCGTTCCAAAAGAGAGAGCAGTGGTATAGAGGTAGCATGCTCGGCCCACACGCACAGGAGCCCTGGTTCATTTTTCACCACGGGTACCATTGGGAAAAATTTCCTATGTGCTTTTTCTGCGACCTCGATGGTTAAAAAAAACCCATCCGAAAAATGCAGTTCTAAAAGCAAGGTGCAGCGCTTTTGTGTGGTAGCTGAAAGACTGCGAGATACCTCAGGTTCGACTCCCGAGAGTTTGTAACCTCGAGGAGCCAACCTTTGTCTCTGTCGGGTGCAACCCAATCCAATTTATCTTTCCGAATTCATAAATTAAAATAAAGCCCCGAATGACGATACAATTCCTTCTCCGTTGTGGGAGAATTTCCCGATTCAAAAGTCAGTGGCTAGCTTACCATTAAGATTATTAATATAGATTTGCAACGATATTAGACCTGTTGCTAAAAGTTGTCTAGGCAACCGTGGCATAGTTAGACTGCCCGATTCTTAAATCGATTAAATTTTGAATCTTTGAAAACATCGTAACAGGTATCGATTCTCAAAGTCAATATGACAATCGGAGATTATTTAACTCTTTTCTCGATGGTGTCATCAACTTATTGTTACAGAAAGGTGTTCGCCCCACTTTCAATCAGAATCTTAGCTCGACTCGTGACTATAAGTCACGGTGATACAACTCCGGCAGGCTATTTTTACCCACCTGTGAACTTGCGAAAGCGCCAACTACCTTTCCTTGCTATAAGTATGATTCCTTGATATGAGTATCAGGACATAAAAATTTCCATATCGGAGATGCCAAGGAATCGAAGTCTTTAGTACTCTTGCATCTCTAATATCAAGAAACTGAAAACTGAATTGACTTTTGTCAAAATGCATTAATTGTAATAAAGCGATCAGTCACTTTAGTCTCAGAATTTATGATTGCGGGTAGTGGTTGTTACGTGATGACTCGTAAAACCTTTGCAGGTAAATGATTTAGTTCTTTCCTCTTGTCTCTTGTATTCCATTATCTTGTATTCGTCTTTTCCTTTTCCTGCACCAAGTTGATGAAACTTAATACAAGATTCAGCCTTGACAAGAAACGTTTCACTAAGGAAGATTTTAATGAGTAGGTAGGTAATTATTTCATAATGTACCCGATACCCGCATTGCTCTTTTTTTTTTAATTTTTAATTTATTATTATTATTATTGTTATTATTTTTAATATATATATAACTATTCACTCGTTAAAACCAAAAAATTAATTTTCAAAAAAGGTTTGCATTTCTGAGACAGCAATCTTTCTTGGCTGGCTCATCGTGCTACCATAGTAGCCGAATGTTTTTAAAGATTAATTCTTTGATTGAATCCGGCCCGTTTGGCTAGTTTCATAGTTGTTAAGCTGATTACCATTTTACAAATGAAGATGTTAATGAAAATATTCATAAACCCTTGACTTCTACTATAAGCAAGATCCTTCATGGTATGCGGGTAGCCAAATTTTTGCAAAGAAAATCTGTATGTCTTGAGTATCGGCTTGTTTGCAGAGTCACATTGAATATCTCGGGAAAGGAATAGCGAAATTATCAAATTAATTTTCACCTACTAACCGGGTGGCTTTTTCCGTATGTAAAAAGTTAAAAAACATCTGGTCAGCTTACAATCTTTCATTCAGGCATAGCGCCTGTGAGATTCACATTCAATTTTTATCGTATCCATCTCGCGAATCATTTTTTCTTCGAGAAGAAATTTGATACAAAATTAAAATTACTGCGACATTTTTCGTAGTTGTGATGCACTAACTTTACGTGGTTTACACATAGAAATCCATATATATCTATGGATTCTCCATAGCAATCTGGCGATAATCCATTAAATTATCCATGGTTTCTCATATATGTCAACTATGGAAATTACATGTTTCATTGCTAGATTTCCCATAAATATTTCTACGGATATTATATAAAAATTCTACATGGTTTTTCTATGAAAGTCTATAGATTTCTATAGACTTTCTATAAGAATCTTTCTCTTATCCATGTCATTGTCCATGGATTTAGACATATGGATTACAATTATCATTATCCATAGCAGAGCCATGGAAGACCTACATCTATTCAACTAAAATTCCAATGGAATACGCATAGATGTCTTACATAGATTTCCTATGTTTCTGGAAATTTAATAGATTTCCATGGATCTCCATGAAAACCCACCCGGATTCGGATGTTTTCCCATGGAAATCCACCTGGAAATTTTCAGTAGGGGGAGCTTGTGCGTGCGTGAGTATGTTCGCGCTCGTGCGTGTGCGTGTGTGTGTGCGTGTGTGTGTGTGTGTGTGTGTGTGTGTGTGTGTGTGTGTGTGTGTGTGTGTGTGTGTGTGTGTGTGTGTGTGTGTGTGTGTGTGTGTGTGTGTGTGTGTGTGTGTGTGTGTGTGTGTGTGTGTGTGTGTGTGTGTGTGTGTGTGTGTGCGTGCGTACGGGCGTGCGTGCGTGTGTGTGGGTGGGCGCGTGCATTGCATGTGATATACCGTTGTTCTTATTTTGCACGATTATTCTTTCCTATTTGTGTGTTTTAGTTCCACGATGTCAGCCCACCCTAAGATTCTCATTGCCAAAAAAAACTCAAAAGTTGATGGGAATATCTTGAGATGGGAATAAGTTTAGTGGTCAAAGTGTTGAAACGGAAAGTGTCTATAATATAAAAGTTAAGGAAGAAATATTTCTAGATGGGTATGTGTCCAGATAGGAAATTATCGATAAAGTAAAGTGTCTAGAAGAGAAACTATCTGGAAGGAAAAGTGTATATACGGGGAAATACCGTAAGGAAAAATGGAATTGGGTAAAATGTCGATTGCCCCAAGTAAATAAACTGGTACGCTCACCTCTGCCTGCTACTTTCTCCCACCTCGTCTTGGATTGAGCGAGGTCCATCTACGAAACTTTCTCGCTCGTGAACTATGTTCGTGAACTATGTCCCGTATATGAATATAGGTTTCGCAGCCCCAATCAACTTGTGCGAACATCCAAATTATTTCACAACTCCTACGCTTTAACCAAAGAACGCTAAATTGTTGGTGTCATATGAAAGTGAAAAGCGTTAAATATTCGTCGACTATTCTCATAATGGATGCATTCCTAAAACTAATAGTATATATCGTTTGTAATGAAGGCCGTTAATTCTTGGCAATAGCTTTGGTTTTCAGATCCTTATATCGGTTTTTCTCTTGTATGTTTCCTTTAGATTTTCACATTACCTCTAATTTTATTATACTTTCGTTAAATCCACCCATTTTACGTTCATAAGCCTATCCATGGGCTGGCAGATGACCACTACGATAGGTGTATGATTGGTGCTCGATCCTGGAGTCCCGCAAATCAAGCAAGCTCTGACTGGTTTGATACATGCTTGGGTTTTAGTAACTACTAAAAATGCAGTGACCGGTGCAGCATTATCCAAGTGGAAAATTATAAATGACCCTTTACCTGAGGTTTCAGTAGACGCAATTGATGTTTCAGAAATAATAAAGAACCAAAATGAAGAAATCGGAAATCAGCATTGTTTCCAACATATGCTTGATAGGTATTGGCAATCGAATATGTCCAATAATAATAATATTGTTTCAGCCATCGATACTGCTGCAATTGAGATGTTGACTGGTCCTGACAGCAAGAACGTCAGCAGAAAACCCGATATTATGGCCGATGCTGTATATTCATTGATTTGCAAAGATAGCAAATCAGTTACCGGACAGTTCTTCGTAGACGAAGAAATTCTTCGTTGCGAGGGCATCTTCGACTTTACTCAATACGCATGCAACCCAGGTGAGTAGATTTACTCATGACAATGTACAATTTGTTTCATGGTCGTACATTGAGACAGGCTATTTTTACGCAGACGATTTACTACGTCGAAACGCCTCCTCCTGCCGCGGCCGTGGTCCGTCGGCTGGCAGGGCTCTATTTCGTTTTCTTCTACTCGATTTTAATACTGGGCGCCAATTAATTTTAAGAAAATTAATAAGTATCTATGCATTTCTCTTTTTGCGACTAGCTCCCTTAACAATGAGACGATCAGAAAGGGGAGGGTACAGTTGGAGGACCAGAAACAAAGAGTTGCGAGTGCAGTAAAGAAAGTCCAAGACAAAGATATAAATTCTCTTTATTGACTTACGTTTCGGCTGAATCCCGACTATTCTCGTTCGACAAACGCCTTTGGCCACACTCTCACCCCTAATTACTTGGCAAATCCAATACACGGTAAATTCAGTCGAAAGACACGAAGAATTTACGACAAATCTTTATTACTTTTAATTGACGATACTAGAACTGAAACTTTGTGACCTTTTGTCGAAAGATTCGACAAAATTCACACTAGTTCGACTAATATTAATATTCTTTATATTTTCCGCGACAAGACTCCTCGGGAACTGACCTGGCTCTTACAAAAGACGTGAGCGAAGTGTCGTCTCTCGGCTCGCTCGTCGCTCGTTAGGCGTAATTTCTAATGCGCACGCGTCATCGATGACCAATCGATTGACACGTGCTTCTTATTTCCAGCAGTGTGAGGAGTCTTGTCTCGGCAAATCCTTACAGTGGTATCGCCTTAATGTATAATCTAGGGGTCTCGGTACGATAGGACCCGAGGAGTCGAGTCGAGCGTTGACGTCGAGGAAAGGGTTTCATTTTCCTGTCGTAACATACCGGTCTTTCTGACTGAAGCCGTTTTCCGTAGCCTACTACACCTCTAGAGTGACTCGGATATTAAAGACATTCATAATTTTTCCGACAGCACAACGAATGTCGCTACTATCGAAGAGGGTTGAATAACAAATCCTCAACACTAATAATTTTATAAAGTGTGCAACGCTCACCGTATGGATGATTCTATAACACGAAGCCATGAATGCAGTAAAATGATGAAAATTATTTTAAAAATATGCAATTTGGTAGAAAATGCACACTGCAATGGGACTAATAGGTTAACTTTTTTGACGCGTAGCCTAATATTTCAACTCTCTCGGTTCGTTCCCACTTCAACAAAATTATTTATCGTAATCATCATTGAAAATATTATTAGGTTTGTGAGAAGACACTTTTTTTCGATTAAAATATTTTTCCTAATAACGATGTTCGAGAACATTCGAGAGTAGTAAATGCAAGACTGGTCTAGAACCTTCCATGCCATAGCGTATATGAGCGAGTAAGTTGTTCCGCGCAAAATGGATCAAAGTGCACTTTGAGCGATCGCATATTACGAGTTCTTGCAAAGGTATTCTGCAAGAGCCGCAGCCGCTAACATACGCACTGCGTTCAAGGCTAACGTAGTTCATCATTCAACGGTATCCCGTTGGTATCACCATTTTCGTTCTGGCGATACATCTTTTGAAGACGAATCTAGGTCCGGCAGTAAATCAACTATTGACGATGAAGAACTGCGAACACTTATAAACTCTGTTGTTGATGGGACTCTGAAGGCATGCTCTATTACGAAATTCTACCATCCAACGCCACAATAAAGGCAGAGACAACGCAAACTAAAGGCTGCACAACTGCAAAAGCTGGCTCAAATTATTAAACAAAAAGGCGTAAACGTCTCCAGGGTCGGCTTCTCCACGACAATGCTCGATCCAACGTAGTTAAGGATGTATGAGCACAAGGTGGCGGGGAATAAGCGAAAACGTGGGCGCGGGTGAGCGCAGTGAGCGAGGGGCACGCATGAAACAAGAGAGAGTCGGACCGCTCATTATCCGACCCACGCGAAAAATTTCCTTAAAATCGATAATTGTATGTCAAAAGGTTCGTTAACCCCCATTTTTTATGGAACGTATGTAATCGTGATAGTTTTCTGAACATTTAACAGTTTTAATATTGATCGTATCTGATCGTGAAAGATACGAATTTCTGTTTTAAAGTTGCGTCAGCCCAGAATTCTGAGCCTCAGAATAATGAGTAGCTCGATCCCGAGATTCACTTTTGAACACTTTGGGACGTGGAACAAATGGCGAGTATAGCTCGAAAAATTGTAAAATAATTTCAGAAATCAGATGGACCAAATTTATTCATTATCCAATCATAGGAAATGAAACAAGCATGGACTTCGGGTCCATTGATCCCTGACATTATTTTATAATTTTTCGTGCTCTTCTCGCCATTTGTTTCACCTCTTAAAGTGTCCAAATGTGAATCTCGAGATCGAGCTGCTTATTATGCGGACATAGGAAATGAAACAAGCATGGACTTCGGGTCCATCTGATTTCTGAAATTATTTTATAATTTTTTGTGCTATAGTCGTCATTGGTTTCACCTCTCAAAGTGGTTAAATGAGAATCTCGGGATCGAGCTGCTCATTATCCGATCATAGGAAATGAAACAAGCATGGACTTCGGGTCTATCTGATCCCTGATACTATTTTTTAATTTTTCATGCTATACTCATCATTTGTTCCACCTCTCAAAGTGTTTAAATGAGAATCTTGGGATCGAGCTGCTCATTATCCGATCATAGGAAATGAAACAAGCATGGACTTCGGGCCCATCTGATTTCTGAAATTATTTTATAATTTTTCGAGCTATACTCGCTATTTGTTTCACCTCTTAAAGTGTTCAAATGTGAATCTCGGGATCGAGCTGCTCATTATCCAATCATATCATCCTATCCAATCATATCCAATCATAGGAAATGAAACAAGCATGGAGTTTGGGTCCATCAGATCCCTGATATTTTGTAATTTTTCGTGCTATACTCGCCATTTGTTTTACCTCGTGAGGTGTCCAAATGTGAATCTCGAGATCGAGCTGCTAATTATCCGATCATAGGAAATGAAACAAGCATGGACTTCGGGTCCATCTGATCCCTGACATTATTTGATAATTTTTCGTTCGATACTCGCCATTTGTTTCACCTCGTAAGGTGTCCAAATGTGAATCTGGAGATTGGGTTGCTCGTAATCCGATGTTAGGAAATGCAACGAGCATGACCGTTGGTTCCATCTGATCTGTGAGGTTATTTTATAATTTTTTGCCCCCGACTCGCTACAAGTTTTACCTCCTAAGTTTGAAAGGTGGAAATTCCAATACACTCCTGCACGTTATCAAAAGCTAATGAATAAAAAAATTCTTGTAAAACAAAACAATTTTATAAATTTTTGTGCCTCACTCGTTATTTGTTTGACCTCTCAATGGTGAAAAGTTGAAAGCTCAATATATGTGTGCTCGCTGTCAAAAAATAATAAATGAAATTTACATTGCGGTGGGGATTTACAAGTCTCGAATGATATTTCAAGATTTTTAATACAGCAATGAAGATTCGTTTCACCTCTTAAGGCATCCAGCTATTAATTTCGTGACCGGGCTTCTCGTTATCCGCTGTTAGTAAATGAAACTAAAATGGATATTGCATGGGCTCGCTGTGGTAGATTAATTTTTTTTTTATCGCGGTTAGCCATGTTCGTTCATTACTCCTGCAATAGATTTAATCAACCACGACAAGGGCATCGTAATTAATAAAATATTGAGTATATCGGAATCTTGCAATCGGACACCGGGATTTCATTTTGCTCAGTGAGCATTGTTGGAAATTTGGTCGTAATTTTTGTCATGTGTAGTAAAACACGAATGCTCACAATTCCCGCTAAAAAATAGTTCGCAATTGCAAAACAACCATCAACAGCGTTCATTTTCGATCGTCGATTTTTTTAAATTTATTTTTCAACTATCAAACCCTTTTTACAATTATTATTTTTGTCTAAAGCCAATCATTTCAACCGTGGTGCCGGACCTATTTCGATTATAAGTCACATCAATAATAATGGTTGTCGTCGCACAACAAGGATTCGATGCTTTTACTCTAACCGTCCTTGTGGTCTCCTCGACCACTCTTCTTTGTCAGTTATATCGACATATTTCGAGGAATGCTAGTTTCCATAGCTTTTATTAATTATCAAATAAAACGTCGCACTTCATTCCGTGACGTAATTTTTAATCTATGGGAAAATCGACTCAGACAGTATTGATCATCAGTAAGATAATTTCAAGTAACCAGAAGTGGAATAAATGTCAACATGCTCTAGTGCATTAATGCCGATCGAATAATACTAGCATTAATAGGAATCATCATAAGAACAAGAATATCCGTAATAATTGTTTTTATTATCACAAATATCATAATAATAATAATTATTATTATTAATATTAATACGATAATAATAATAATCTTACGCGACGAGGAAGAACGTTTTACACGAAAATAATTTCTGGTTACTTTTTGATAATGCTCATGCATCAGAAATGACTCACAAATTTAAAACAATGATTGTCGGAAATTTTCACTAATCCGTCTATTTTTTCCAATATTTTTCCGTTGAAATATAAACTCCAATTTATTAAAAAAATTATCCAATGATGAAAAATCAAATCTTTGATATCAATTGAATATTTTTTAATCATATTTCATTGTTTTTACAGGTAATTATTTCGAATCTTTTATGGAACACTAACGACTTTTTTTTATTATTAACTTTTTAAATCAGAGGAAATATATTTCCATATTTTTCAACGTTTTAATTTCGTTATGCACGTTCGTAATTCAAATGTTATGGATTACGCATATAGCTCAGCTGTCACGATTCGCTTTCTCAGAATAAACGTATCGTGAAACCTCAAAATGAAACCCGATCGCCATCTATCAAATATTATAGATATCTCAGCTGTCACATTCGCTTCTGCTGAAGAAACGCACCGCGGAACCTCAAAATCAATCTCGATCGCGATCTGTCATTTCAATCTGTCGCTTGAATGTGTCGTCTATACGAGATCGCGACTAACGGTCGTCACTTGGCCAGGGCCGTAAAAAAAATGTGCCAAGCCCCCTCAAAATTGTCAGACCAGGCATTAATGCCCTTCAGTGTACTGGGGTGAGCCCATTCGTACCAAGTTTCTAGCCTCAGTTGGATGGATTTTTTTCGATTCCACACCATTTTTGGACTTAGTGGTAGGTCCTAAACGCATGGTACCGTGCAGCGTCTTTCGTTGGTGGTATAGTATCCCGTGTCCTGGAAGCAGACAACAGGTGACTAATTATTTTGCTCCATGATGAGTATATCCTCTCCATACTTCTTCAGAAAACGAGATTTTACGGTCCTGATATCCGGATGGTACTCACCTTCAATTTGATACATGAGTTTATTAAGGGAGAATTGACATTCTTCGGAATTTCCGGTAAGATACGTGAAGATGTACTCCATCGCTTCGTCAACGTTCGTCGCGGGTCGATATCCTCTTTTCTGTCCGGATGGTACTCGATTATACAGCTGCTTCTGGCAAGACAAATGGTACCTCGCTTCCACAGAAACCGAGTCTGTCACATATTGAATGCGCTCTATTATCTGCCGTCCCCATTCATACCACGTTCGTTCGCTGCTTTCAAAATCGAATCTGTTACTTCGAATTTTTTCACCCGATAGATGGTATCTCGATCCGATAAACTTTTTTTCTCTGTTTATTCAAGAAATCGAGGGTAATTTCTTTAGTACACCGGAAACATTTGGATTCAAAGTCAAAACATGGAATACTCGAACGCCGTGACGTCGACGCCACTGGAGGTGCGTCAGCTATTTTACGTAGATACGCAGCGATCAATTTTTTCATTATTGTGATTCTTCTAACATGCGGCATGAACAGTTACCGAGGATAAACGTCTCAGAATGCGTACGTGTTCGCGATTTCCCCGTTTTACGCTACATTTTAGAAGATTCTGCACGCCTCTTTCATTCACAACAACTTGGTCACCTTCTTTTAAACTTTTATCACAAATAAAACAAAAATCCATTTCGGGATTTGCCATAGTGAAGCGTGATGCAGCTACCTGCGACCGAACTGCTAGCTACAAGCACACTGACTCTGTGTGTGTTGAGTTGGGACCCCGAGCCTGCATGCCTTGCCACTTTAGTGAAAGAGGGAAGACGAAGAAATCTCTTTCGACCATCATAAAAGAAAAAAAAACGAGGGATGGTCTATACCTGCTCTAGAAAACGGCCGTTACAAAACCACACCTGCTCTAGGAAAAGGCCGTAACAGAACCCATGGAACGAAACTTGAAAAATTCATACACTAATATTAATAATACTTTGTATAAATTCATGCCACAATGGCAGTAAAAAAATGTATACGTAACAAGAAAAATCACTCCAATTTGAAGTATATTTTGCTATAGAATGTTTTTGTGATGATGATATTATGAATATTATCATTTTTACAAAATTTAACGTGAAAAAACTAAGTTGGCCGATTTTTTGATAGAATCTTTACGTTTTCGCCGCTGTAACTCGTTACACATCAGACTAACGAAAAAAGGGTTAGTATAAAAAATATAAGGAAGTTAGTCTTCTTTAAATTTCTATGAGACATATTTGTCGTAGGACCGACCGTTGAGGAATCATTTGAAAAAAAACCAATTTTTTGTACTTTTAATCTAAGATGGCGGACCGCACCGACCCCCTCAAAGTCGAAAAATTGGATTTTTCATCGGGGCCCAGAACTGAAAAACATTAACATTAAAATCATTTCTACCCCACCTTTTGCAGAGCAAAGGCCTTTTTAGTCCCTATTGACTGGATTAATATGTCTCTTACCAATTGTGAAAAAAATGCAACCACACAAAGTCACGAATTATGAAACAATTATGCAAGATAAATTTTTTCCGCTTCAACAAATATATTCGTTAAAGTGTGCATAAAGGACACGGAAAAAATAACACATTTCAGAAATTGTGACCAATATATCACTGTGGATATTTGTCAATTCCGATTGATTTTTCACGATATTTTTTATGGCCACAAATTTTGGCGATACATTTTATTTTTTCGCTAACTACATTGTCTTATTCCTACCCCCATGGAAATAAAGTTTGTTCGAAGTGTATATATATATCGATGTACAGAATATGTATCTGTGATATGTATTGGTTACACACTATGTACGAATTATGTATCTAAAATATATGATAGATTAGGGTGGTCCTTATTTGGAGCTGAAAAAAATTTCGATTCGCCCGCTCCTAGATTGGTTTAAAATGTATTTAAAAAAATCTGTGTGAAAGGTCAGCTCTCTATCTAAATGGGTAAAGGTGCCCGCGTGAGAACGAACTTTTTCCTCTTTAAATAAAAAATAAAAGGTGTGCCACTTTTAAGACCCCACTCCTATCTCCACTCCTTCCCCCACGATGCGGTTTCCCCTACCATGTGGCTGTGTGAGTTAAGTGTTGAGGTGGCGATGTGGGCGGGTGAGGTGAGGACAGGGGGGAATCGTGAGAGTGGCACACATTATTATTATTATTATTAGTATTATTTACTATTATTATTATTTTCAATCTTCTCATATCTCTCTCTCTCTCTCTCTCTCTCTCTCTCTCTCTCTCTCTCTCTCTCTCTCTCTCTCTCTCTCTCTCTCTCTCTCTCTCTCTCTCTCTCTCTCTCTCTCTCTCTCTCTCTCTCTCTCTCTCTCTCTCTCTCTCTCTCTCTCTCTCTCTCTCTCTCTCTCTCTCTCTCTCTCTCTCTCTCTCTCTCTCTCTCTCTCTCTCTCTCTCTCTCTCTCTCTCTCTCTCTCTCTCTCTCTCTCTCTCTCTCTCTCTCTCTCTCTCTCTCTCTCTCTCTCTCTCTCTCTCTCTCTCTCTCTCTCTCTCTCTCTCTCTCTCTCTCTCTCTCGCTCGTCTAATCTCTCGTGGAGCAAACATGTCTTAGTCATTTCTCGTAAGGTGTATTCAACATTGCATAAACTGAATTTCTACCGTAACTCCTTATCTGTTGTACAAAGGATCAAAATTTTCTCTTCCCTCATCTTTCCACATTTAGATTACTGTTGTATAGTTTATCATAACTGAACTAATGATCTTAACATAAAACTTCAAAGATTAATTATTAACTCATGCATGAGATTTATTTTTGATTTTTGACGTGATATTCACATCACGCCGTATAGACTGAGACTAAATTGGTTATCTGAAAAATCGTCGCCTCTATTTTCAAGGTATTCTTATTTTGAAGTGAATACTTCTTATGCGACAGCGACCCAGCTTTTGGTAACGCTGAAAAGTGTCCGTAAACCGGACAAGAGAATGGAGGAATAGAAACAGAGAGAGAGAGGTATAGTTTGTAAGCAAGAGAGCGAGTGGCTCCACCATCCACAGTGCTATATATGGCTTAGCTTCGTCATCCATATTGTATACCTGGGTATACGTGTTTTGTAAACAGCGGCATGCCGCATATCCGTTGAATGTGTGAGTCCACCCTATGTGTGGGCTCATTGCGCTTCGTGCGGCATGCAGCCAATGTTCACCACCATTCGTTGAAACTTTCGTTTTACCGGAAAGCAGGTGGTTGGTATCGGAAAGGTGTTTACGAATAACCCTTTTCATATATACACACACCAAAAAACGTCTTTATTAGTTCAAATCAACGGGTAGCAAATATGATAAAATTACTGACGGTACAGAATGTTGGAAGAAATATTAAGGTTGATTGATAGGTAGAATGTGGAGGTATTTTTAGGTATTAAAAAATGTGCTTTCGCGGAGAAATACGCTCTCCGGAGTTTTCCTCCGTTCGATCGTACGATATTTTTTTAAGTACCTGAAAATACCTGCATATTTCACCTATCTATCAACCTTAATATTTCTTCAAACCTTTTTCACCGTCAGTAATTTTCTCATAGCTGTTATCCGTTGATTTGAACTAATAAAGACGTTTTTTGGTGTATATATATGAAAAGGGAACACCTCTTGAGTGAACACCTTTATTCATGCCGACACGAAATGACAAGACTGCGTCAGAATCCATATATCACCACTGGAACAACAGTGTGATTTCAACGCGAAGAAACGGAATTCTGGAGTCGCCATTTACCACTATCAACACGACGAATGTTACGTTGTAACGTCTCACTTGCAAGTTAAGACCCCTTACTCACTCCAGTGACGGAGAGGTCACCGTATCGAGTTCTGGAAGAATAGGAGACCTATGTGCAATTAAATGCAAAATGGAAGATAGTTCGGATCAGAAAATTACTTTGATAGCAATTTATATTTCGCCCAATACATACATCGATTAAAGATTTTCGCTAAAGCGTTATTCCCCTTAACAATAGGCGGTTCTCAAGTTTTAGCCGATATGCTAGGAGACCCTTTGCATTACCGTAATGAATCGGTAATTCTCGCAGGAGCTCCAACGTCAATTTTTCATTGCCACAGGCTGAATCACTCCTTCAATTTAAAAAAAAAAAAAATGCTCGTTAAAAATGATCAACGGCAGGAATGATCTGACCACTAAAGGTGGTCAACGATAGATGCTGTATTTGTTAAAAAAAATACCGAATAGCTCTGAAGCATTTTATGTCATATTTGAGTTATGATAATCCCATTGTTGGTATTGTAGAATTAGACGGTTCTATAAATAATAGATATGAAAGATATGAAAATAGTATAGAATAAGAGAACAGAATTAAATTTATCCCAAGTTTTTACTTACAGAGACAAATACTTATGCGCACAAATAAAATTAATTTCATATTTATTACTAATTCCTACTTCTTTGCTCACCCTATCAATCCCCCCCCCCTCTATACAAATAAAATTTGTAACGTCAACACGAGGTATGAAGACACACTAAATTCAGCTGTAAACTCATACATACAACGGATAGAACAGTGTGAAATAAGGACAATCCTGTCATTTCGTGTTTTTATGCATGTGTATCTCTCCTCTTTCCCTCTCACTATTCTTTCATCTGATGAGAATAACAAGCGAGTTCCGTCTAAGGCGTATTTCCGTCGATGCTATATTGAATCCACCATTTTCAATTTTGGAATTTCGAGTTGAGATTCGTAATCAGTTACCTCGAAAACCCCCGAGTACCGAGGTTCATTAGAATCGAGTGAATTTTTGAATTCCGGTCCACCATATTGGATCCGCCATTTTAAATTTTCAGATTTAGAGTTGAGATTCGTAATCAGCGATCTCGAAAACCCCCGAGTACTGAGTTTTATCAGAATCGAGTGAATTGTCGAACTTCGGTCCGCCATATTGAATCCGCCATTTTTAAATTTCGAATTTCGAGGTCAGATTCGTAATCAGCAATCCTAAAAACATAGGAACACTAAGTTTGATGCAAATCCGTTCAAAACTGACAGAGATATTCACGGTTCACATATATGTGCCCTTACTAGTTGTGGCACTTTTTTTTTTGCATATATATGTGCCTTTACCAGTGAACTAGTTAATGCCAGTACAAAGAATTTTAAGAAAATACATCAATTATTTAAGTTTATGTTGTATTAATAATGACTTTATAATATATTAATGATTTCTTTGCGACACCGCTTGCATATTATTGCTTGACTGCTTGTGCATTCACACGTTTCGTATTTTGAATTCTCGCGCGAATAGCACTTGCCCGGAATTGGTCGTGAGCTGCTCAATGCATTGCCTCGGTGTGACGCCTCGCTCCGCCCGCTGCGACAGCGTGAGGAAGACGGTTAACTGCCCGATTTCCTCTCCTATCCCTCCTGAAGCGTGCAGTTGAGCGATTTCTAGTGTACTAAACTACACACTATCACCATCACTGTTGTTATCATCTGCGACTGATTCACCTTGTATTATTTTTTATTATTATATTTTTTTTTCTCATGGATTGTGCTACTTATACCTTGTGTATTTCCATATTTGACTGAGCCCTGTATTTTGCTTCATATTATTACATTTTAGCCAAAAATAGAAGGTATCATCGAATCGCTATCAGATTTATTACTCGGGGGTTTTTGAGGTCGCTGAACACGAATCTGAAGTCGAATTACCAAAAAACAAAATGGCGGCCCAAAAGAAGCGGATAATTTTATTCGAACTTGAATCAATCTTCATGGAATTTGGTACTAAGGGGTTTTTGAGGTCGCTGAACACGAATCTGAAGTCAAATTAAAAAAAAAACAAAATGGCGGCCCAAAAATGGCGGATTATTTTATTCAAACTTGAATCAATCTTTATGGAATTTGGTACCAGGGGGTTTTGAATAGATATAATTTATTATTACGTACATGTGTAGGATATAGTAGATTGGGAAAGTATGTAAATGTAAATACGAATTTAAATACAAATACTTATTTATTAAGAAATTACATTAAATATTACATTCATATAATAAAATGATGTAAAGGCACTTAATGAATGATGTGGATTATTGGATATGAAGGTCAAAGACGAAGCATCAGTTACGTTAACGTTTCGACCCGAGTGCGGGCCCTCCTCAGAACGAATTTTTTATATCCATCGAAGAGAGTATACACATTAACTTAGCTACAATTATTTAGCACATTAACTTAACTACAATTATTTTTTTAAATTATATATATATCTAATATGATAATATATATATATATATATATATATATATATCTAATATGATAAAAGGCACTTAATCTTAAAGGCTTGCTAGTAGTAATTGACAAGTTGCTTGACTTAGCTGGTAGTTTACGCAAACTTGAGATAACAGGGTCAGATGCAACCAAAAGCCGCGCAAAAACATCCTCCATATTTTGTTTCCTACTAAATTTTCTAGCAAAGTCTAGTCTAAATGATTTTATATATTTATTGCAAGATTCCTGGGCTTCCTCGGACATCTGTCCTATCGGCAACATGGAAACCCCTATTATTTTTGCGCCGTGAATTGAAAGTTTGTGCACAGTAGTCAGCATGTAATACCAAGGATATAGTAGCACGTATCTACGGGCTGTTTCTACAGCGTATTTTTCAAATTCATCAACATTTATTTCAAACCCGCACGATATTATTTGCAAGATCACGTGGAATCATTTGATTAGATCCTCATCTATTCCCGTTAGAGATGCGGAAACATCGGAATTTTGAAAGAAACGACGAGCAGTATTACCGTCATTCGTGCTACCATATCCTTGTTTTGGTTGATCAATCAAAAGTCCCAATCGTTCACGGAAACCTTTTTGGATGGTCTTTTTCCGACTTTCGATGCTTTTCTTATCGGCCTGCCATTTTTTAATTTCTAATCTGTATGAAATATGTATAAGGCACTCGAAAAGACGAATCCACGCGTGCAGTGGTGACATCCCATATTGTAAACGATCTTCATTTATTTTCCTCTTCAAAATGTTGTCGATGTCGTTGAATTCTTTGGATGTAGCACCGCAAAGATAACATCGTTGACTTGATGCAGTAGATGTTAGTGAATTGCAGACTTTTCCATCAACCATTGTTAAGCCCAATTTGTAGGATACAATGACTTCTTTTCCGTTCACAATCGTATGAAAAGGTTGAAGCTGCTCTTCTTGTTCCTTGATGTTTTGAACTTCATTTCGGGTGCCTTCTGCAGTCTCTTTCAAAAACTCGATTTTTATTAGCCTACAGAATCGAGGGGAGGAGGGTCGCGGATTTTTCCACACGGTTATTCCTTCGTTATCACCCCCGTCAACAAACACGAGCTGCAGTGGCACGAGGGAAGTGAAGAAAATAGTTGCGTCTGTTTTATCTCCGTCGTCATTATCAAATTTTTGTTTGAATGTACTTTGCCCAGATATTCCGTCGCATCCCCATTTGCAGACAAAATTAAATTTATAAATTTGGCTGGATGGGAGGAGATGCAAAACTTCACTTTGCACTGCTAATATGCGACTCGCTGTATGGTCTAACAGTGCTTGAAGTTTGACCGCAGCTTTACCCTCAGTAATCGTGATGTCATCTTTGGGTGGATAACATTTTTTCTTCGCCTCCAACACAGATTTGTACGATGGGTACATCTTAGAATTTAGTTTCAGTGCTCCAAACCGTATTCCCTGATATACATGTTTAGACATGCGGTATTCAATTATAAGAGATAACGCAGCATCAGCGGAATAACGATTGGTCGTCATGTCCGTAACAGTGCGTAAGGCTTCCTTGTATTTGGATGCTTTTGTAGGACTGCCCAGAGCAACCTCTTTCACCACTTTTGCTGCATCCAATTTTCCTGCAGCTCGAAGACTCATGTGGGTGGCAAATGCAAGCTCGTCGGCACTGGACTGCTCACGAATTGCTGCAGTTTTTCTCCGTTTTGACCGCTCACTGGAGTCCTCGGAGCTCTGCGAATGTCGACCAGGCCCACGAACTGCATCTGAATCTTTGTTTTCCTTCGAAATTTCCGTATTATTTACAAAGGTGACGATTCTGCTTAGCCAATCCGTATTTTTCTCCATAAACCTCGCCTTCATTCTTCTAGCTGTTTGCCATTTGTCTTTCATATCATATAATAACTTGCGAATTATTTGTTTTTCATCCGCAGATAATGTGTATGAGCAATGGAATTTTTTAGACAATTCGACCTCCAAGATTTCGTACACGTCATTCGCATTATCATTCAAATGATCAGCGAATAAATCAAACAACTCCTTTCGCGTGAAATTGACCGCCTCACTGCTATCACGAGAGCCTGGAAAATTAATTCAAAAGTTAGACAATAATAGAAAATTTTTCAGAATCAGTAATGATTTATTAATGAAAATGATAGTCGAATCCGGTACAATAATAATTATATTTATGAGAAACAAGTCACTTAAATTCGCACCCTACTGTGGTGCACTTCGCACAGTATAGTATACATGCCGCGCCAGCACGCGCCGTGCCTGAATTCCCGCGTCCATTGATTAAAAAATTCACCATTACTAGAGGGGCAACTTGGTGCACCTAATTTTTTGGTGAGATATTACTCAAGAGTGTATACAATAACGTGGCACTTCACTAGAATTAGAATTATTCAGAATTATTAACTTTTACTTAATGTGAACATAACTTTTTTCCGCAGCGAGCACGAGAATTTACGGTAGATGTTCACAATTTTTGTTGCTCGGTGTATGATTAATATAAGAAATCGCAATGATATAATAAGTGTACTTACATCCAGGAAGAGACTCCATTTTGCAGAATTAAAATAACTAAATTTTACTTGAAGATATATCACTTTGAATACAACGATATTTTTCTAGCGTAGCGCACGACCGACTATACCTGTTCGAGCGCTCCGTTACGAATGAGATCCCAACGGCTCAATGCAACACCTGCAACCTACCGACCCTTGGAAGGCTTCCCCGAAATACCCCTCTACCTGACCCCACAGGTAGAATTCCTTGAATATAAACTTCATTTTTCGGTTTTTGGCCAGAAATTCGGGATTTGGAACCACTGTGCGTCAGTCTCGGGATACTAGTAGTAATGAAGTGTTAAGTTTCATAGTAAACTGTTAAGTTTTTCTCCGAATGCTTCTCTCATCACTCTGTATCTTGTTATTGTAAATAATTTGTAGTTCAGTAAGGAATTTTTCTGGTCTGCCAACTAATGTACGACTATGTTGCTCTTATGGGCTAACCCCCAGAGCTAGGTAAATAAACTCAATCAATCAATCTCTCTCTCTCTTTCTTTCTCTCCCGCGTCTGTCACTTAGGATGTTTCTCTCTTTCTCTCTCTCTCTCGGTCTCTTGCTATTCTTCCTCGTTGTTTCGGTAGCACAAAATTTAATCCAAATTCGTGAAAACAATCACCTCACCGTATAATTATGAAGGAGTTCAAAAGAACTAGCACTTTTCCATTAGCGCTCAAAAATTGTACCTACGAATGAAGTTTCTAGTGATCTTCACAGACATTATTTGAAATAATGACACAATGAAATCACGCACAGTTCCATTCCTTATATTCATCTACGTGAGTCGCGTCTTTTTTAGATATTTTTATTAACACGAGCACACACGCCAATCCTGAGAGCACATAAACTTTTTTTTGTAATACATGCACGATTTCTGCGTTTTCTAGACCTGTTAAGCAGGCCTAAAGTGACTTGTTTTTGACCGGCTTGACAAAAGCGGGCAATAATATTTCATTATTTCCTGCTTTTTTAAAATTTAGCAAAACGACCATATATATAGGGGAGTGTTCCCATACCGATCGGTCGTATCATACCGACCTCCCCCCCCCCCCCCCCATGTTTCTTAGAGATGACGCCGCCGGCCGAATTGTGAATAGTGTCAATGGAAAGCTGTCATGACACAGAAAATGTGAACGTCGATAGACATCCTTAATTTTTATTTTATTCTTCGGTTGTCGCGTCATATTGGTTTTGACAAGAGTAAAATTCATTTCTGGGGTGGACGCAACTTGCGTTAAAAGTTTTTTTTTGGAGAAAAATCGAAAAGTATGTTGTTGTGATTGATTATGGCCTCGGCTTCACTGCACGCTATGGGAATTAGATCGCCTCTATTTCCATAGTGAACGACGAGCCATTATGTGAGAAAGTCGGGGTGTTTCGAAACCGACCGCCATTTGAAAACGGCAAAATAAACAGCAAAAATGACAGAAGAAAACGGGAAAAAAATCGAGCCACAGTCGTCGACGAGGAGCCTCCGGAAAACTACTCGTGCGAAGAATGTTCCCACTTACTATGAGGCAGAAGACAGCTCAGACTACAGCGATTAAAATTCTCACTTATTACTTTGTTCATTCTTTTTGTTTTCTAAAAAAAAGACCTTGAAATGTATTTAGCAAATCCAAAAATTACTTCAGTTCATTCCAAATCGTAGTGTTTTACTTAGAAATTACGATGAGTATTCGAAATTATGCTTTTTATCACGATTTGCTGCAAAAAACTAGAGGTCGGTTTCGGACCACTATTTTGGAGTACGTCGAAAACTTAGACTTTTACTTTTGCCTCGGTATCTCCCACTTAATGATACCCACAAACCTTACCAACCGGCGTGAAACAGAAAAATGACCCCTCTACAGAGTACAACTTTTAACTCGGCAAAAAATGTTATTTTTGGCACCTTTATGGCCTTTGCCATTTAGGCGGTCGGTTTGGGACCACTCTCCCCTATATATATATATGTCGCATTCCACGTCAACTCAGCCACCCCGTTTTTTTATTGTCTCAACAAAATAATTCAGTATGTGCATTTTAAAGGACAATATATCTATGACATTTTACCAAAATTTCATTCCCCCACTATTGTCGGTTCTCGAGATAATGATTAATAATTTCTCAATTTTGTAAAAATCACAACTTCGTAACTACTGATCGGATATAAACGATGAAAAAAAGAATCTTTTTTTATTTTTTTTGCCTTTTTCGAAAAAAATATTTCATTATCGGATAAAAGCTCATTAGACAGTTTTCGGGGTAAATTAACAAAAAAAAAAAATTTTCCCTCTTCACTGATGCCCTGTTCCATTTTGAAAAAATCCTGCAGAGTTGCGTATGCCCCCCTCTATCAGGAAAAAAAAATAGTGAGTGGAATTCCGATTGGCCCTTTCGTAGAAAAAAAAATCGAAAATTTTTTATGAAAACTGTCTAATGAGCTTATCTCTAATGACGGCATATTTTTTTGAAAAAGGGAGAAAAAATAAAAAAGATTGTTTTTTTAATCGTTAAAATCCGATCAGCCGTTACGAAGATATGATTTTTACAAAATTGAGAATTTATGAATCATTATCTCGAGAACCAACAACAGTGGGGGGATGAAATTTTGGGAAAATTTCATGGATATATTGTACTTTGAAATGCCTATACTGAATAATTTTTTCGAGACAAAAGAAAAAACGGAGTGGCTGATGAGTTGACGTGGCTGAGTTGACGTGTCACATTCTACGTTAACTTTCATTTTTATGAGTCAGGTTACGCCCTGGGTATGGCTTCATTATATTTGGTTTTAATGGAAAAGCATCATCTGCTGTAATAACGTAGGGCAGAGCAATGTCACCTCTGGGTAGGGCACACGGTACGGGCAAATTTAGTGACCCAGAAAACAACTTTTGAGATAAAGGAGACTCACTAAATACCGAGGCATCATGCATGCGTCCATTACGTCCAATGTCCACAAATAAAAACTTGTAGTTAGCATCTACAAGAGCAAATAAAACGACACAATCTCTGCCTTTTTAATTGCGATACTTGGATCCTTCTACCCTGGGTGGTCGGAAATTGATCTGTTTGCCATCCATCGTGCCTATACAGTGCGGAAATTGCCATTGTGCGTGAAACTGCCCTGCCACAACTTCCCATTCCGTATCATTTGATGGACATTTCATGACAATGTCTTCCAAAACGGTGACGATGGCTATCAGTGTTTCAGGCACCAATTTGCCAGTGCGTTCGGGGCTTGATTGGAGATTGCTTGTCTCGTAACCGTATCCTGTTCCAAAATTATAGGTGTAATGAGAGTCAGCAGCTCTTCTAATACGGCTTCATCCATTCTTGTATAATTCCGAAAGGATTTTGGGTCTTCGGGGCTGGGTAATCAATAAATAATATAAATCTTCAATTAGATTTAAATAACCATAACATTGGCAGGCTCAATTCGACTCACAAGAGTTTTCATTGGAAGCCCTTATGGTGAATATGCATTGGAACTTACCCCAGTTCTTGAAATAACATAGTCAGGACTCCTTGGTTCTCATTTCTCCGTCTCAACCATTCTCTCGTCTATATATTTCGAATTCTCCTTTTCCTTTCAACTTCTAAAATAAAAAGAACAGCAAGGCAACCTAACTTCTTTCTACGCACAACCTCCATGTTTCTTTCCGATGCACGCACTGTCAAGTCGACTCAGCACGTAAGGTAGCCTGCCACGTGTGCAGCTAAAACCAAAGGTGGACCCGTCGGCGTAGCACACTATGCAGCTCGCACAGTAGCATGCAAACAATCTCGTAAGGGATCCAGTCCGTAAACTCGCACAGTGTGCAACAGGCTTAAGTCTCTTGTCGTAACGCGATCTGATTGGCTTTGAATGAATTCGTTGTTGATCGGTTGCCCGTCTCGTCGCGGGAGAGGATACATTGTTTAAAAGGCTGCGTGCCGCCACAGACGCAGTCGTAGTTCGTTCGCCCTGCCCCTGGAGCTACGCCCTAGCTCGTATGTGCTTTTTACCATCCGCTATGCTACGGCAAACGCTTCTCGCTACCGGAGCTTGTCTCGCACACCCTAGATGTCAGCACTTTGGAACAGAGACAGTCGTTCGGACGCGCTGCTTCTGGAGCTACGTCCTAGCCCGCTGTGCTTTCATCAGCCGTGTTACGGCAACGAGAATTGAACCCGAGACATCTCCAGTATTTTGGTCACCACACCAAGTTGCTGCCTTGTTCCTCTGGACTTACATTTTTAGAAGGATCCCGAACCACTGAGGTCGCAAAAAACGCACTTAGAAAAATTTTCCATTGGTGCTGGCGGTGGGAATCGAACCTAGCCCTATCACGTGCCACTGCGTGTGAGCCGGGCACGTTACCACCGCTCTACTGCTTCCCTACAATTTTTCTATTTCCGAGGAGATTCTCGGCCACCATACGTAAGAACTCGCCTTCGTGTTGCAAATTTCTGAATGATTTCCGTGCAGATATTCCAACACATGCAATTCAAATCCGTTGGAATGGTGACTCGGCTTTCCTATAGCAGATATTTCTTGTAGATAGCCCTTGACGCTTCGACCAGAATGTTTTGTACCCGTCAGGAACCCTTTCCGACCTAACTCCTGCACAACTTGGCTGGGCGTTTCATCTTTTCCCATCGCCTCGACAATTGCTTCAGTATAAATCGCAATGTTCGACGTATTATCGATCATAAGGACCTCCGTTTAATTCTTTTCGTCCTTTTCTACAGTCTCCTTCAGATTCAAATGAGAAAAAAATGAGCGTTGCCTTGTTGCTTCCCCGGACGGTACTGCAGATCGTACTTATACGCTCATAGAA
Organism: Rhorus exstirpatorius; assembly: GCA_963564615.1. NCBI lineage: Eukaryota > Metazoa > Arthropoda > Insecta > Hymenoptera > Ichneumonidae > Rhorus > Rhorus exstirpatorius. The sequence continues at coordinate 4,728,852 of OY751321.1, read as the reverse complement.
TTCTCGAGTACCTGTTTAGTTTCGGTAAAATTATTTCCGGAGTCGGTTGATCCGGAGCAAAAATGCCTAGTGTGGGTTTATGATCCGTGTAAACTGTGAATTTTCTTTTGTCGAGATACTGATGGAAGTAGCGTACCGCGTCCATCAGCGCCAAAGGTTTCCGGTCCAATTTCGAATATCTTCTTCACGTGTTCGATAAAGACTTCGATGCAAACGCCATCGTTTTTTGCATCGGAAACGCTGCTCGATACTGTCCTCTCCCACGTTCAAGTCCCGTCGGAAATGCGTCGGCCGAAACGACAATTCGCTTCTCACCGTCATAATGACAAAGCACAGGTGCCAACGTCAATCGCTATTTTAACATTGCGATGGCTTTTCTGTGTATCGGTCCATATTCATTTCGATTCGTCTTTCAGAAGGCGATGCAGTAGCTCGGCGTTTATCGCTCTGTCTTTTATGTACGTTGCATAAAAATTAATATGACCGAGAAAAACTTGTAAATTCCTCACGCACTTTGGGGCTGGTACCTTCTACATTGTGTCATGTTTAGATTTCGAAGGCCGTATCCTTTTACTCCGTACCCCTGAATCTGCATTGTGTAAACTCCGAATATGCTCTCTTCTCACCTCTGATCACTCTTCTCACTCTCTGATCACCTGCTGACTAGCTTCTTCCAGTCTCCTCAATACTTCCTCAATGGTTCGTCGTGTTCCGCCTTCGAACTTCTCTGAATTTTGATGTCATGTAGGTAAATTAGTATCCTCGGAATTCCCTGAAGCCGAGACACCATAGATTTTTAAAATATTCTTGAAGCAATGTTGAGACCGTCCAATAGCACGTTTACGTTGTATAAGCCCTGAGTTGTGGGGATCGTAAGGATTTTCGATGTGATTTTATCCACCCGGAGTTGTTTGGAAGCATTTTTTCAGTCCACTTGCGAGAAAATTATCCCGTCGTTGAGTGATCTTCTTCCACCGTCCACTACAGATATCGCTTTTTCTACCGTCGTAATCGGGTACTCTGATTCATGAATGAAAGTAATCACCGTCACTTAGTAGTCTCCCATGATGCGAATTTTCCCATTTGGTTTTCATACAAACGACGATAGCATAGACCAGCCCGACTGATCGAAGGACGTGAGCATACCTTGTTCCACCACCTCGTCTAAAGCCTGGTTTCACCGGTTTCATTAATCCGTAAGCCACTTTCCGACCCGTCAAAAATTTCGCAGTATGTTCCGACTTCAACTCGATAGACTGCGAGGGGTGGATTTTATTCGGAAAAACAATGTGGACATCTTGAGTGGATCCGCGATGAAAATGTATGGGTACTGCATACTCCTAATTGATGGAACGAGTATTCTAACTTTGTTTCGTGTACCGAATGTGTATTGTACCCAAGAGCAATGAAAAACCTTGCAGGATACGTCCGAGGACTAATCCTGCAAGAATAACTGCAGCTAGGCGAGAGCATGACCATTGCGAACGGAAATTTGTGTCTCTTACCGCTAAGAAACACAAATGAAATGGAAACACAATTTACGCCTCAGATCCAAAGGCAAAGCAACAAAATTTTTGGCAAAAATTCAAAGAATACTACCATTCGGAGAGTATATAAAAAATAAAAAGTAAGCACGTACCTAGATGTTGACAGTCGCATGTATATTCTCATGCAAGATCAGCAGAAACCAAAGGAGCGCATGGGTCAGGAAGGCCGCAAAGCCACCGGGAGTCAAGGTCGGGGAAGGGGCGCAAAGTAGCCATGAGTTGAGGTGGAACGGCCACCACGCCTGATGAGTCCCAGCGTGCTCACACCGAACAGGCGAAGCCGCGGTAACGAGGGAGATCGCAGAAGCAGCCAGCAGTGCCTCCTACCCCTCCACCAAGCGATAGCCCAGAGAAAGAAACAGAAAAAAGATTCACCAAGCGTAAAGGAAAGGAGAGCAATGACTCCCGCTCGAGCAATGATGAAGAACATCGGACTAACAAGCACACACACCAATACAGTCAGATAAGGAGACGTTTCAAGAGGCGCTCATGAAATTCATCGCAGCCCTTCCCCTAGGTTATCACTCGGGAGGCAGGAAGGCAAAGAACTCCACATAAAAGGGAAAGAAAGATAGAACAGCACCACGCTATATAGACAAAGAAAATAAATCACCGGCGAACTCAATTATCACCGTGGACAGAGACAGGTCTGAGTACACACGTCCGATGACAGATTTTCAATAAGCTTTTCAATTGTGCTTTCATGCTTAGTCCTCTTATTATGATCGGTTTCGATCCATTTTTGTCGCTAATCTCGAAATTTTTTGTGTAACGACTAGCGTTCGAATTTCTTCGTAGTCGATTCTTGGTGTTCTTCGAAGTGTATTGTTTTTTATTTTGTTTCATTTTATGTCATTCTTTATTCTTTTGCACTGTTTTCTATTTTATTTCATCTCATTTTTTTCATATTTTAACTACTCTTTCATTTTCCTTTTTCCATTTAAAATAAATCGGGGGTATTATCATTATTTTCATATTTGTTTATTAAAATTTTTCCTGTTTAAATTTGGTTGGTAGTTCTCTTTTATTATTTTCATTGATATTTATTTTTTTTTAACTTGTTTAAGCGTTATATTTTTTCTATCAAAATTTTATATTCTTTTTTTCTAGTTTTTACTTCATTCTTCTTTATATATATATTTTTTCTGTCGATGCTTTTTTTTTTAAACAAATTTTTTATTCTTCTTACTTATTTATTCTTATAAATTTTTTTCTAATGCGTCAAGTATAGCTTTATCCGATTAATGTGCACGTGGATTAGCTTGCGTCCGCGGCCGATAATGTAGTTTACTTCTGGAACTTGACTTTTTATTGCGTATGGCTTCGTCCGGCTTCGCTTGGTGGACGTCTCGCAGTGTCCAGTGAGGTCCAAGAAATAATACTTTGTCTCCTGGCCGGTGTGCTGCTTTACCGGCGGTGACATTATATCGTTATTTGGCTTTTTCTTTTTTATCCTTTAATTGTTCCTACCCCACTTCCCATGTGGCTCGTAATTTGTCTCGTAAATGGGTTACGTAGTCGTCGTAATTGTATGTTTGACGCGGTGGCTGTTTCAAACCCTTCGATAATTCCGATGTTTTTCCAAATACCAACTCATACGGCGTGTAACCTGTTGTTGTATGTGGAGTGGTATTGTATGTAAACATTGCGCATGGTAGCTACTCGTCCCAACTCGTTTGTGTTCTTTTATATAACTTTTTTAATATTCTGTCGAAGTTCTATGTGACCTTTCTAGCGCTCCATTATACGGTGGGTGATAGGCGCTAGCCTCAATTATTTTTATGACTCGCAGTTGGCACATTTATTTAAATGTTTCACGTACAAAATTCGTTCCTTGATCCGAAAGTATTTCTGTTGGTGTACCATATTTGCAAATCATTTTTTTGACAAGTTTTTTTGCTACGTCACGAGCTTCTTGTGGTTGTATTGGTATTGCAGCGGTAGATTTTGTAAGTAGGTCACAGACGGTCAATATGTATTTGAGTCGTTAATCCGTCTCGGGTAAAGGTCCTACTATGTCGACTGCACATTTTTCAAAAGTTCGTGTGGGAGTGTCTGTAATTATCATCGGTGTGGTTTAAGTCCTCGTTACCTTGTTTTGTTGGCATTTGGAACATGCTGCAATGTAATCTTCTATTTCTTTCTTCATCCCGGGCCAGCTGTATTTCTGTTTCACTCGGTCTACCATTCTTTTTGCTTTGATGTTCCAACTGAGTGGGGCGTCATCATACTCTTTGTATATAGTTTCTTTAGCTATTTCGCTTGGATATGCGTGGTCAATCTTGCCATATTTTGTCTTGTTTTCGCTCGAGGCTGTATCCGTCACGCTCTCTTGGAGTGTCACGTGCCGTGTTTCCGAGTAACCATTTTGGCGGCTTGGCAACACGGGGCGATGACCGTTGGGGATTAGCCGAAGCTGTCTCTAAAATTGCTTATATCCTATAATTGCAATATTTCCACATAGCACAGTTGGAATTCCGGTGCAACGTCCTGAGAGCGCGAGTCGATGCTCGCGCGTGCAGGATTGTTGAATTGACAAAATTTGCCCCCGCTCTTTCACCTGGCGATCGACAGAACGCTAGTTGAGCGAGCTGGGACAAATCAGTTTCCGGATGTACACGATAGCGTAAAGCTTGATTCCGGAGTAACTCCACAAATCGCTTCACATAGCGGCAATAATTCTCATGGTGTAGTTCCGCGATTCACACATAAAGTCGGCGTTTGTAAGTCGACAAGAATCGTATCGAAGCCTACGAGTTGCGCGCGTCGTGTTTATAAGTCGATTTGTGCTAGGTTTAAGGAATTACAATCAACCTCCGCCACGAACATTCTGTCGTGTAATTTTAAGTGTTCAATGTACGAGTGAGTCCAAGAGCTGTCAAGCAATCGAGGACAGAGTGTAAGGTGCGTAACGTGAGCGCGAAGAACTGCTGTGGTTGCCGCGTATGCCAACGACCGGGCCGGTACAGAACGGAGTGAGCGAGCATCGGTAGACCACGGGAGAGCGAGCGAGTGAGGTAGCGTAAAGGTCGGCAGCCTATATTGTCAGCTGCGCCGATAACTGAGTGAGTAGCGTGTGTGTTTGTACGTATGATTGTGAGAGTTTGTTTTCTTGCGACTCAGCTATTCATTCGAGCTCTTTTAAATTATGAAGTATTAACTTGTATTCTTGGAACATAATATTTGGGACTTTTCTAAATTCTGTTAATTAAATAAATATTGGACTCTTGATGGGAAAGAAGTTACTTACAATTAATTTATCCTGACCATAATTTCCTCTTCCAACTATCTGAAGGAACGGGCCCGTATGGGACGTTGTCGGAAAACTTATCCTAAACAAAATTAAATATAAACCCTTGTGTTTCGCACAAGGGATTTACTTTGTTAGTCGTGCAATAACGCCCTGCACGTCACAGGATTGCTTCTTCCCATTCCCTGTCTCTCTCCTTGGTCACGCTGGGACCCTGTGTTTGTATGTTGGAGGGGTTTATGTCAGCCTCGGACTGCTTCCTTGACCGTCCTCCCCTACGGAAAGCCAGCTGTTCGGTGTCTTCGCCCGCCTCACCGGGCATGGATAGGGGCTGGGAGGGGCTTTCCTTGGACATCCTCTCCCACGTCTTGCGATGTTCTCGCCGTTCTCTTCCTCGCTTATCTTTTTCATTTTTCTGCGTCGGCATGACTATACATATACATTCTGCTCAAGGCATCAGCGATTGTGTTTATCTTTCCAGCTTCGTACTCAATGTACTCATATTCATCCATTTTTATGCGCCATTGCATGAGCCTTGATCCTAGGTCTTTTACGTTCAAAAGTTAGGGGAGAGGTTAATGATCCGTGCCTACTGTAAATTTTTGCCGTAGACATATGGTCTGAATTGTGTCACTTTTACTGTCGTAGAATCATTTTTTCAGCTTTATTTAGCGTTCGACTGGCGTAACATATCGACAAATCCTCACCAAATTTTCCCCGTGATAAATTTACTCCGAATGCTTTATCTGATGCATCCGTGGTAATTACGAATTCCTTCTCGAAATCCGAGTACGTCAATATGGGTGCGGTACTGAGAGTTTCTCGCAGTTATTTGAATACCTACTGGCAGTTCTCTGTCTAGTCGTAATTTGTTTTTTTTTTTTTTCGTTAGTTGAATGGCTTCGTTATTTTCGAAAAATCTTGTATGAATTTTCTGTAGCATTCCACTAGTCCCAAAAATTATTGTCTTTTTAACATTTTTTGTACTAGGAATTCCTGTACAGCTTTTATTTTTTCCGGATCTGGCTGGTCTCTGACTTCCGTAATCACGTGTCCCAGATATTGCCTCTTTTCGTAGGATCTGACATTTTTTCGGCTGTATTTTAAATTTCGTTTCTTGCAGTCAATTGAACACTTCTCTTAGCCTGTTGTTGTGTTTCTTGAAGGATGATCCGTAGATGACGATGATGTCCAAATATCCGTAGCATTTGAGGCCCTGAAGACCTGCTAGCAGTGCATCCATAAGTCGCTGGAATGTTAGGGGTGCGTTTTTTTCAACCCAAATGGCATTCGGTCGTATTCGTTATGTCCACGTGGTGTAGGAAATGCTGTTTTTTGTTTGTCGTTCTCCGCCATCGGATTTGATAAGGTCCTGATGCGAGATCACTTCCGACTCGGTCGGGTTTTCACTATACTTTTTCTAAACTTTTTCAGTCATTTTCTCGTTCATTTTTTGCGACTTGGTCACTCACACTTGCGATTTCTAGCACTTGCTTCGTTACCGTGTGAATTAGTTTTTATCGAATTGTAACAATCCCACCGCTGCCACCAATGTTGTGCCTGTGAAGTTCGTCACGTGGGGATGAAATCGTCGAGAACAGGTTGTGGGTGATTATCACGATTGAGTGAATCTCCAACTCGAGTATTACAAAACGTACGGTCTAGTTTAGTCGTAGTGGAAAAGTATATGTTACTATAATGTTCTTGATTATTCGCCTTGAGATCGACTGACGTCAACAGTTCCGACTTTAGTAACTGGCTGTCCGTGACGAACTATAGCTTCCGCTCGGAACAGCTCGTAATAGTTGGCAGCTCTGTTGCCAACCAAAGACTGCCTTTTTATATCATTGCCTTATATGATAAATGGATGGTTTTTCGTTAATCCCTGAAAATTTGGAATCGTACGATGTCTACTCAGCGACAAGTGTGTCGCAAAAATCACCTTCAGACTGCTACGCTTGTAGAATTTCTAAACCTTGGTTCATTATTCTTTTCACAATTGATTGCTTAATCTCATAAGTCGAATATAACTCTAAATATCGCAATTAAGGAATTCAGGGCACAACTCATTGTTGGTACTAAAAAAAAGGCTTCTGGTGAGAATAATTGAAAAAATACGCACATTTGGCAAAGCCGCAATTCTGAACAATGACCTAATTTTTCAAAATGAGTTTTTACTAATTATGGGTAAAAAATCAATTTACTACTTATTCTCATCGTTCCTTTTTATTCTTATCAGCTGAGCCATCGCAAAAAGCATGAACGTTGCTGCACGCCTATTGTTCATGTGGCGTTCGCGCGTTCGTGTGGGGTTCAATGGTGTGGGTATACGAGCATTGTTTCACGAGTCTCGCTTCTACCGCTGTAGCCTCCACAACCATCTGAGCTTTTGCAAATTCCCCTTCGATCGAGCGCTCATTGGTCGACGCAAACCGCTAATAACTCCACCGATTTTTATCGTACAAAATTTTTGAAAAAGATTGTTCGTCTTGGTTCGAAACGCTCTATTCGGCAAGCGAAACATTGTGCATGCGTTCCTAAACACCCTATATATTACCATAATCGAGTCACTTAATTACGAATTTACACCTGATTCAATTGCTTACGTTCAGTAACATTATTGCTATCACTTTATTTTTTTGTTATTAATATTAATATAGACCATAATATTAACATAGACATGGTGCCACAGGCGAGGCCAAAGCCTCGCCGAAGTCCGTCACCACGTGCAATAAAATAACTACTTGTAACATAGCCTAAGCCGAAACACCATTGAAACATCGTCGTCCCTCGTCGTTCTTCTTCCAGCTTCCCTGGTGTCCCGTATCAGGCCCTATAACCTCCGTAATAATCCCGATCTAACCTGAATCCCAGCCTAATATTACTCCAGGAAACCCTGTGGACGGCGAAAATATACGAGAAGCCACGACGTCGCAGCTCATCGCATTCCCTCCTTCGTGGAGGAGCAGTTCCACCGTCACCGTCGAGGCCCTCACACCAACACATCAGTAAAGGAATTGGAACAGCTGTGAGGGCCCGTTCGGTGAATCGACCTGGAAGACAATTATTGAAAAAATCATCGGAGAGCGAGCAACGTTAGAGCGTGTGCCAGGACAAGAGCCAGTGTCCATAGGGCACCACCCTTCTCCCCCCCCCCCTCCCCCCTAGGTGATTTGTCGCCGAGCCGACCGTCACATGCCATCGTTGGCAGCACTTTACGGTCAATCCATCATCGAAGGCGCTTGCGCCTGTGACGGCGACTCTGGTGACCCAATAAGCAATCGATTATTGATCCCTCCGTGACCGCCCACATTTACATTGCGCAGGCCCTTGACCCTGAACTTTTTCGAATTTTCCTGAATTCATTTCCCACGCGCTGTCCCGGTGAAGAAGACGACGAGTTCTTCACTTCGGCGAGAGCATTAGGCGAGTTAAGACGAGCAAAGTGGCGATTATATCGAGTCAGCTACGAAAATCTGTTGTGAAGAGAGAGAGAGAGAGAGAGAGAGAGAGAGAGAGAGAGAGAGAGAGAGAGAGAGAGAGAGAGAGAGAGAGGGAGAGGGAGAGAGAGTGTGTGGCAGTGACCGCTGTTACGAGGATCGAGCGTTGGAAAAGCGACATCGAACGAAATTGAGAGCGTGACGATTCCCCGAGCGATCTCCGTCAAAGATCAAGTGAGCCCGTTCCAACATTAATTGCATTTTCGTCGATTATTTCATTAAAGTATGTATGTATATTTATTGTTCCCTAACGGGTTACAAGTTTTTGAAAAGGTTATCTCCTTTCTTTCTCCTTACATCCTTTTATCCTCTTTCACATTCTTTTCCACATCTCCTATTCCCATTCCACATATCCCATTCCACATATCCCATTCCACACATCCCATTCCACATATCCCATTCTACATATCCTGTTCTCTCTCCTCTCTCATCCATCCATTCATATCCTCATTCTCCGCTCGCTATTTTCTCTCGTCTCGCTCGCACGCCTCGCTCGCCCGTCTCGCTCGTCTCGCTCGCACGCCTCGCTCGCTCGCTTTATCCGCACGCTCGTCCCTCTCCTTCCTTTTCTCTCCTCTTTCTCCTTCATTTCCGTTCTCTCAACCTACTCTTATTCTACCGCCTGTCCCTCCTCGCGCCGACTTCCGTTTCCTCTCTTTCACTCCAATCCTTCATTCACACCTGTTCTCCCTCCCTTTCCTCCTCTTCTATTCCTACTTCCCCTCTAATCCTCTCCAGCTCCTTTATCTATTCCTCCCCCCCTCCCCCTTCATCCAGAATCTCTCTAATCTTCTCCCCAATCCCCCGCTCGTCCCCCTCGCCGCCTCTACACCTATTTCATTAAAGTATCTGCCCTTTTTTCTTGTATCGACTCGTGAGCGTGTGGTGATGCAGCGCGATCCCCCCCCCCCCCACCACTTTTTTTACACTTCCGCTAATTCCCATTGACCGTTGCGTCTATTTTCTATCTCCTTTTTCTTTACTTTTTGTGATTTATTTTCCTTTATTTTTCGATTAAAATTCGAGTTCGAATATTCTTTTTTGATTAAGAAACCTGACGTGGGTCATAACTAAGAGGCCCGCGAGCTGGGAAACTCATTAACCCTGAGAAACCACCCCCCCCCCCCCCCCAAAGCATCTTTTTTAGCCTAGTAGCGAGATAAATTGTGTCGGTTAAAACCGGCTGGTGCCCAAAACGGTAACTTTAAGCATTGCGAACGTTAATTACGCATTTACGAACAGTGATTTTCCGTTTTCTTTTCTTTTCGATCTTATTATCGTATTCGAGCCCACAAAAATATCCTGTTCTTTTTCATTATTCGTTTCGTTGCGTATGAAGCATCTTCGAGACGCTTGAATCTCTATTCAAGTGTCTTGAAGATGCATAAGATGCATAAGTAAGCATTGTCGCACGATCACGTCAACGCTGTCCCGATATATCGGGCCATTGTACTAATAAATTCTTATATTTTCTTATTTTCGAATTTATTATTCCCCTAAGCCTTTGTTTTTTTTTTTTGTATCTCGCCCGGGTTCGCCCGGTATAAAGTCCGGCAAATCGAACAGTGCCGTGAAAAATTTTGTGACAATATATAATAATGTATATAGATAAAATTCATACGGCACACCGTTGTGGCACCCTAATAATTGCCCGGACCCACTAAATCGAACCTCGTGGTGTACGGACAAGGACTTATTACCCAAACTTGACCATACAACCACCCGCATAGAGGCCCAGGTTCATTTCATCCACGAGGTCGTGACAAACGCCTCCCACGAGTCAGTAGAGATGTGCGCCGATTGGGAGTAGTGTTATGAAGAGAGGATGTATGGAAAGGAGAGTAAGGCGCGTTGCCTACTGTGCCGTGACCTCGTAGATAGCATAAACATGATTTACAGTTTATGTGGTAAATGAATTCATTACATTCAACTTTTTTGTTTGTATAGAATACAAGGACAACCTCATGCCTGACTTTTTCTTGGATTCGAGCCCGGAAACTGATGGAGCTCAAATTGACAGCACATTGTCCACTACGCACTATCATCCACTCCAGGAAAATAGTCAAATACCAGGAAGCTGTGTCAATGGAAAAGTAGCTGAAATATTTGATGTGATAAACAAGAACTTGACGCCAGATCTTGTTAAAAAAACAGGAGCAATATTTCAGTTCAACGTTAAAGGTATAGTTATTGGAATTCGCATTCAGTAGTAAGGAAGCTAGCAGTTGCATAGTGGTAGCACTTCTGATTCACACGCAGTGGGTTTAGTCGGATTCCACTGGCACTTATGGATATCTTGTAACCCTCAGTGGTTCAGAACCCACTAACAAAATGTACGTCCTCTGGAGAAATCAGTGCCTTAGGGTAGTAGTCGAAAGATCGTGGAGATGTCTTGGATTCGATACCCGGTGCCCAAGTTTCGCTGGTAAAAGCGCAAAAGGGCAAGGACGTAGCTCCAGATATCAAACCAAAATTCACGGGAATATCAATTCTGACGGTCTCAATGATGATTTCAAGCAACCAAAGCTTGAGAAATTTGCTCATGATCTGGTCAAACCTTTCTGATCCTATCGACAAATTCATTCCAATAAAAACTGAAAACAAGGTACAACATCTCACCACAGGACTAACGTTTTTTCACTCAAATCATTTCTCGGATTCTTGCAACTATTATTTAGTATCAAAGTTGTCAATGGATTTCGAGAAAGAAACCTATGGGAAATTCGCAACCGACTTTACGAAAATAATTTATTTTATTGCATTCATTTGTACCTGGTTTGTACCTGATTATTTCCAAACGCAAACCCAATTCCACCGTTCTTTTGGTTTTTACCTTAAGGAGAGACAATATGTGGACACGGAAAAATGGTGCGCAACTCACTTTCAGCCAAATCGTTTCTCTTAACGCCATTACTAACAGTATCGTTTGTACTTGTATGTACCGGTGATATTTTTTTTACAACAGTTTTTATTACTCAACGTGCAGTTCCCGTTACCACCTCAATTTCATTCGCTCCTGAAGGAGGGAAAGAATATAGGTGCATAAAAAACTGGCCGGCAACCAATTTTGGAACAAAAGTCGTCGGTGTGCCACTCTGGTGAATCCTCATTCCTATTCGCACCATGCGGCTTTTCCCCCCACCACTCGATTTTCCCTCGCTATGCGGTTTGGCGAGTCGGGTGTTGCAGTGGAGATCTGGAAGGGTGAGATGGGGACAGGGGTACTCGTTAAAGTGGCACACATAAGTATCATTATTATTATTTCTTACTTTTATTTTAATGGTTTTTAATTTTACGATTATTATTATTATTATTATTATTATTATTTTTGAGCGAGTAGTGGCCCAGTTGGTACGACTCTGCACTGCCACCCAGGCGGCCAGGGTTCGAACCCCGCGGCCGTCACCAATGGATTTTTCCAAATGCTTTTAAACTGCGAGTTCGATGGTTCGAAACCCTTCTAAAATAGTAGGTTCGCCCAACTACACTGGGCCGGTGCCGAAAAGGTTGCGAAATCAACAGAAACTAATAGTTCCGTAAATGAACAGACAAACTATGCGTCCAGTGTATGAAGGTAGCCTTAAGCCCGATAGGGCAAGGCAGGTGGCCCCACCAAGTATTATTATTTTCAATATCTACAGCTCCCTCCCCCTCACTCTCTCTCTCTCTCTTTCTCTCTCACCCACACACACACACGCACCCACGCACGCACGTACGCACACACACGCACGCACACGCGCACACACACACGCACACACGAACACACACACACACACACACACGCGCACACGCGCACACGCACACACACACACACACACACACACACACACACACACACACACACACACACGCGCGCGCGCGCGCGCGCACACACCACACACACACACGCACGCACGCACACACACGCACGCGCACGCACACACCTTTCCCGGATAAACGTTGCGACAATCGCCACAAAATTTTCTACGCTCCCTCGCCTCGATTGGCTGTAACCCCACTCTGCTTCTATTACTTTTTACTTCGCTTTCTGTTACTTTCGGGTATCTCGGTTAGGCTCTTTTCTGCTTTATTCTTTCTCTGTATTGCTCTGTTCTTTGTCAGCTCTGCTATGTCAGATCGCTCTTGCTAGCAAGTAATTAGAAAGTATAATTTACTGTTAAGGTTTTTCTATTTTTTTTTTGTTACTATTTTACTATTAAGGAGTCTTCGATAAAAATCTTGTGTACTAACGTGTGCGCTCTTATGGGCTAACCCCCAGAGCCAAGCAAATAAAGTCAAGTCTAGTCAAGTCTCTCTCTCTTTCCCTCTCTGCTTGGCGCGCGCACATCCTCTCTCGCTATTCTTCCTCACCGTTTCGGTAGCACTAATTTTATTCCAAATCCGTGAAAAAGAAAAAAAATTGTGAAACAGTTTGAAAGCACTTGCACTCTTCTATTAGCGTTCAAAAATCTTGCCGATATTCCTACGAATAAAGTTATGGGCGATCAACAAGAAATTGTTTGAAAAATCTATAGAGCATGATACAATGAAATCCCGCACAACTGTATCCGTTATATTTATCTCTGTGAGCCACTTATTTTAAAATATTTTTATAAACAAGCCGAGGCATCGGTTCCAAATTCAGACCCAATGCTGGATCAACTGGGCAAGCCATTGGCAAACCGATGCATCGGTTACAAGCTCGGGACCAACATTGGATCGAGTTCGCACGCTGATGCCAAACCGATGCATCGGTGCCAGGCTCAGAGTCAATGTTGGATCGACTTAGCAAGTCGTTGCGAAACCGATGCATCAGTGCCAGGCTCAGAGCCAACGTTGGATCGACGTCGCACGCTGATGGCAAACCGATGCATAGGTTCCAAGTTCAGAGCCAACGTCGGATCGACTCATCAAACCGTCGGCATACCGATGCATCGAATCCACACTCTGAACCAACGTTGGATCGAATTGGCAAGCCGTTGGCAAACCGATGCATCGGTTTCACGATCAGAGTCAACGTTGGATCGACATGGTATGCTCGCTGTTTCCAACGGTTGCTAAGCTGAAACCAACGTTGGAACAACGCAAGAGGCCAAAGGCTGGCCATTGTACTGGTAGTCAATATTCGACCAGAGCGAGACCGATATGAATTCGGATGTTGAGCCATTGCCACGGGTAACCAATATTGGGCCAACGCCTAATTGTTTGGGAACAACGGCAGCAAAACTGCGATTTCTGCATGGGGTTATTTTGACGCTATGTTATTTTTGCATGTGTTATTATTGTAAATAATAACATTTACGAGTGATATTTAGACGAGCCACCGGTGTTGGCTACGTCACGCACCGAACTACGGAGTGGAGGAGAGAGAGCAACGTACGTCGGAAGTCGATCTACAGATGAAAGAACAACAGATCCTTCGCGTAGTTTCGTGAACGGGCTTAGAAATAATCGAGAGAGATAACGAGCCGCCTTTGTGTGAAAATTTTATCGATCGGAATACTTCGTTTTCAAATAGCGAAGATGGAATTGGGTTAGGTTATAAACGATCAAATCACTTAAGGGGAAACCAGACAAACGATTGGCCAGAAAATATCGAGGACGTGGAACGTCATAGGGTTTGGTTCGAGAGGGTAGTAAGAACATTGTCATACCCAACAGACCAAACAATCGGTTTGAAAAATCGTCAAACCAATACTTTTACTAACCAACCCGTCAAAGTAATGATCGCCCATCCCACACTTAACGGTCAAATAATATGGGAAGAAAAGCTTATTCCCGTGAGTACCTATCGTCGATTAATTTTAGACAGAAACGCTACACTTAGCCACCCGACTTCCACACACAACTCGGGATACAAGACTCATGGGAACGCCGCAAACGGGGTTGTAATTCCAGCCGAGCGATGACTTGAGCGACTCCGAAATAATTCGACAACTCGACAATAAACAAGATTACCGATCGCGACGAGAAAATGCAGTGATATGGAAAATCGGAGGTAGAGGCCGTGGATCACCCACTCAGCTGCCCCAGAGGGAACTAGATTCAGCCCTGAAAATAGAAACAATCGTCAGCAATTGGAAACCGTCATTTCCAACAACGGAAAAAGACCCTGACAGTTTCAATCCTCTTGGAGGACCAGTTGAACATGAGCGCGATAAATAAAAATTTATTCGTCTCGTATTTGTTGAGCATTTTCGAAGGGCCATACCGATCATGGTACTTACTCAATCGAGGAAATTGGCGAACCTGGAAGGATTTCACAAGAGCCTTTCGGTTCCAATGGGGCGTACGAAATGATGATAGCGTCCTCATGGAAGTAAATAATTCAAAGCTGGAAAAGGGTGAGACCCTCGCCGAATTAACGTGTTGAGCTCGCCTAATTTATGACCGACTGCGGTCTCCTCCCCCCCCTCCCTCCCCCATTTCCAAGAACGACTTAAACAAATTTTGCTGAAAGTTAGCCCGCGACTCACGACCGAGATTTTGAATTTGCCAATCCGTAATCATAAAGTCGTCCTACACTACGTCAACGAGAGGAATTACCTGATTTAACGCTTAACTGAAATTTGCAAGGATCTACGCACTTCGTCAAATAAAATTGCAATGAGAATGCTCCAGGAAGACGTTGAGACGTCCGAGATGGAAAAAGGCAGCAACGATGATCCAACGAAACTGGACATCATACAACAGAAAATGTCGAACAAGCCGAGACAACGGAAAACCCTGGAAAGCTCAAAGACATTGACAAAACAACCCAATGAGAACAAACGTATAAATTAAAGAAGAATGTCCGCCTATAAAACGTTTATTATACGTATATACGTATATACGTATAATAAACGTTTTCTAGGCGGACATTCTTCCTGAATTTATACGTTTGTTCTTATTGGGAACATATAAAGAATATCGTGGCTCACCCCGACCGAATTCAATAGGAGCAGAGCAAAACGAATCAAACACCGAGCCAACACGTTAAAACCGTCCAAGATCCCAATAAGGTATTTCGCTACAACTGCGGCGAGAGAGGACACAGATCACGCTTTTGCGCTAACGAAAGAAACTACTGTTACACAGTGGGCCATATAACGAAAAACTGCCCAAGAACCCAGGGAAACGAGTAAGCCTGGCAGCAACTGAGCCTCCAGCTCCTGCCACCACGGGTGAACAAGAGGTAAATAAATTAACAAAATTAAAAATTTAAACGACGAAATCATTGAACTCGCCAGAGGTCAAAGTCGGAAAATCGGAGGAGACCGAATTACAACTCATAATCGGATCCGACGAGGAGTCAGACGAATTACAACTCATAATCGGATCCGACGAGGATTCATACGAATTTGACCAAGACGAAGAAATCGTGGGAAAGACCGAGAACGTGGGAAGAACGAGGAAATCATACAGGACAAAAATAATGAGGGAAACACGATCAACGATAGAAATGAGGAAACCATGAGAATGGCTACCCTCCTCATATCAATGAACCTGACAACAGTCGCGGGAAAAACACAAGACGAAGAAGGCGATGCCGAAGAATATCGTCATTAGAGACCATCAGGGATTCCGACAAAAATAGCGTAACGCCTACGAGAGCGTCGAATCTTTCTCTCGGAAAGCGGACTGTACGTTCCAAAGGACGCCATTAGAGTCCCAGTCGAAATTTATATTTTCGGCAAACGAATCCGGGGAATCCTCGACAATGGGAGCGAAAGAACTCATATCAATGAACCTGACAACAGTCGCGGGAAAAACACAAGACGAAGAAGGCGATGCCGAAGAATATCGTCATTAGAGACCATCAGGGATTCCGACAAAAATAGCGTAACGCCTACGAGAGCGTCGAATCTTTCTCTCGGAAAGCGGACTGTACGTTCCAAAGGACGCCATTAGAGTCCCAGTCGAAATTTATATTTTCGGCAAACGAATCCGGGGAATTCTCGACAATGGGAGCGAAAGATCCTATCTAAGCCAAACTGCCTATGATAAAGTGCGCCACCTTCAAATCGAGGAACTTGTCGAAGATGCTACATCGGAAAGCGGGGTAAGGCTCGGTGAGAAATCGACTATCAAAACTAAAGGAGGCACGTGTTTATTTTTGACGTGGGCGATATCTATGGGCCCCAGTGGTTCAAAATTTTGCCCACTCTTCGAAGTGATTTTTTTCTTGGCAACGATTTTTGGTCCTCATTTAATGTTAAAGTAGACATGATCACGAGAACATGGACACGTCCCAGAATTAGCCAACCCCCGAGGTGAAAGACAACCTCTGTACTTCGCCGACTGTCGAATCGTCAGCCAAGCTCTGCTCAAAGACACTATTGAAAAACGTGCTGACAACCTCATCGCCAAGATGGAGTCTACTAAAGTCAGCCGGGGCATCCAAACATTCGTCACCACTGTGGGAAAACAGTACGTCGCCGGGTGCGTCAATTGCCGTTCCGGAGAGCACCATTTTAAGGTATGTCAACTGCCGTACCGGCCAGAATTTTTCCAAGTACACGGTGCCGATGGCTTTGACACCGATGATTGTATCTACCCTCACGGCGTGGGACATGAGTACGTTCTAAAGTGATGCCCGGGATGTTCCAGGGACATCGCCTTTTATTGCCCAGACTGCAATATACGCTGCGGGGACATCGTCGATTGGCTAAGCCACTTGGCACTTATCTATGCCACTTGGCCAACCGCATTGGTACCCAAGGATCATCAATTCTTTATCAACGAAAGGGAGAAGATTCTAAAAAGAAAAGTGATGGCAAAATTCGATGACCCAACGGACTACCCGAACTGAGTGCGCGCCTATCTCATCCGAGAGAAGAGCCTACTCTCTACGCCCACTCTAGTGAACCAGCTAGAGTTAGAGAACCGGCGATTCAGTTCTCTGAAGAGAAAAGGTGCCTCACAATTAAGGCCCTAACCTTGAACGGTGCGGTGAAGTTGCTCGACAAAATTATGAAGGAGAGGCCCAACTTTCTCAAAGGGGGAGAACTCAACGTTGTCATCCCGACCAAATACAAAAAATGATCGGGGCATTCGCGTTGTCAACTGTTTGCTACAAAGTCATCGGTGCACTCTCGACTCTTCAGCGACCACTTCGTAATAAGATTATTAAACTAAAAATATATATTGCTGTACTCACTTAATATATTAAAAGGCTTTGTAACAAATATGCACCCATGTTATATGCAATAATAAATATTCAATATGTTGCCTATCATCCGACTCACAAGACCTCGCCCATTAAATTTGCTGGTGCACTGGAGAACTATCTTGTCGGAGGGTAACCCGGTCAATACGGGACAACCTTCCAGACAAGGACTATAAATTCCACAGGTATCGAAAAACGCTTAGGCCTTTCTATGGGTAGTCGAAACGTCTCACTTATGACGTCAAGGTTCGAATGAGGGGAGTGCGACAGGAAAATAAGACGTCTTCCTCGGCGTCAACGCTTGACTCCACTCCTCGGTGACCTGACCGAGACCCACAGGTTATTTAATAAGGCGATATAGCTATAAGGATTTGTCGAGACAATACTCCTTACACTAGCGAGAATCAGAGGTGGCAACAGCGTGTGTCAATCGATCGGTCATCGATGACGCGTGCGCCTTGGCAAATTACGTCTGACGAGCCGAGAGCGAGGCGGCAAACGGACACCTCGCTTCTGTCTTTCGTCAAGCCAAGTCAGTTCTCGAGGAGTCTCGTAGCGAAGAATATAACTGTCTAATTGTATTAATCGAACTCATTGCAAATTTGGTCGCGTCTATCGACAAAATTTGCTGTATATTACAATTATTGAGTCGTCTAATTATCTTAATCGCATTCATTGTAAATTTGGTCGTGTACTTCGACAAAATTTGCTGTGTATTGAAATTGTCGAAATTAAGTGATGGTGAGAGTGTGAACGAAGGCGTTTGTTGAACAGGAATAATCGTAAAACCAGCTGAATGGAGTAAGTTAATAAAGTGAATTTATATTGGATATTCTTTACTGCACTTGCAACTCTTTGTCTCTGGTCCTCAAACTGTACCCCTCACCTCTTTTCGATTGTCTCGTTGTTGAGGGAGCTAGTCGCAAAAGAATTGATTAAAATTGGTTGATTAGTTTGCTGAAAACTAATTGGCGCCCCCATATAGAAAATCGTAAAAAGAAAATATTAGAGCCCTGTCAGCCGACGGATCACGGCCGCGGCAGGTGAAGGCGTTCGACATATTTTGTTTTGTCAATTAAAAAGAAACCTGTCTCAAGTTAAAGAAAGTATGCTATTGCCATCAAATGACCGCGATAATGATGAGATTTACGAACGAAAGATAGAGAATTTCTTTTGCAAAAGAGACAACTACGTATTGCTTACGTGGTAGACACACGAAGCACGAGAAATCAAATAATATAATATTAGCCAAAAATATGAACATTATTCGTACGCTAAAATGGCTCTCGGCGCTCAGTGAGGCTGTGGGCCATGGGAGAGCGAAAAAGGTAAACATTGGCGAGAACGACGCATGAGAGCGCTTGCCATTGTCTCGGGACGCGAGGTCTTGAGCCGGTAACATACTCGTTAATGCAAGGAATGGCGAAATATAAAATCCGAGCAAATATTCACACGTTATTCAACCGAAAACCTAATTCTATTATATCGCAACGATTTACGAATTTTTCTAAGATCGCAACGAATTGAAATCGCCTACAGATTCCAATTCGTGAAACGACACGAAAATGCGCAAGATCGTATTTGACACTGAGGCCAGTAAGCGCCATATAATATCTTATCACGAGACAAAAGAGAGCAATAAATAATATAGAATATTTATGCCAATAGGCCCAATGCCGTAAATAGACCGCAATGCCGAGGCAAATGGGCCAGAAAATATACACGATAATGAGACGAATAGGCACAAGATAATTACGTAAAAATGAGGCGATTGCGCGATAATAGACACGATAATGAGACGAATAGGCACAATATGATACACCAAAAATGAGGCAAATGGGTTCGATAAATCAGATAATATTCGTTCAGACTAGTATTTAAAGAATACTCTTCTGTTTACTATCTCAATTCTAATGTTCTCTATTAAATATCCTGAAATCACAATCAAATCTTCTGAACGCCATGTTACTTTAGTAGTAAAATTGCGATCATGAACGCGAGACTGTCGCTATTGAACATTATCGCTACTCAACAAGATTTGAGCTAAGAATTGAAAGATAAAATAATACCTTATTGATGCAGAAAGAAAATTCAGGAGAGTCGGGCTCACCGAGTTCCCTCATCCAGCCGTTATACGTTCGCTGCTTGATGGCACTAACCTCTAATTATCACAACTTCGCCCCTTGCCCGGAAAAATACAACTGACTCATCGATCTACTTACTAGATCATTGCTCACTCTTCTAGGCTCACGTGCCCCACTCTCTGGCACGCCCTGACACTGTCTTATCTCTCTACTTTCCTTAATTCTCTCGCTTTCTTCGTTGAGTGACGTACGACGCCGTCGAAGGGCCTATTCTTCCCGCAGCCGATACCGTGTATGAGCCTCTCCTTGCAGCTATGATATGCTGCCCCTCAATCGTCCTTCCCTTAGGATCCGATGGATGATTACGAACAATAGGGTTGGCCTCCCTCGTGAAATCAAGACGTTCCTTGATTAGGCGGTGGGCCCATGATATACGCCACCAGGCAAAACAGCACCACGTTGATCGCTCCGTTTCCGTGGTCCTTTTAAATTGAGGCGCCGATTCTCATGGTCCACGGTGATTCAGGCGGCAGTGGGGGGGGGGGGGGGTGTAACTCCAAGGTTGCGTAGTCATGAGGAGCGGGTGACGCTGTATGTTTGTCTAATACCTATGTCTTCTTTGGCATCCCTTTTTCCCACGAATATGGACTGCACATATTCGCCTGTATTATGAGAAAATTCTCACTTCAACCCTCTCAGGTCAACCAAGCACGGGCCGGACACGGGCGAAACGCCCCCGTGACAATGCCAACGTCCTTCGCGAGCTTCTTGTTCTTTGTACCACTGGCGAGCGAACTTGAACCTGGGACACATGGCGTCCTCTCATTCGGCTAATTTATGACTGGTCTAACGCTAAATTACACGGTTAAAATAAATTTTATTGATTGACACGAAATTTGCTCAAGAAATTAGTTATAGAACACCCAGTCTTAGGTAGTAAATAAATAAACAAAACTTAGCCTAAGGTGAGTTGCCTCTTTCCGGAGCCGTATCCACTCGAGGAGCGTCGTCGTAGGGTCGTTAACCCGACCCACTGGTCGACACCAGTCCGTGAGGGTGGCGGGACAAAATGTCGCGTCACAATTCATACACTCCCCCAAATTTTTTTTATATTTAAATAGTTTTTCCTCGAAAACGTAAGAAAAAGTACGAAGAATATTTCCACACGTTAGCTCGACTTTTTGTCGGATTAATAAGACTTCCATTGAGGTGTGCATTTTATAATTATACTCCTTCTGATCCTCAGAGGTCTAAAGAAATACGTGGAGTGGAATAAAAGTTGAAGGTTATTGTTGAGAAAATATCATTTGAATCCTCGCGCTCAAATCACCCACGGCAGCACCTCTCGGTCAGCGCTCCTAGCGCGCTCTCTCGCGGGATTTTCAGGCGACTCGACCAAAGAGAAGCCGGAATTCGCCATTCTTCGTTCAGCTCTCGTGCCTTACAACCACGTGTTTTGATCAATTAAGTAATCCAGAAATTCTCTGATTATGAGCTCACCATCGGCTTTTTTCTCAGTGTCATTCGGTTTACTTTATTATGCCCTTCGGTAATCAATAGATATTTTTCGGATATAACTCTCGCGTTGCGGTACAGCTCGTTATCCGCGTGCTCTCTATCTCGGGCGGAATCGCCTCGTGGCCTCGTGGCGTCTCTTTTCGGCATCGCGCATTTTCATCGACTCTCGCTCTTGAGGATTGCGCCGATATATCACATAGATTTTCTCACACCTCTGTACGATGTTAAATTAATAAACTCAGTTTTGAATAGAAACGTTACCCTAGGGTGACGGAAATATAACCTACGGACATGGGCATTTTCTTTCGGCGTTCCTCACCCCGATCCCCCAACCCAAAACCAGATTTCTCAACGGCGAGTCATTTAACAGTTATACTTATACGCGAAAGGAACCACAGTTGACGTTAATGTTATTTTCGTCATGATGCTCAGATACTACGAATTATCAAAAATTCCGGTAATCATGATACAATTACATGTATGGTATGGTACTGTTGTGCCCGCAAATTTCGTCACGTGGGGACGAAATCGTCAAGGACGGGTTTGTGGGTGATTGTCAAGGTTGAGTAAATCTCCAACTCGAGTATTATAATACATGTGGTCTAGTTTATTCCTAGTGATATAGTATATATTACAATGATGTTCTTGGTTATTTCCCTTGAGACCGACTGATGTCAACAGTTCTGACTTTAATAACTGACTGTTTTCGACCAACTGTAGCTTTCGTTCAGGATAGCTCGTAATGGTTGACAGCTAACGACAGCCCCGTTTCCAACTAAAGACTGCCTTTATGTATTATTGGCTGAACTGATTAATCGATAGACTTTCGTTTATTCCCGAGAAGGTGGGATCGTACGGTGTCCACTCAGCGACGAGTGTGTCGCAACAGCCACCTTCATACTGCTACGTTTATACAGTTGCTAAATCGTTCAATACTTTTTCCTGAATTGATTGCTAAATGTCCTAATGCGAACATAACTCTAAATGACGATATTTGGGATACAACAGTACGCTATGGTACTAATAAATGGTATTGCCCATAATTTGCCATTCTGCTTTGTTTGGGAGGCTAAATGGCTCTGACACGGCCCAAAGAAGTTAAGAAAAAGGTTGGGTTAGCGTCGACTGGTAATCGCAATATTCTAATCGTTATCTAAATTATTTCACGTTCAGTTAATGAATGAAACTACGTTGCGAGATCTCGAGAAATTTTATTGGTTACCTAAGTGGTATTAAGAGTTTCCGTTGAGAAAGAGCAGAAAGGGTCCAAAGTTTTTCGTGCTTACACGATACAGTTAGTAAGTTTTAGATGTAGTCAGTACCCTCAATGGAGGTGGAGCAGGGGCACAGTGGTAATACGCCCAGCTCACACGCAGTAGGCCTGGGTTCGATTCCCACCGCTAGCACCAATGGAGAAATTGTCTATATGCTTTTATCTGCGACCTCGGTGGTTCGGAACCCACCGAATAAATGTAGATCCAAAAGAAAATAACAGCGCATTGATGTGTTAGCCAAAATACTGTGAGATGTTTTGGGGTCGATTGCCGTTTTCCTAGCACAGCTGGTGCAGGAAAAAAACGAGGTTGGACGTAGCTCGAGAAGCAGAACGTACGAACTACGACTGCAACTCAGCCCAACACACCCAAACCTAACTCAAGTTCAAAAGCACGTAGCGCCCGAGCCGAAGGTACCCTTAGCATATATGTATAATCGCAGATGTCTATATACTCCCGCGACGGCAATCGCACGAGGATAGTCTTCTGCGATTGCCGTCGTAGGGGTTTCTCTCGATGCGTGATGTTACGTCCTGGGCGAGGATCAGCACGTCTTGCCCGTGGTGCATGACCGACACTTATAGGGAAATAGGGGGGTAACTCTTGTTTTGACCGGAATGTGCCGGTCGGCGATAGAGGCGAGCGAATAGTGAAAATTGGGTTGATCGTTGAGGTTGTGTATATATTTTACTTACTTTTTGGTGTTCGGGCGTAGCGGGTGTTTTAAATCTAGGTAGATGATGTCGTCCACCGAAATGTTACTTGATGCGTCCGAATTGTCCCCTAGCAAAGTCGAAACCTCGTTTTCGCTATCTCCCTGGTGGGGGGCGATGCACCGGTCCCGGGAGTACGATGTCAGGAGTTACGTATGGAGCCACCCCGGGGGAAATACGAAATATTGTCGCCGTAGCATTCGGGGGGGGGGGGGGGGGGGGTGCTTTTGATGTTGAGGGAGTTTCTCTAATTTCGGCGCTGATGGAAGTCTCTGGGAGGGGGTGGTAAGTCACCACGAGGTCAACGAGTTGCATTGGCGTTTCCACTAGGATATCCGAGATTACTCGTACTTTGTTTTTTCCGGAATTGTTCGGTCGTTTGGTATTTTTTTCCGAAATTGAACTACCCTCGCCCCTGGTGTTTTTCCCTCCAGTCTTTTCCACTTTCGCGCCTGCCCATATAAATACTAAAGGAAGATTATATTTCCCGAGTGTGTTCAACCTTGAGTGAGACGCCTCTATTGTTGATTTTCACCCGTCACCATAGGGCGTGCAACTTGTGCAACAGATCTATAACCGAAAAGTGAGGTGTGTGTGAGGAAACCACAAGGCGTGCGACTAGAGCAACAGTATTGTAGTTGGATATGCTACACGGGCGTGCATCAGGAGCATCAGAACTGTAGCCAGAGAGAAGGAAACACAAGGTGTGTGACAAGCCATCGGAATTGTAGTTGGCTACCCGGGCGTGGTGCATCAAGTGCAACAGAACCGTAGCCAGTGGGTGGGGTGTTTAGGAACACGTGAATTTAGCGGGCGTCAAAATCGTAGTCGAACAGCTCGGAATATGTTTGGTCCTTCACGGATTTTAAATTTTATGTTTTCGCAGGTGCCAAAAAGGTACGAGGTACGAGACGTGAACATGTGATTCGAAATTTTGTATATTTATTTATTTTATAAACTTTGGTTACACTTTGGTGCGCCGAATTACCGCGCTAGTACAAATTGAAAGTGGTAGAGTAGGAGATTCCCCTTTTTTTTTAAAGAAAAGTAAAGAAGTACACTAAGTAACTCGTATTTTGAAAATAATTGATTTGAATCGCGTCACGGTTTTAAAAACGTCGAGTGTTATTATCTACGATCGAGGTTCTACTATGTGCATTATAATTCGTGATCGGATTTGGACTAAGTATCCTTAATTATTGCTGGACATTATATAGTCCCTTATTCTATTTTCGCATAAGGTGGGAGATGTCGGCGCGTAAGGGAAGAGTTTCTCTCACACCTCGACATTCTGCTGACGATAATCTCTAGACTTATTTCCAATTATTGTGGCTAGTGATATAAAAAGTCAGCGTCGACACATCGATATTCTCCAGACGAATTTCTGACTATTTTCAGTGCCGGGACATCGATATTCTCGACGCGCACTTGTTGTTTATGCTGAGGCTCGTCCCTCTTGTGGTGCGCGGCCATCTTGTGCGAGCCGGCAAGACGCTGATTTTCACCGGCTTCCACCATCTGTGGGAGCTCGCTGATAACGCAAGACATATGCGGTTCTTCTCACGTGCCTTCTCCCCGCGACGAGCCTCGTTCGTTAAAGATTGAAATTTCGTGTGTTAGGTGGGCTGCATGTTCGCAGGCATGCCTTGCGCTTGGCGGGTTGCATGCTCGCAGACATGCATCGTGTTTGACGGGAGAACTTCGGCAATGAGGGTCACCCCTGGTCATTTGTGTTTTCCCGTGATTTAAATAAGAGATTGAATATTCTTTATTTTTACCATTGATCATACGGATCTGGCTTTAAATTTCATAAATGGCTATTAAAAGAATTCGCATGAAAATTCTTTTAAATTTATGGTTATTTCGATCCAGGACGTTACAGTGGTATGAGTTTTTCGGGTTCATACTCGTTTCAATGGCCAAGTGCGAACCTGAGAGGTTGCAAAGTGAATAGGGAGATAGGGAGAGCCAACTGCGATGTTAGTGGCTTATTATATTTTTGAGAGTGCGTTTTTTCGGTAGGATGGGCTTTCTCAAGTGTGATCTGTACTGTATCAAGAGTTTGTGAGGGCCAGGTATTGCTGGTAGCTCACAAATGGGAAAAAAGTGTGGTTAGAGCCTAATGGCTTCTACTATCGGGTGAATATGGTAGGACGTTTGTTTCAGTAATGATAATCCTGGCTTGTTCGTCCCATTTCACAGTCTTGGCGGACCGTATCGTCATGTGTGGAGCCGGTTTTTCGGTCGGCGCTGACCCGTTGAATCCAGTTATTCATTACTGTCTATCGCCGGTTCATCTGGGTAGGTTTGACCAGACTGATCCGGATCCGTCCTGTTTCGTAACAATATGCATTTATATATTGTTTCGGGTAAGGACCGGCGATGTGCCCAGCATTCAGTTGTTTTTCATTCACTCGCTCACCTCAGCCGCCTTAGCCACGAGTCAGTTGTTTTTTAATTTACGTGTGTGGCTAGGCTTCTGTAGTTTTATTACAAAGGGAAGTTTTTTCGTCGTGTTTGACGAAATATGGAATATTGAAAGTTTTGAAATAAACAACATTTTTGAAACAAAAAAAAACTTTAGTATACTGAAAATAAAACGAAACACGCTGGTGATGTTTCGGTATACGGATGAATGGTTCATTTTTTATTGTGAATTTTACTTCCTTCTGAAAAATCTTTGTCAAAGGCAAATAGTTTCCTCGATTTCAATGGCGATGCGTTCAAAAATTTTCATATTATTGCATGGTCATGTAGGGAAAATTTGCGGGTACATTTTCGTGCTTGGAAGGCTGATTTTGTCAACTTCAGTAGCGGCTTGAGCAACAGCACTTCAGCAACGATCCGACAAAAGGGTAAACCTGAAAAATTTACTGTAATTGTTTGAAAATTTTATACATAAATTTCACAAGATTAACGACTTTCGGAGACGTTTCGATAATTGCTAAGAAGTTAAGCAAATTCGGATGAATTTGTTTTTTAAATTCCCAGCTGGACCGACGATGCTCAGGAAGCATCGTTCGACAAGTTCCACGATTCATTCCAACGAGACGTGATCGTGAATCATAGATTCTCAACTAAGATATAGTAGATTTACATATGTTGAAGCTTGTAAAGGTTTCAATCGCGTCGGTACAGTTGACTTGCAAAGCAAGAACGCTTTGTCACCAAAATTGCTTGTCATCGGTGATAATAAAGCTTTGTGCCGACATTGACAAGTGACAAGTTGCTACGCTCGATCGGCGATGGTTTCTTAGCATCATGCGACAAGCTCGACGGTCCATTTTCTGAAAAATTTAAAGAGGAATATGGGGATGGTACCGTAAAAGAGATAAGCCGTGTGTGTTGGAAGTCAAGATTTTGGAAAAAAAGGTCGTGATTAAATTTCTTCTCTATGCAAATCAGGAACGCAAATTGCGACACCTGAACTAATAAAAATAATTCCATAGCATTTTGTACAGACGTATTAGATCAAACCGGATTTCTCGATAGGAAATACGTTTTTCCTGATAAGTGAAGATATCAGAAATTTCCCTTGAGCCTTCATCCAATATGAATTCACATTAATATGCAATAAAATCTTGTTATTTTTAGTGGTTCAGCCTCGATGTACCGTGAAAGCAATAGAAATCGCGGTCGTAATAGTCAACTACACGTGCTATCATTTTTCATTCGCAGGTGCAGAAGCGGGTACGTGGTTTTTGGATCTGAAAAATGGAAATGGGACAACAGGGAAAGGAGAATCAATGCACAAACCTGATGCAACTCTTACCATGGATTCTAAACATTTCTTCGAAATGTTTACAGGTAATTATCAACTATTCTGTATATTCGTGAGCGTGACAATCATTGTGGTTGGTTTTTCCAGGCAAAGTGAAACCTGCAGCAGCGTTTATGACGGGAAAACTAAAGGTCGATGGAAGCCTACAAAAGGCGATGAAATTAGAGAAACTGATGAACAATTTAAAATCGAAACTATGAAAAGTTCCGATGCTTGCTTGCTACGTCACCAATGGGTTCAGCGCAGAACGTGTTACTGAGTCTGGACTTTTATAATGAATATATTTTCGCCTTGAAGCGACCTTGGGAAATATACATTTTTTTATGGCCTTATCGAATAAAAATATCGAGAAGAACGACCATTTTCAATTGCCATCTTCATCGAGATGCTGGTACTTCATTATAAAATAATACCCTTTGCGGAAAAAACATATTCTGCTGCTACACTTACGATCAACATATTTATGCATATCTACTTTCAGCTCTACGGTTCAGTTTATAGATTAAAGCGCTCATCGAATTGCTTTCTCATTAACACAAAAAGATAGGTCTTCCGTGCCCTGTTACGAATTGTTCTACACACTTGTCTGTTGGTTTCTATTTTCCCTACTTACCGCACATATTTCTGGTGACCAAATCTCTACCCAATTGGAACCTATAATTAGTCAGTAATCCAATGACGAAACTTGACTCGACATGCTCAACAACTCCGCAAATACTCCACCAGCCAGCAACGAGACTCAGTAGCGAGAAGTTAACAGAAAGGAAATAGTTGTTCGAGAGAAAGCGTTGTAAAAGCTGGGCCCAAAATACCACCTATCATCGACTGACAATTTACTTTCGCTTGTGCACTAACTTGAAAACGAGAAATGTGATGTATTATAAGTACATTTCCGAGGACCGGAAAAAGACTCCAGCTAGCTCGTATAACCCGAGGAAAAATGGTAAAGTGGTAAGGTTGATGACAAATGACAATTTACAATATTTAAGAGCCTCGGAAAACCGGACTCATATTAATGGAAAATTCCCGGTAACAATCGTAATCTGTGTACAAACTTATCGATATTCTTGGTATTGGGCAAGCGGATCCAAATTTAAAACTTACGATAAAATAATGAAATGTGAGTTAAGTGACACAACAGGAAAAATATTCAAAGAATTTCAGTTCAATGCACGAACAGGAGATATGCAGCATTCAAGCATTGTAGGCTTAATAGTATTTGGGATATTGTAGGTAGGCTGAGAAATTCCGAATTGACGATTTTATGCATAAATTCTCAACCATCAATTAATATTCGAACTATCTTAAGACTTATAAACACAATTCTGGGAGCGCGGCCGTCGGTAAAAAGGGTAATGGAATTATACACGATAAATTACTAAACAAAGGTAAAATTACTAAACTGTGGTGAAGGAACTAACTCCAACGTAGGTTGTTAGATAATTAAAAACAAGTCATTGACAATGAGAATAATTGTCACGTAGATAATTCATTAAGTATCGACGTGAGTGTATAGTGTTGTGCCCCAGATTTCATCATTTTAAGTTATATTCGAATCAGAACAGTTAAGCAATCGATTGTGCAAAGAGATTGAATGATTCAGCAATTTTACAAACGTAGCAGTTTAAAGGTGACTTTTGCGACACGCATATTGCTGAGTAGACATCGTACGATGCAACCATTTCGGGGATTAAACCGAAAGACCATAAATTAATAAGGTCATGTAATTAAATAAAAAGGCAGCCTTTTGTTGGTAACGGGGCTGTCAACTATTACGAGCTAGCCCGAGCGTAAGCTATCGTAGGTTACAGACAATTCGGTCTCAAGGCAAAATAATCAATCAAGGCAAAATAATCACATTGGCAAATAATCACATCGTTACAAATACTTCATCATCATCACGAATAAACTAGCTCGTAATTTTGTTATACTCGAGTTGGAGATTTACTCAACCTTGACAACCGACCATAAACCCGTCCTCGACGATTTTATCCCCACGTGATGAAATTCGCGGCTACAACGTTGGTGGATTGTTATTGACAATTCGATAAAACCAAATTCACACTGTAACAAAGCAAGTGCTAAAAAATATCACAAGTGTAATTGATCGAGTCACGACAAATGAACTCGAAAAGGAACTGGAAAGAGAAAAGTAATTCGACCGAGTCGGAAGTGAGACCAGACGCCAGAGTCAACAGACTAAAAAAAAAAAAAGAAAAATACAAACACAATCGAGTGGATCCCGAGGATCATTAAGCAGTACCAAAGACGAAACCAGGGACTCGACAGGAAGCTGACGAAAACCATTTAAACCGTTTCCAGCGACTCAACAACGGAACAAAGAACGACAACGCAGAACTACGAGAGCAAAAGACCGACAACGCAGAACTACAAGGGCAAATCATCTACAACGGAACATCGAGCATCATGAAGCAGAGCATTATACTGCAAGTGACGGAACATATTTAATTTTGTGACCCTCCAAAGCCATAAAATAAATAAATAAATAAATTGCATGTCGGAAGACGAGCGAGTCACACGCTTACGATTACTAGGTAGACGCGTGCTTTTTAGGTCATCAGAATCAATTTTTGACAAATACCTTAAACACGAACGAGTAGAAGAATTTGAATTTCAAAGCGACAAAAAACGCCGTAGAGTTAGTAGCGCAGACGATTCAGATCATTCACCAGGCACCCAGAAAAATAGACCCGAAAAACGTGTGAGAGTAATACGAGATTTTGAAGATGCAATAGATACCGAACATAGCAGAGAAATAAATTTAGCTGACTTTACTTCATTAAACGGGATATTGCTAAACATAGATAACACAATGACGGAAAACACATCATCCTACACGACACTAAAAGAGGCAAGAACTTTAATGCCTCGTTTCGATGAGACAAAGCCCGAGGAAGAAGATGACATAATAAATGCTTACGAATACACTGACGAGAGTATCGCACTCACATACAAAGACAATTTGTTAAAAGCCGTATTAAAAACAAAGGTAGTAGGTAATGCCGCAAAAGGAATAAAATATAAACAAACAGACAGCTTTGCGGAATTTAAGGAGGAAATAACCGCCTTGTATGGCACAAGACGGACCGTAGTAGATTTGGAGTAGTCACACCACAAGTAGATTTCATTACAAGCAAACAAAAAATTAACGCGTCAGTATTGGCCTTCGGTCAAAGGTTAGAAAAAAAATTATGATGGAATTTATAGATGCAATTGATAGCAAGCACAGCCACAGAAGCAAATGACGCCAAAAAACAAGTCATTGAGGGCTACGTAAGTCAAATGGGACTCCATAATTTCGGGCGAGGGCTCAGGTGAGAATTTCTGGTAATTTTAAAAGCTCGAGGTTTCGCAGACCTCGCAACGGCAATGAAGGGCGCAATGGAAGAGGAAAAAACAGTACAGGGTAACGGATCAATAAATGGGCAGACGCGTCAGGAAAAACGTCCGCCGGTAACATGTCATAAGTGCCACAAAGCGGGACACATGGCGAAAGATTGTCGAAGCAGTTTCCAATCTTACGGACTATACAGCTTACCTGCACCCACAAAAAATGCAAATCAGTATAATGTAACGTCAAATTACTGTATGAAACCAGGACACATGTACGAAGAGTGTCGGAAAAGGTTTGGAGACGAAAGTCGAGGGACTCATCAGCAAAATGGACCGCAAGGACGATCCGACCAATACAGATGGACGAAAGGGAACGCGCCTCAGCATGACACACCAAGAAAACAAGCGAGAAATGACGGGGGAAGCAGTGAAACTATATAGGCTCCCTCGCAATACACACTTTTCGGACAATGACTCGCAATAAAGGATCGCACGTCAGCAAGGCGAGCGACAAAGTACAGGATGTGCCAAAAAAAAAAGGTTGTAACATGAAGACAACGACACCCGAGAAGTTGGCGGTGAGCGATTTTCACATCCCATCACCCCAAGCAAAACAAAATATTCTGACATTAAAAGCTGTGACTGGAGCACAGTGTTGCTTCATAAGAAAAAGTACATTACGAGACGAAACCGAGATAATCGACGAGACAGTCGAACTAAAAAGAATTGGTAGAAAAACTTTTTACGCAATCTGCAGAGTAATACTGGAAGTTGCTACTACAGCCGTGAATATCGAACGCGGATTTTTCGTAACTGACGATAATATACCTATTGAGACCGATGGTATACTGAGATTAGATTTCATGGTGAAACATAACGTTGATATACTAAGTGGGAAAACGGCGAAAATTTGTGGAGAGATCATGCTGCTCACCATGACGCCACCAAAAAAATGAAACTCCCACCACGAACTGAGAAAATGCTATGGACAAAAACTTTGACAGCGAAAATCGGATGCGTAGCCACCAGAGAATTACAGCCAGCAATTATGATAGGCGGAAGTGTCATAAAATTAAACGGACATTCTTGCATTCTCGTACGAAATACAAGCGAAAAAGAGGTCGGGATCAACAGGCCCACAGTACAAATAGAAGAAATCGAAACTGAAGAAGATAACATCACAACAAACGAAAGAAAAATAAACGTCATCGGCAAGGCCGATAGAATTGAGAAACAAGATAAAGAAATAGAAGGAGGTCAAAGGCACTTCCGATTTCAATAGAGAAGAAAAAAAAATTCTCAAGGAATTCATCGCAGAATTCGCCGACACATTCCACCTGGAAGGGGAAATGCTCGGAACCACCAATGTGGTAGAGCACAAAATACAGTTTATGGATCGGACCATACTAATAAACGTACGGCCGTACAGGTTGCCTGAGAAACATGAAAAAGAAGTAATGAAGCAAGTCGAAGAAATGCTGAGGAATGGCATAATACGACCGAGCAAGGGCCCGTAGAACACTCCTTTTCTCGTCGTACCAAAAAAACCCGATGCGCAGGGAAACGTACAAAAAAGAGTATCATAAAAGAGAGTCATGAATTTTTGGAAGCTCAACGGAGAAACTGAAGGGGACTTATACCCACTGCCTAATATGACTGAAATATTGGACCAATTGGGCCGTGCAAAATATTTTACTAAGCTCGATCTTGCATCAGGATTTCATCAAATTCAGATGGCGGAGAAATACAAACAAAAGACAGAATTTTCCACACCACTTGGACACTACGAGTATAACCGAATACCATTTAGATTAAAAAACGCACTCCCAACTTTCCAGCGACTCATGGATGCAGTCCTAGCAGGTCTTCAGGGACTCAAATGCTATGGATATCTAGACGATATCGTCGTCTACGGATTATCTTTCAAGGAATACAACAACAGGGTAAGAAAAGTGTTCATCCGACTGCGAGAAGCAAAATTAAAAATACAGCCGAAAACAATTCAATTCGTGCTAAAAAGAGACACAATATCTAGGACACGTGATAACAGAAGTTGGAGTCAAGCCAGACGCAGAAAAAATAAAAGCTGTACAGGAATTTCCTGTACCAAAAAATCTAAAAGGGATACAATCGTTTTTGGTATTAGCGGGATACTATAGAAAGTTCATTCAAGATTTTCCAAAGATAGCGAAGTCATTAACAGATCTAACGAAAAAAGAAACAAAATGCGACTGGACGGAAAACTGCCAGCAGACTTTCTGAAAATTGCAAGAAATTGTCATTACTGCATCCATATTACAATAACCAGATTTCGAGAAGCCATTCGTAATTACCACGGATGCATCAGGTAAAGCAATCGGAGCGATTTTATCTCAAGGGAAAATCGGAGAAGATTTACCGATATGCTACACCAGTAGAAATTTAAATTGAGCAGAAAAAAATTACTCCACTACGGAAAAATAAATGCTGACAATAGTATGGGCAGTGACACAGTTCAGACCACACATATATGGCACAAAGTTCATAATAGTCACAGATCATAAATCGCCTACCTGGCTCTTTAATGTTAAGGATCCAGGGTGAAGGCTTATGAGATGGTGCATAAAATTAGAGGAGTACGACTATAGCATCGAATATAAATCAGGAAATAAAAACACAAATGCAGATGCCCTGAGCAGAATGTATACAGTCATACTGACGCAGCAAAACACCAGCGAAAACGTCGCGAAACGCGGGAGAGGACGCCCAAGAAAGTCCCCTCCCCAGCCCCTACCCACACCCGGTGAGGTTGGCGATGACGCCGAACAGCTGGCCCCTCGTATGCGAGGACGGCAAAGAAAGCAGCCCGAGGCTGATGCAAACCCTTTCAACGCATCCACACAGGGTTCCAGCGAGACCGAGGTGAGCGACACGGAAGAGGGAGAAGCGCTCCGAGAGAGTGACACAGACACAGACTCGAGCGAAAATGAGACAGAAAATAGCAATATAGATCACGCATATCCAAGCGAAAAGGAAAAAAGAACTATACTCAAGGGGTATCACGACGCCCTACTCGTCGGGCTGCCCTAAGCAAAAAGTATGATAGAGTGAATAAAACAGAAATACAACTGGCCCAGGATGAAAAAAGAAATAGAAGACTATGTTCTATCATGTGATAAATGCCAACGAAATAAAGTGACGAAGACCAAGACCGCAATGATGATAATTACAGACACGCCCACACGAGCATCCGAAAAATGTGCAGTCGGCATAGTAAAACCTCCTCCCGAGACGGATCAACGAGACAAATACATATTCACTTTCCAAGGCCTACCCCCAAAATATAGCGCTGCAATACAAAAGAAGCTTGTGAAGTAGCAAAAAACTTTTCACAGAAATTATTGTAAATACGGTACACCCAAGGAAATACTTCCGGACCAAGGAACGAATTTTCTAAGTGAAACATTTAAGAAAATGTGCCAACTAACAGGCATAATGAAAATTCAGACTACGGCATATCACCCGCAGTCAAACGGATCACTAGAAAGGTTGCACAGGATTTTGGCAGAATATTTAAAAAATTAGATAAGAGGAGATCAACGGGATTGGGACGAGTGGCTCCCATACGCAATGTTCACATACAATATCACTCCACATACAGCAACAGGTTACACGTCGTATGAGTTGGTATACGGAAAAACAGCCGAATTACCGACGGCTTTGAAACAGCCACCACGCCAAACGTACAATTATGACGACTACGTAGCCGAGCTACAAGAAAAATTACGAGCCACATGGGAAGTGGCGTAGGAAAAATTAAAGGATACAAAAGAAGAAGCTGAAAAACGATATGATGCGACCACCGATGAAACAGATTATCGACCAGGGGACAAAGTATTATTGTTGGGCCCCACCGTACGCCGCGGGAGGTCCGCCAAGCTGGACGGGGCCATACACAATAAAAAGTAAAGACACAGACATAAACTACACTATCAGCCGTGGACGCGAGCTAATCCGCGTGCACATTAATCGAATAAAGCCATACTTGACTCATGAGATAACAAAATATAGATAGAAAATTTTAATAAAAAATTGTTGTACGCAGCCTATAGGCTCGTACCTTCGTGAGGGTTCGATCTATTTTTACACCCTGAAAATTAAAATATGAAAAAAACCGGGTAAAAGAGAAAAAGCCACGTCGAAATCCTGAAGCCAAAGAACCCTCCTGTAAATAATTATACCTGAGAAGTAAAAAAGAAATTTAGACGCGCTACGCGCTCCCGCGAGATTGCGTCACCCCGAGAGAGAGAGGGCTAAGCGACCAGCCGCGGCGCGCCCGCTTTTAAAATTTCAAGTAGGAGAGCGCGCTTCGCGCATCAAGGGGAGCCGCGCAAACACTCCGAGAAAGGGCGATAAGTCGCGAGGCCTCGCGTCATCGACACAGCTCCCTGGTGTCCTGATAAACGCGAGCAAAATTACCATAATAGTTCAAATCTCATACAGAAAAATTATATACAATCTTTTCTTGAAATATGACATTTCACTTTTTTCAAAACTCTCAAATAAAAAAATTATTTCTCAATCGTTGAAATAAACATTTCAAAGTTTACACCTCTGACGATAAACATGTATCCAATCCTTACCACAATAAATATTTGTATTTACCGGAATTAATATAAAAATGTCTTTGAATAAAAATTAACATTGTTCACAAGTCGTAAAAAACGACATTACTCATTTTACGACAAAATGAACCATTGAAACGAGTTAAAAATGATAAATATCAATGAAAATAATAAAAAAGAAGTACCAACCAAATTTAAAAAGAAAGAAAATTCCTATTGACAAACAGAAGAATTAAACACAAATAGGTAGGCAAGAAAAAAAAGGAGAAAGAAGAATAAGCATCACAAAAAAAATTTACAAATGTGATGGTTGACGGGTATGTTTTCGCCATCGAATATGGGGATTGGGTTATATACATCGCGAAAGGTGACGCCACTGTTTGCCATATCGTCTGAATTTATGTTTTCGGTATTTAAATTTAAGAAAAATGTATTTGTCGAATTTCGTCGTAAGCTCTTACGCTGCTATGGTCATGTTGGATTAATTTTTGTGAACGGGGGTTTTTTTTCCTGTTTATTTATTTATTTATTTATTTTTCTTTTAATTGAGAGAAAATAAAGAGAAGAAAAAACTTTGAGAACAGGAGAAAAAGAAATAAGTTTGTTGATTTTATTAAATTCGTTCAATTAATTTGGATATAGAGAGAAAAAGAATAAAAATCGAAATTGAATATCTATATTTTGCGTAACGTTGAAATAGAGAGATCGAGTAACTGTGTTGCTCGAGAATACGCATGTAGTGAGCCACATCGGTGTAATAAGGCTAGCGGTATACGCTCATGTGTCACAAGGGCTTGCAGAGGCATACAAATTTTTTCGCTCCAAATTTTTTCGTTCAAAATATTGAACAAAATTTTATATTATAATAGATTTTGAAATACTTAATGGTACATACATTGTCGTGATAAGGGGAATGGTGTTTTCATGTAATTTACGAAGTTTTTTGTGTGATACGATATTTCCCTGTTTGTCTTCCTTCCTTGATTTTCCGATTATTTTCCTTTTGTATATTTCTCAAATTTGGGCTCGATTATGTGTATTGTTGAATGTGTGTTGCTTTAATCTTGTTTTTTCCGAATCAGGTTTTTTTTTTTTTTTCACTTCCACAATTATGTTATTTCTTTTGTATTTTTTTAAATGTCGTTGAATATATTGTTGTTCGCTTATATTGTCGTATGATTTTTTTTCGGGTCGGATTTTTCTTTTTTTTTCACTTCCACGTTCACTTTTGTACGTTTTTTTGTTAATTCTTTGATGTTTTTTCAATATTATTTTTAAAAATATGGTTGGTT
The DNA here is from genome assembly GCA_963564615.1 of Rhorus exstirpatorius. Classification (NCBI taxonomy): domain Eukaryota; kingdom Metazoa; phylum Arthropoda; class Insecta; order Hymenoptera; family Ichneumonidae; genus Rhorus; species Rhorus exstirpatorius. Next base: position 4,692,808 of record OY751321.1, on the reverse strand, counting down.
AGAGTTGAAATGAAGGTAGACTTTGTGATACGTTAGACTGATCGTTTATTCTATGTACTGTTATTTCGGGAGTGCACGTCCGAATTATAAGAAGGTTGATGATGAACTCAAGTGCCAATGAGGTGAAGGGAGAAGAGGACTTAATGAGAGTGGAGGGGATGTCGTCAAGACAGAGGAACAAGGCCCGTGGGACCGAGGGCAAACTGGAGCTAAGGTGCTGACGGTTGTGAGATTGACCGGAAAGGAGTATTAGGTTTAGCTGATATGTAAGGTTTAAGCGTGCGAGTGGACTGGTAGCGAGAGTGAAGTTAATGAGCTGGCGTAGGAAAGGAAAAGAGTTTTTTAGGCTATAAGACGGGGCCGTTACACAAAGAATGATTGAGTCAGAACTAAAAAAATAAAAATAAAATTAAGTAAAATAAAAACAACGACGTATGAAAAAAAAAGAATATAGCGAAACAGAGCAAATTGCAATAAAAAAAAAATGCTCACGTTAAAATGCAAACAAACCGCTATAGAATACACTACAATATATGATACAGACATACTGGCTTTGGACGGAAAATGTTCCATCATCTCCGAAAATTTAGAATAAGAAAATTAAAAGAAATTAATCGAGAACAAGTCAAAACCTTCCTACCACCGTTCGATTCATATAACATTTTTATCGAACAATAAATTAAATACGAAGTTGAGTATCGACGATGATCCAATACCAGCATACAGTCATGTCATAGGAAGTTATTTCTTGCATAATATATGTAGTAGCTATAATAATAATACTGTTTGTCATATATATGTATGTGCGACACCGTCGAGCGCGAGCCACGGCGGAGGCGATCGACCCTGCCAACGCAGCAGAAAGCTTTCCATGCGCAACGAAACGAAGGATATATCCGAACATGAAAATTACATTGAAAAGAAACACGCTGCGAGCTGGTACACAATAAAGAATTCAATAGAGATTTTATCGAAATACATGATTAAACGATTGACATGCGAAAACTTATAATTATGTAAAGTTTTAGGTTAAGAATTGTTGTATGAAAAAAAGACGATAACACGTTGTAAGCCGAGAGAAGATTATGTTGAGTGTTGACGCCGAAATGGGTAATTTCGTCTCCCTAAGGGGGGATGGGGGTTGGGCCCGAGATTTCATCATTTTGAATTATATTCAAATCAGGACAGCTTAGCAATCGATTGTGCAAAGAGATTTAACGATTCAGCAATTGTAAAAACGTAGCAGTTTGAAGGTGACTTTTGCGGCGACACACATATTGCTGAGTAGACATCGTACGATGCAATTGTTTCGGGGAGTAAACCGAAAGACCATCAATTAATAAGGTCATGTAATTATATGAAAAGGCAGACTTCTGTTGGTAACGGGGCTATCAACTATTACGAGTTGTCCCGAGCGGACGTTATCGTTGGTTACATATAAGGCAGTCTCATGGCAAATAATCAAGAACTACATTGTAATACTCAAGTTGGAGATTTACTCAACATTGACAATCACCCACAAACCCGTCCTCGATGATTTTATCCATAGAACTCATGGAAGAGGAATCGCGCTGTTGAAAGTGACTTTAACATGTTGAGACAGAGATATATCTCTTTATCACTTTTCAACGTCCAGTTCCCCTCACTGCGCAAGTGCGCAATTTTACTGGCCTAACAAAATCTAGCCAATATAATGTGTATATACAAAATGTATCTTGATTGCATTCGACATGAATGTACCAAACTCATTCATTTTAAGCAACAATAAATATACATTTGAGCAATAAAGTCTAGTGAAGCATCATTAGTATTTCCCCTTTTTTAATTCCTTGTCATTGTGTCGATCGTAATCTCACACGTAAACATTAAGTATCGATTTATAACTGTAGTTTTTAAATATATAATACAAAAATTTCCACGATAAAAAATATTTTTCAATTGTTTCACTATGCCTTTGATACATACGTTACGCCACCTCTAACCTATAAATTATCACGCGCTATGTGCTACTGTTGATGCATATAGTGAGAGTGCGCGCGTGCGCAGTGAGAGAAACTGAACGTTGCGAACGAAGAGAGAGGTATATCTCTGTCTCAACATGTTACGGTCACTTTCCACTCATTGCTCGAGTGGGCTATCCCCTTCCATGAGTATAAGTTCTATGATTTCATCCCCACGTGACGGAATTCGCGGGCACAACAATAGTTATTGACAATGGAAATAATCTCAACGTAGTTTATCTCCGATGATACTGTTGCTAATCTGCCACCAGTGCTATCCTTTTCTTATTCGCTGCCATGCTGACCTCACAGAATACTCGCGTGCTCCTCACACGGAGAAAATTATTTAAGACGCGTTCCTATACCTTTTATACCTGCAAAATACCTGCAATGTGGCGATAAAACTTATATTTGCACATTCGGCTACTGTAAATACAGCTACTTCCTGATTGTAAAATAAATTAATCATTGTTATACGTGTCTTAAAAATTGTAATTTTTCCTTATCCTGTACGAATGTATTGTGTCTGAATCAGGGATGGGCGAAATTAACTTAAAAAAAAAAATGACGAATGGTTTTTCATTCCTCATTTATTGTAAATTTAAGTGAAGAGTGGATTTCCACTCGCCGTTTACTTTGGGTAAGAGTGGCGAATGAATTTCCACTCGCCATTCGTTTCGCGATCGAGTGACGAGTGGATTCCCACTCGTAATTTATTTCGGGTACGAGTGGCAAATGAATTTCCACTCGCCATTCGTTTCGCGTTCGAGTAACGAGTGGTTTTTCATTCTGTATTTACATCGCGACCGAGTGACGAATGGATTCCCACTCGTTGTTGACATCCGAACTGAGTGGAGAGTGGGGGAACCATTCGAACGCCGTCTTCGGTTCGAGTGGAAAAACACTCGTTATTTGTTTACTTTCAGATCCGAATGAATTTCCACTCGACAAATTTTTCGAAAAAGATGGATTCTTGGATCAATAATTGTTTTAAATTAAAATGAATTTCCACTCGATATTCGGTTCGAATACAAGTGGAAATTTATTGTAGTGATGCAGTGAGAATAAGATAGATAGATAGATAGATACATAGACAGAGAGACAGAGAAAGATTGAGAGAGAATGAGAGAGAATAAGAGAGATTAACAGAGAATGAGAGGGATTAAAAGAGCATGAGAGAGAATCAGAGAGATTGAGAGAATGAGAGAAATTGGGAGAGAATGAGAGAGGTTCAGAGAGAATAAGAGAGATTGAGAGAGAATGAGAGAGATGGAGAGAAAATAAGAGGGAATGCGAGAGAATGAAAAAGAATGAGAGAGATTGAGGGAGAATGAAAGAGATTGAGAGAGAATGAGAGAAAATAAGAGAGAATGAGAGAAAATAAGAGAGAATGAGAGAGATTGAGAAAGAATAAGAGAGAATAAGAGAGAATTAGAGAGATTGAGAGAGAATGAGAGAGAATTAGAGAGATTGAGAGAGAATGAGAGAAATTGGGAAAGAATGAGAGAAATTGGAAGAGATTAAGAGAGATTGAGAGAGAATGAGAGAGATTGAGAGAATAAGAGAAATTGGGAGGGATTGAGAGAGATTGAGAGAGAATTAGAGATATTGAGAGAGAATTGGAGAGATTGAGAGAGAATGAGAGAAATTGAGAGATTAAGAGAGAGTGTAAGAGAATGAGAGAGATTAAGAGAGAATGAGAGAGATTGAGAGAAAATAAGAGAGATTGAGAGAGATTGAGAGAGAATGAGAGAGATTGAAAGAGAATAAGAGAGAATCAGAGAGATTGAGAGAGAATAAGAGAGAATGTAAGAGAATGAGAGAGAATGAGATAAATTGGGAGAGAATGAAAGAGGTTGAGAGAGAATAAGAGAGATGGAAAGAGAATGAGAGAGAATGAGAGCGAATGAAAGAGAATGAGAGAGATTGAGAGAGAATAAGAGAGAATGAGAGAGATTGAGAGAGAATGAAAGAGAATGAGAGAGATTGGAAGGCATTGAGAGAGATTAAGAGAGATTAAGAGAGATCGAGACAAAATGAGAGAAATTGAGAGAGAATAAGAGAGAATGAGAGAGATTGAGAGAGAATGAGAGAAGTTGTCAGAGATGACCAGAGAATGAAAGACATTGAGAGAGAATGAAAGAGAATTAGAGAGATTGAGAGAGAATGAGAGAAATTGGCAGAGATTGAGAGAGAATTAGAGATATTGAGAGAGAATTAGAGGGATTGAGAGAGAATGAGAGAAATAAGGAGAGATTAAGAGAGATTTAGAAGGAATGTGAGAGAATGAGAGAGATTGAGAGAGATTGAGAGAGAATGAGAGACATTGAGAGAGAATAAGAGAGATTGAAAGAGATTGAAAGAGAATGAGAGAGATTGAAAGAGAACGAGAGAGAATCAGAGAGATTGAGAGAGAACAAGAGAGAATGTGAGAGAATGAGATAGAATAAGAGAAATTGGAAGAGAATGAGAGAGGTTGAGAGAGAATAAGAGAGATTGAGTGAGAATGAGAGAGATGGAGAGAGAATGAGAGAAAATGAGATAGAATGAGAGAAAATGAGAGAGATTGAGAGAGATTAAGAGAGAATGAGATAGATTGGGAGTGATTGAGAGAGATTTAGAGAAATTGGGAAAGATTAAGAGAGATTGTGAAAGAATGAGAGAGAATGAGAGAAATTGGGAGAGATTGAGAGAGATTGAGAGAGAATGAGAGAAATGAGGAGAGATTAAGAGAGATTTAGAAAGAATGTGAGAGAATGAGAGAGATTAAGAGAGAATGAGAGAGATTAAGAGAGAATGAGAGAGATTGAGAGAGAATAAGAGAGATTGAGAGAGATTGAAAGAGAGAGAATGAGAGAGATTGAGAGAGATTGAGAGAGAATAAGAGAGATTGAGAGAAGCTGAGAGAAAATGAAAGAGAATGAGAGAAATTGGGAGAGATTAAGAGAGATTGAGAGAATAAGAGAGATTGAGAGAGAATTAGAGAGATTGAGAGAGAATGAGAGAGAATGAGAAAGATTGAGAGAGAATGAGAGAAATTGGAAGAGATTAAGAGAGATTGAGAGAGAATGAGAGAGAATGAGAGAGATTGACAGAGAATGAGGTAGATCTCCCTTAATCGCTCTTATTCTCTCTCAATCTCTCTCATTCCTCTGATTCTTTCTTAATCTGTCTCATTCTCTCTGAATCTCTTTCATACTCTCTCATTCTCTTTCATTTCCTCTCAGCCTCTCTCAATCTCTCTTATTCTCTCTCAATCTCTCTCATTCTCTCTCATTCTCTCTCATTCTCTCTTAATCTCTCTCATTCTCTCTCATTCTCTTTCAATCTCTCTCATTCTCTCTCAATATCTCTCATTCCCTCTCATTCTTTCGCAATCTCTTTTATTCTCTCGCAATATCTCTCATTCTCTCTTAATCTCTCTCATTCTCTCTGAATCTCTCTCATTCTCTCTCATTCTCTCTTATTCTCTCTCAATCTCTCTCATTCGCTCTCATTCTCTCTCAATCTCTCTCCATCTCTCTCATTCGCTCTTCATCTCTCTTAATCATTCTCATTCTCTCTTAATCTCTCTCATTCTCTCTCAATGTCTCTCATTCTCTCTCATTCTCTCTCAATCTCTTAATCTCTCTCATTATCTCTCAATCTCTCTTATTCTCTCTTATTCTTTCTAATTCTTTCTCAATCTCTCTTATTTTCTCTTAGTCTCTCTCAATTTCTCTCATTCTCTCTTATTCTCTCTCATTCTCTCTCATTATCTCTCAATATCTCTCATTCTCTCTTATTCTCTCTCATTCTCTCTTAATCTCTCTTAATCTCTCTTAGTCTCTCTCAATCTCTCTCATTCTCTCTCAATCTCTCTTAATCTCTCTTAATCTCTCTCAATCTCTCTGATTCTCTCTGATTCTCTCTCATTCTCTCTTAATCTCTCTTATTCTCTCTCAATCTCTCTTATTCTGTATTAATCTCTCTTATTCTCTCTCATGCTCTCTCAATCTCTCTCAATCTCTCTTATTCTCTCTGAATCTCTCTGAATCTCTCTCATTCTCTCTCAATCTTTCTCTGTCTCTCTTAATCTCTCTCATTCTCTCTTGTTCTCTCTTAATCTCTTTCAATCTCTCTCATTCTTTCTCAATCTCTCTCAATCTCTCTTAATCTCTCACATTCTCTCGCAATCTCTGTCGTTCTCGCTCTTTCGCTCTCAATCTCTCTCAAGCTCTCTCATTCTTTTAATCTCTCTCATTCTCTCTCATTCTCTCTTAATCTCTCTTATTCTCTCCCAATCTCTCTCATTCTCTCTTAATCTCTCTTATTCTCCCTCAATCTCTCTTATTCTGTATTAATCTCTCTTATTCTCTCTCATTCTTTCTCAATCTCCCTCAATCTCTCTTATTCGCTCCCAATCTCTCTTATTCTCTCTGAATCTCTCTGAATCTCTCTCATTCTCTCTCAATCTTTCTCTGTCTCTCTTAATCTCTCTCATTCTCTCTTAATCTCTCTTAATCTCTCTCAATCTCTCTTATTCTCTCTCATTCTCTCTCAATCTCTCTCAATCTCTCTCATTCTCTCTCAATCTCTCTCATTCTCTCTCAATCTCTCTTAATCTCTCTCATTCTCTCGCTATCTCTCTCATTCTCGCTCTTTCTCTCTCAATCTCTCTCAAGCTCTCTCATTCTTTTAATCTCTCTCATTCTCGCGTATTCTCTCAATCTCTCTCATTCTCTCTAAATCTCTCTCAATCTCTCTTATTCTTTCTCATTCTCTCTCATTCTCTCTCAATCTCTCTTATTCTCTCTCATTCTCTCTTAATCTCTCTCAATCTCTCTTAATCTCTCTCAATCTCTCTCATTTTCTCTTAATCTCTCTCAATTTCTCTCATTGTCTCTCATTCTCTCTCAATCTCTCTCGATCTCTCTCAATCTCTCTCGATCTCTCTCCATCTCTCTCATTCTCTCTCAATCTCTCTCATTCTCTTAATCTCTCTCATTCTCTTACAAACTCTCTCATTCTCTCTCATTCTCTCTCAATCTCTTTCAATCTCTTTATTTTCTCTCAATCTCTCTCATTCTCTCTCAATCTCTCTCAATCTCTCTCAATCTCTCTTATTCTCTCTCAATCTCTCTCATTCTCTCTCAATCTCTCTCAATCTCCCTCTGTCTCTCTGTCTATGTATCCATCTATCTATTTATCTTATTATCACTGCATCACGTCAATATATTTCCACTTGTATTTGAACCGAATATCGAGTGGAAATTCATTTTAATTTAAAACAATTATTGATTCACGAATCCAGCTTTTTCGAAAAATTTGTCGAGTGGAAATTCATTCGGATCTGAAAGTAAACAAATAACGAGTGTTTTTCCACTCGAACCGAAGACGGCGTTCGAATGGTTCCCCCACTCTTCACTTAGTTCGGATGTAAACAACGAGTGGGAATCCATTCGTCACTTGGTCGCGAAGTAAATACAGAATGAAAAACCACTCGTTACTCGAACGCGAAACGAATGGCGAGTGGAAATTCATTCGTCACTCGTACCCGAAATAAATGACGAGTGGGAATCCACTGGTCACTCGAACGCGAATTAAATACAGAATGAAAAACCACTCGTCACTCGAATGCGAAACGAATGGCGAGTGGAAATTCATTCGTCACTCGTACCCGAAATAAATGACGAGTGGAAAAGCATTTTGTATTTTAATGATGTATTTAAATACTTTTTCATTCGATGTTGCCCATCCCTGGTCTGAATTATGTATTAGAGCCCCCTGTATTGTTGTGTTATATGTATCCTACAAAGGATATTGACTTTTGACCGAAAATCGTATACAAAACGGTAAGTTCCAAGTTAATGCATATATTACAATTGTAACACTTCATTCCTATTGTACGGCAATCGTTACACTACTGGTGATATTATTTTGTAAGAAACGATAGAAGATAACGCGATGCATCTATTTAATACTTTTTAATGCAAAAATCTATAACTCTGTGCCAATGATATTTAAATTATCACTGTATAAAAAAAATGTATTTTCCGCAACCCAGGATATAAACTGGTGCCGTGGCATCATTGAGTCGTTACGTACATGGATAGCAATTCGTAAGACTTGTACACTGAAGGGCATTGATGCCTGTACTCATAATTTTGAGAGGGCTAGGAACTTGTTTTTACGGCCCTGGCCAAGTGACGATCGTCAGAGTGGTGGTCGCGATCTCGCAAAGACGACACATTCAGATGACAGATTCGAATGATAGATCGTAATCGAGATTAATTTTGAGGTTTTTCGATGCGTTTATTCAGCAGAATTGAATATGTGTGACAGCTGAGATATCTATGATATTTGACAGATCGTGATCGAGTTTAACTTTGAGATTTCGCGATACGTTTATTCGGCAGAAGCGAATATATGTGACAGCTGAGATATATGCTGAATATATAATACTTGAATTACGTATGTAGAGAACGAAATTAAAAGGTTTAAAAATATGAAAATATATCTCCTTTGATTTGAAGAGTTAATAATAAAAATTTTCCGTTAATCCGATTAAATAATGCAAAAAATGTGTCGTTAAAAACATTTATTCGTGTTGGAAAAATATTTAATTGATATCAAATAAAGGGTTTTTCATCACAGAATAATTTTTTAAATAAATTGTACTTTATATTCACGGAAAAGTTTTGGAAAAAATCCACACATTGGTGACAATTCCCTACAATTTTTGTTTCAAATTTGTGAGTCATGCTTGATGCATGAGCATTGTCGAAAATAAACCAGAAATTATTTTCGTGGAAAACGGTATTCCCCGTCATGTGAGATTATTATTTCCGTATTAATATTCATAATAATCATGATAATAATAATGATAATTCTTATTCTAATTATATACAATTATTATACAAATCATTTTATATCATATTATACAAATCATACAAATTATATATATAATTATTATACAAATCATATTAATGATTATGATAAGAAAAATAATAATCATTATTATTAATATTCTTATGATGATGCCTATTTTTTTTTTTTCAGGAGGAAAATGCGTTAGGCATAATACACTGTAAAAAAAAATGGTAAATTCAACTCGAGAAATCGAGTTGAAAAAAATGAGTTAGAACAACTCAAATTGAGTTGGGTCAACCGAATATCGAGTTAAAGCATGTACATGGAATAGTTGCTTCAACTCTGAAATGGCGTTAACATATTCGGTCAAAACAGCCACCTAACGAGTTGACCGAACTCATTTCAGAGTTGAATCACTCACAACAGAATAGTTGGTCCAACTTTTTCTGCAGTTCGTTCGACTACGATAATTGAATGAAACAACTCACTCAACAGCTCTTTGAACCAAATATTAGGTTGATTCAACTACATTTGTAGTTTATCCGATTACTATGCATCGTCATTTTAACTCTGAAAAAGAGTTGGAAGGACTCGATTAAAAGTTCAATCGACTACATTGTGTGGTTCTATTTATCACAATTGATGTTAAAACAACTCTTTTATATCGCTCGTTCTACTACCATAAATGTTTGAAACGACTCCATAAGCAGCTCTTTCAACCAAATATTAGATTGATTCAACTACATTTGTGGTTTATCCTATTACTATGCGTCGTCATTTTAACTCTGAAAAAGAGTTGGAAGGACTCGATTAAAAGTTCAATCGACTACATTGTGTGGTTCTATTTATCACAATTGATGTTAAAACAACTCTTTTATATGGCTCGTTCTACTACCATGTATGTTTGAAACAACTCCATAAGCAGCTCTTTCAACCAAATATTAGATTGATTCAACTACATTTGTGGTTTATCCGATTACTATGCGTCGTCATTTTAACTCTGGAAAAGAGTTGGAAGGACTCGATTAAAAGTTTAATCGACTACATTGTGTGGTTCTATTTATCACAATTGATGTTAAAACAACTCTTTTATATGGCTCGTTCTACTACCATAAATGTTTGAAACAACTCCATAAGCAGCTCTTTCAACCAAATATTAGATTGATTCAACTACATTTGTGGTTTATCCGATTACTATGCGTCGTCATTTTAACTCTGAAAAAGAGTTGGAAGGACTCAATTAAAAGTTCAAGCGACTACATTATGAGGTTTTATTTATCGCAATTGATGTTGAAACAACTCTTTTATGTGGCTCATCGTACTGCCACAGATGTTTGAAACAACTCTATAACCAGCTCTTTTAACCAAATATCATGTTGATTCAACTACATTTGTGGTTTATCCGATTACTATGCGTCGTCATTTCAACTCTGAAAAAGAGTTGGAACGTCTCGATGAAAAGTTCAATCGAAACTCAAAATATAAATACAAAATATAAATATAAAACTAGCAAAGTTGTGTGAAAATGAATTCTATTACTAATCAAAATCGTCAAATGGTAATGGCAATGACGCATTCAATTTTGTAAGTGTGAGCCAGCATGCAGCGTATATGGGAAAATTGATGAACGAAATTCAATAGTAGTCGATAGCGCAATAGGTAGCGTCCCGGGTTAGTAAGCAGGCATTAGGTAGGAAACTTGTAGGTAGGCGGTTCGAGTCCCGGCTCAGACAGAAATTCTGTAATGAGTGAATATTGACGGAGAACTTTTTTTTTCGTGCGATATCATTTCTGTCATATTGTTATCGCGATAAATGCATTATAATTTTTTTTAAATTAATTTTGAAGCTCGAAATTTAAGAAACGCGAAATGTACATCCGGTTGAATGAGCCACATCGCGATTTAAGACAAACATAAATCGAGTTCGTTCTACCGAATATTTAGTTGCCTCAACTATATTTCTGCGTACGTGGACTTTATTTTTGGTTGAAGGAGCCACAAATCGAGTTAAATATACCATCGGATCGAGTTCAATCAACCAAAAATGTGGCTGTTTTAACCATGTTGATAAGTCACATGAAATAAATATCAGGTTGAATGAGCCACATCGCGAGTTGAGACAACCACAAATCGAGCTCGTTCTACCGAATATTTAGTGGCTTGAACTATATTTCTGCGTACATGGACTTTATTTTTGATTGAAAGAGCCACAAATCGAGTTAATTGTACCATCAGATCGAGTTCAGTCAACTAAAAATGTAGCTGTTCCAACCATACTAATGAGTCACATCAAATAGATATATTGTCGAACCAGTCACATCTCGTGTTAAGACAACCACAAATCGAGTTTATCGTGCTACATATTGTGGTTAAAACGGCGCTATATATGAGTTGAATCAACTCGAAAATGTGGTTCGCCATATGTTACTCTAGAAATGAGTTGATTCAATCGTTTTCGAGTTGAATTTACCTTTCTTTTTTTACAGTGTAGGAGAGACTCCCGAGTTCTGCTCGCGTGTGTCAGACTCTCCCTGTCGGCCTACCGACTAAGAACCTCCTGAATATTCCGTCTCCGCGGGGTGGAAACACGTTAGTATAACTTCATCCCCGCGGTACCTGTCCGTCATCTCATTCATGTCGCGTCTTAGTCCAAGTTCTCTGTATATTCCCGTCCATGCTCATTCATACTCCAAGCATCCATCCTCTTTCTTACCTCTCAGTATGGCCTCGACGAATACGGCGATACGCGTCCACTGTTCCTCGTTCCGTAACATCAGTCCGATGATGTCGTCGGGTGTAATGTCCCCGGTCGTCCGTTCCAAGTATCGTCTCTGTATCGTCCATCTGTCACACACGAAGAACGTATGTTCTGCGTCGTCTCGTGCATGTGCGCAATATTTGCAGTCCGCTGTCCGTACCTTCCCCATGCCTCGTAGATACTGCCGAAAATACCCGTGGCCTGTGAGGAACTAAGTAAGGTAAAAGTTTACCTCCCCAAACTCCCGTTCCGTCCACTGTTTCAGGTCAACTATCAGGCGTCATGTCCAGCGTCCGGTCGTGTCCATCGTCCAGCGTGCGTGCCAGTCCGTCAGAGTCTTTTGCCTCTCCCATCTTGCCGCGACATTCCGTTCGGTCCCTTCGTCACGTTCGTAGTCCGTTTCCGTACAGTCGCCAGTAAGTCTATCGGAATCACGCTGATCACCACGAGTACCGCCTCTGCTGAGACGGTCCTGTAGGCGCACGCTATCCTCAGTGCTCTTCGTCTTTGTACGTTTGTCATCATTTTTCGGTATTTTTTTACTGCGAGTGCATCGGCCCATATCTCCGCCTCGTACAGAAGGATAGAGTAGGCTGTCGTCATGAGCAGTCTGCATGTCGACGGTCTCGGTCCGTGTGTGTTTGCCATCAGGCGGCTGAGCAACGCTATTTTTACCGCCGCCTTCTCGGCCGTCCCTTTGATATGAGCCCAGAAGGTAAGCGTTGTGTCGAGGGTTACCCCAAGATATTTCACCTCTCCCCTAGTCTCAATCTGTTCCACCCCGACTGCCATCGGTATGATCGTCGGAATCCGTCGTCTAGTCAGGCATGACGATTTCCGTCTTGTGCAATGCTAGGCTCAGTCCGTTTCCCATCATCCACCTGTCCACACGTCTCATCACCTGGTTCAGCGTTAGCTGGGCCAGTTCTGCAGTGCGCTCCACGATCACCACCGCCACGTCATCGGCGTAGGCGACAAGCGATGCGTTACGCGGCATCTCCAGCCTCAGCAGGCTATGGTACGTCACGTTCCATAGGTCAGGTCCTAGTATAGAGCCCTGAGCGACCCCCGCGGTGATGCTTTTTGTCACCTGTCCTTCCTGCGTTTCGTACGTTATCGACCTGTTACTGAGGTAGCCCCCTATTACTCGGAGCAGATAAGGAGGAACCCCGAAAGCGTCTTGCAACGCTCCCAGGATATCGGCCCACCTCGCCGAGCTGAAGGCGTTCCTCACGTCCAGAGTCACCAGTATCGTAGTAGGTCTTGCTGCATGGAAAGCCTCGTCTGTCTTCCGACAGGTCATAATGACCTCCCGGATTGCCCCTATGGTCGATCGCCCTTTGCGGAAGCCGTGCTGGCTATCGCACAAGCCCCCGGCCGCTCTCATCGCGTCCGTTAGTCGCGGTCGCAGTAACAGTTCGTACAGTTTTCCCGTCGTGTCCAACAGACTCAGTGGTCTGTAGGAAGACGGCGCGCCCGGGTCTCCCGTGCCTTTGCTCAGAAGAACCAACCTTGCCGTCTTCCAGCGCGTGCTGAATGTCCCAGTCCTAAGACATTGGTTGTACATCTCGAGGAGTATTCCCGGCCTGTGGCAAGCCATCAGTTGCAGGACCTCCCCGGGTATGCCGTCTGGTCCCGGTGCCTTTCCCATCTTCATTAAACACAGCTTTATTAAACTCCTCCTCAGTGAAGACCGGAACGTTGCGACCGTCCTCTGCGTCCATCACCTCTCCCCTCCACGGATGTGTCGGGAAGAGTCCGTCGACGATCTGTCCCATTGTTGTCGCGTCCTTGAGTTCCGGCGGACCACGGGCCCCGAGCCTTTGAGTCACGATCTTGTAACCCAAGCCCCACGGGTCCCGGTCCACCTCCTCGCATAACTCCAGCAGCACTTCTTACTGTCTTTAATCGCGTAAGTCCACGTCTTCCGTGCCGTTTTGTATTGTACGGTAAGAGCGGACGCGGACGGCTGGTGTCTTTCCCGTGCTCGGTACATCCTTCTCTTTTCCGTAATGCACTGCCGCCGCAGTTGGGCGATCTCGTCCATCCACCAGTATGTCTTTCGTCTGGGGCGTCGGGTGGTCTTGCACGGCATTGCGGCCTTGCAGAGCCGTCCCATCAGTCTCATCGTGTCGTCAACAAGTCGTTCAGTCTTTCTTTGTCCCGTCAGTTCATCAGGTATAGCCTCTGCGGGGGCAGCTGCTTCCAGCAGCTCTCTTGAGAACCTGTCTTTGTCCAGTTTGCGTACGTTCCACCGCGGTGCCCGCTCAGGTCCGTCGCGTCGGGTCTGTGTAAGTCTCGCTACTTTAAAGACGATGTATTGGTGATCGTTGGCTGTGTAGTCATCGACCACCGGCCACCGCCTCATCCACGACGAGATGCTTTCCGAGGTCATAGTTACGTCCGGTGTCGAGGAGCCTACCCCCGGTCGGATGTACGTCGGTTTTTGTCCCGTGTTTGCTACCGTCAGATCTGTTCCCGCTGCCATCTCCAATAACAGCCGCCCGTGTGATGCCCCACTCAATCGCCCTAGAGTTGAGGTCGCCCGCGACCATCAGATCGCCTGGTAGCTCTCGCAGTGCGTCCTCGAGTCTATTCACCTTGTCCTCGAATGCTCCAGCGGAGCAGTTTGGGGTCAGGTAGACGCTGACGTAGGTCAGATCATCCACCCTCACCCAGACGTAATCGTCTCCTGCTCCACTGTCAACAACTCGGGCATTGGTGTTTTTGACCCAGATGGCCGACGTACCCGCGTCATTTGGGAACCACGTCGAGGTCGTCATGTTCCTATACTGTTCGCTCAGTATCAGTATGTCGACGTCGTGCTCAGTCGCGATTTGAGGAAGCAGGATATGTGCTTCCTCGCATCTGTGCATGTTGCGCTGTAAGACAATCATGCCTTCGTGTCAGTCTTGGACTTGCGCTCCTCCAGCTCGGCCCTGAAAAACGGCGCACGCTCCGGTGCCCGGTACGTGCGCGGCGCTTCCGTGCCCCGCCTTGGTGCAGAGATAACATGTCGAATCCTGTTTACAGGCCTTAACGAGGTAGTTCGTCTTGCCGCATTTCCAGCAGCATTGTTGTCTGTCCGGTCCTTTACAGTCAGTCCTCGTATTACCGTAACCGAGGCACTTGTAGCACCTGGTCACGGTTATCCTTGGTCTGACGCGGCAATTCACCCACCCTATTTTGATCCGTCCTTTCTTGAGCAAGGCGTTTGCGGCGCCTTCCTCAAGTTCGCAGACAGCCATGCACTGTCCGTGTCTGTTGGGTCAGAAAATGTGGACTTTCGGGTCTTTCGTGTCTTTAGTCACCTGTTGGAGAGCCGTTGTCACTCCGTCTTTGTCCGTGACGCAGTCCAGATCGAGTATGTCCAGTCGTACGTTCGTTGTCATGTCCCGCACTTGTGCGTCTTCTCCGAGGGCTTGCCGGAGCTTGTCCCCGAAGGTCTGTCTTTCCCCTGCTCCACTTTTGACGCGGAGCAGGACACTTCCGTCCTTGGTCCGTCGATAGCCGTTGACCTGCACCTTGTCGGCGGCTGGGCCGACGGCTTTCATTCGTCGCAGTGTGTCCGCGTACGTTTGTCCGTCTTTAGGCTTGATCAAGACCACGGCAGCGCCGAGTCTCCGGGTTGAGCGGCCCTTCTTGCCTGTCTTCGCCGTGCCTGTGGCCGTTGTTGCCGTGGCTTTCGACGTCAGTGCCGTGGGTGTTTCTGTTGTCTGTTGCCACCCGTCCGTCGTCGTATTTTGCCTACGAGCGACCGTTGCCCATGACTTGGGATTGGAACCCTCCGCCGGCCTTTTTGCCTGCGTGAGTTCCAGGCTCCAACTCGTAGTCTCTCGTTTCCGTTTCGTCTGTGAAGTCCCAGTCTCTTTGTACCCCCCGCTTCGTCCAGCCATACCGAGCACATGCATTCGATCGCACTCATGCCATGCCTCGTCCGTGGCTTCTCTGATCTTTGCCATGTTTGTTGTGATCACGTTGCTGATGTTTCTCTGCACGCGTGTATTCTGCTCTATTTCCACGAGACATTCGCGGATCAACTGCAGTTGTTCCCGAATCTTGGTCTCGGCTCGTTCCGACACGGACGAGGCATGTCCCGTACATCCGTCCATCGTCTCGTCCTTCTGCTTTGGGGTTGGGGGCCCCAGGTTTTTTGATGCGTTTGAACTATTTTATTTTTTTTGTACTATCATTTTCATTTTTAACCTCCCGTTCTTCCCTTTGTATGTGTATGTGTGTATGTGTAGTTGGAGGACAGCCTGCAGTCCCTTCCGCCGCCCTGCCTCCGCCACCGATGGCCCCACGACGAAGCAGGGGGGGCCTCAACAAGCCCCCCCCCCCCCGCTGCTGCTACATGGCCCTATCCGGGCGCCACCCGGCACTACAACAGCATGGGGACTATACACTGGCTGATAGGGCAGCCAGGGGGCTTATTACGGTTCTCGAATCGAGTGAAAATGACGAAAGTGAGTAGCTCACCCTATTACGGTCAATCTCACAAGGTGAAAAAACGAGATTATTCGCGTGAGTTTACTCGACACGAAAATCTGTGTCGAGAATCGTTGTGCGCATGCTCGTGAGCGTGATTTGCCTGCAAGTTCCATCACAGCAACGCGGAGATCGCTCCATTTTTGTTAGTTAAAGAATAAAAGTTATTGATACGCGTATCAAGAGACACGGCAGTTTTTTGACGCCACCTAATACGCGACAATGAATAATTTAGTGATCGTAATGGTTATGCGACATCGTGATCGAATGATCATAATACGGCGAGCACTGTGCGATGCCTCAGATTTAGTATAACGTAAAATGAATTCCGTCGATTTTACAGGTTTTACTTTTATGCCTATAGAGGTTATATTTATCAATAATTTACATTTACAATTTAAAAAAATAAAATGGAATGTACAAACAAAACAGTATTCAGTAATTTGTTTGAAATTTGTAAAAGGAAACCCGTTATGTATTCCTACATGGCAAGAACCTAACGTTCATGCGATAAAATATTTACGTTTACAACGAAGATGAAAATTACGAATGCAATGAGTAATAATAATCTTCATTTCTTTCCATATAAATTCAATAATACTTTTTTTGTTATTTCGTCACATTCATTTTCTTTAACGATTCTTTTTAGTCTTTATGCAACTCAATTGAAATTTTTTTTTTTAATTCAAGGTTATGTTCTCTGACAAAATGACGTCATCTTTCGTGAAAATGCGAGATCACTAGCCGGAAGTGTGCTAGTGATTTCACATTTTCACTCGGCAGTTCCGTAATTGGGTGAGCGAACTCCCGTGAGATGAAAATGCGAGAAGTGAGTAAACTCGCTCGAGAACCGTAATAAGCCCCCTGGTCCGCCCGGCTAAAGGGACCCGGGCCCCTGTACTAGCCAGCGGCCCAGGAGCATCGACCCTGGTTTGCTTGGGGTACCCTCTAATGCCCCCCGCCAAGACCGCCTGCAACGGAAAGGAACGGTTAGGCTCTACAGCTATCACTCTGTGTTGAGGGTGCGTGTTATGAGTGTCCGATTGTTGTGACATTTGCCGGTTCGTTCATTTTGGGAGAGCCCGTTCATAAGGATCCCACTCACTCGCTTTCTCAGGTGTGTCCGTTTATAGGGCACCCTGCGCATTCGCTTTTCGCGGTGACCCGTTTATAGGGTCCCTGCTCATTCGCATCCCCGGCATGTCACTCGGACGTGGTTGTGTAGGTGTTTGTGACTAGTGTATGTGTGTGTGTGAGCTGGTTTTGGTCCACCTCGAACAGGTCAGTACTCTACATTTCTGAAGAGCGTTCCCCTATCCGCCACCTGGGGAGGCGCCTGATGCGGGACCAGCAAGCCCGACACAGTTGATGATTCCTATTATTATTAGTGTATTACTATTATAGTATTACTATTAGTATTACTATTAGTATTACTATTATATAGTATTATTGAATAAGCCTACGAGTGATTAATTCCGTCTGAGTCAATATTCCCATAGATTGACAATTATATGTCGGACATTAAACTTCGAAGTTTTTTTTTCATAATAGATAAAAACTATGAAAATTAACATTTCTTAAAATATGTCGACATAACAGATACAAAGAAATGCGATCAAGGAGCCCCAAAAACGATTCAAGTAAAAAAACCGAAGTCCTCGTTATGCGATAACTATTATTATTATTGTTGTTACTTGTATTGTATGTATTTATTGATTCCCTACCGGGTTACAAGACTTTTTCAAAGTTTATCTCCTTTACCCCTTTTACAATCTTTCACAATCCTCTTTACATATCTCCAGGGGCCTTATTCTGTCAACTTTTTACTTTTATCACCGTTACACAGCTGGCTAGGGCGCATGCGCAAAGTCGATGTTTTTAGGTTGTGGTGTATAATTTTTGCGTGATCAACGTGACACGAGTGTAATTATTTTCGTGAAAAGAATAAATTGCGTGAAAAAGTCGAATCGCGGTTTTCCTAGCTTATCCTATAGAGCGAGAAAAAATCGTGCATAGGTTATAGCATTTTACATCGAAATCTTTCGTGATAAGTAACTTGCATTTCTCCGCTTGTGAAGCGGAGAAATGGGGGGTAAAAAGATGTAAACATTATGTTGGCCCCTATAGGGGCCAACATAATTTAAATTCATATGAATAGTGTAATAAATTGGTTTTTCCATTAACTTTACAATAAACAAATTTAGGATAAAAGGAATGCAAAGTATTCTGAATGTTACTTGATGTACCAAAATGACGCTTCACGTTTATGGTTCTATTCAAATAGCATGATAAATACTATATAACTGTAACATATACCTTTTTAAGAAAATATGAATTTTTTATTTTCAACAAAAAAAATGTTTCTATTTCATGAATGCAATCAAAAAGGAATTTAGAATGGATCTTATACCTTGGATCATGAAATTGAATTATGATATACTTAATTTTGAAACCAGTTTTCATTTAAAAACCCTTATCCTCGAAGGAATCTTCTTGATATTATATGAGTAGTATGTGGACCACTATGGCGACCCCCACTCCTATCCCCACTCCTATCCCCTCCACTTTCCCCCGCGCTGGAGCCTCTTTCCGAGCGTGGTGGGGGTTGTGGTGGGGAGAGGTGGTGGGGGAAGAGTTCTGACGGCTCGCCATAGTGGTCCGATTATTATCATTATTCAAATAATAATAATCCATACTTTTTTCTCTTTATTTAATTTTATATACATTTTCACTTAATTATACGTAATGCTTTTATATAATGAGAAAAGGATTTATCTTTTAAGGGCTATAACAGTTTTTAACTATGTGATCCAAATGATGCGTCAGTAAATTGTCAATTATCGTTGTTTTTGTACAAGTAGGTAATTCGTTATATGAATTATTCGGCGATGTTCGTTTTTGGGTAGCTCTCTCTCGTATTTTCGCACGCTTCGTGCGAATATTACGGCGTATGCAGCTCGTTGTAAAAATGGATGTTTCTGATGTTATTGCATCTACAAGAGAGTCTCTGCACTGTGTTACCTCGTTGCAAACACGACGAAGCCACGAGATATTTCTGTTTATACTGGCTTGTAATAATGACAGTATAATGAATTGCTCTTTTGTAAAACAGAATATCGGTAAAGAGCGATGTGCAGGGTCTTCTTCATCCTCTATGTTGAAATGATTTTGAAAATCGTGCCAAGAACGACCGTCCATAGTTAAACAACCATGGATATAACATTTGAAGCTAATCACAGGCCGTAACGTACCGTTCCGACAAATATCAAGGCCCACCCACACAGATTTCGTCCCCAAATTATTTAGCTTATAGGCGAACGGTAGCAGTAGCGCACGTAGATTCTTAGCACGTTTCGCATACATCGCAGGACTTGATGATTTGCTGACGGTTTAAATTCCAGATTATTGAATTTTGTGCCGCGATATTCCATGGCCAAATTATTTTCACGGGCTGCGGCTATCATCTGCTGAAATAGCTGATCGTCTTTTTCGAACAGTTGGACGAATCTGGCTGGTAGGAAGCACGCAAATGTGTTTTCCACGTCGATGACGATACGCGTGCCCCATTTAGTTTGAACGGTTCTTATGTCGCCGATGCTGTAGTCTTTTTTGAGCTCTAGTTCCGATAACTTTTTCACAGGTAGAAATGCGGCCGTTTGTCCCACTTTGTTGATTCGTGCGAAATCCATCGTAAATATCGAGTTCGTCAAATTTTCGTGTTAAAGAGAGAAATTGCGATCTTGCTTGTATTACTGCTTTGATACTCGCAATGTCGTGTGAAAGTGCTTCTATTCGCCGCTTCAATTCGCGTCGTTTTCTCTGCATACACCTCAAATGACAGCAAATGAAAGTATTTAAGAGTTTTTGAAAATTCTTCGATATCTGACCACGGTTTGATCGCGAATGATGGTCGTTCTCCATGGGTCTAACTTATACTCTGCAGTCGCCTCTCCACTAGACCTCCCCCCCCACTATAAAGATTACTCATTTTATTAGAAATACCAAAGACAAAAAGAAATCTGATCGTCTACATATGATACCCTATAATGATGACTCATTTCCTTCGACATAACAAAGGCAAAAAGAATTTTTTTCCTACCGATTCGAAGAATCGACGGTTTGATGCACATTCCGCTTGAAATATGATAGTCGCTAAAAGTGACTTTTGTACCCAAAGAATGCTGACTCCAAGGCGCGTGATCGCAGTTCAAGGATAGGTAGAAAAAATAAAACGTGAAAAATTTCAATGTCGATTTTATTTCTTATATTAAAATTAGATTCATTATTGCCGTACACGGGAACAACAGTTCTGTATACAGTGTAAGTTTTTATGATTAAAATTATTTGTACCACAGCCACCACCAACCGCAGAGTCCATATTGAAAACTTTGCCCCGAGGCTTAGGCTTTTCGCGTTTTTTTATATACGCATTATAATAATCGTTCACTATTTATCGTTTCGGGATAAATCATCTGAAAATACGCTTCGAAACTTATTAATACCAAAGCCAGTAGACATATAATGAAGAAACATAATGCAATACTGTCCGCAACACTGCGAATCTGGACCCTGAAGCTGAGTAGCGTTGCATCGGAAAAGCTTGCAGTTTCTTCGGAGTCGGATGAGATGCTGCGGGACGATTGGAGGGATCCCGTAGCTGTCAAAGTATCGTCCTTCTCCAGTTCGATCGACGTACATGGCGACCCAGTGGGATCCGGGTAATTTGTGGCCATCGGTATTAACGACAAAAGCTGTCGGCCACGTCCACACCTTCGGGATACGATCGGCTGGGTATACGCCTATCGTGTGGTCTGGTATGTTCCGCAAGGCCTGCAGAATTTCTAGACTGTTCATAGTAGCCTGAAGCAGAAGGTTTCTTTTTCTTTTCCTCGCGAGGCCCGTCTAAGCTCCAGCTCGTGGTCGTTCTATATTCCCATAAGGAGTCGATGCGATCTTTATGACAGAGCCAATCTTTTATTTGTTTCGCATTATTCAGCGCACATTTGTACGTGAGATTGTTATGTAGCGATCCGTGGTATATGCAACGAGTGTCGTCCCGATGAAGATAGCGGAATGAGGGAGCCTCCTCCTCCTCCTCTAAATTTATAATGAAGCAACCTGTAAGCTGCGCCAGGTACTCTGATTTTATTGAACCCCTTGTGAATATTCGATCAGACTGTTCCGCAATATTTTTCAAAATTGATTCCATATGTTGAGACGTTGTATCGCCCTCACGCCATTGTAAACCATGATGATTTCTAGTCAACCAGGAATTCTGACGCTTCAGCGCCGGTGATAGATCCTCATTATCGTGAGGTGAAGACACAAGCCAATGAGCGGTGTACGGTCCGTGTAGGCAAATGATCGCAACTTCTTTCGGCACAAAACGATTGTTTTTATCTCGCAAACCCTGTATATCGATTGCGACATTCATGATGCTTTCTCGTTGCTCTCTCTGATAATACTGTTCAGCTCTTTGCGTCACGGAGACCTAGCTCGGCGGATACAAATTCTGCTGACTATCCAGAAAAGTCAACGATTACTTGTCTGGACGAGTCAATCTCCAGCACATTATCATACTCGGCGTACACAATACAATTTACCGTTGATGCGAGAGCCTTTTCGAATCGTACTTCTATTCTAACACTACCGTGTTTTACCAAATTCCAATGAGTACTGCTGTTTGCTGATAAATCGGGCGTAAGATCAAACGCGAAAAGGCAATACCCTTCGGGGTAGGCCTCCCGTGAAATACAATTACCTTCATTGAGAAAGTGAATACCCGTTCCGGAGAACAGAGTATGATACGCGTCTACGTAAAGCTTCGATTTTGTAAAGTCGGGCTGCAGAGCCTTTGACGGTATTTGCATACCATCCACATACAACGATAGATAATTGATTTGATAATTTTTAAAATTAAACGGGTTTTTATCGAGGCAGCCGTTGAACGCTTTATTATCGACGAAGCCGATGATGATACGTTTTGGTAGCTGGCCGAGGATTACATTATCGAGAGTTTCGCCATGTACTCCGCTATGCATGGATATAGCCTTTACCTCCACGCGTGTCAGGGGATATTTTGCCGTAGCTTTACACAGAGTTCTTGCATGTGCTAAAAGTATACCAGGTGCTATCTTGGCGCGACGTACGAGAAGCGACGCTTCGACAATATGTATTTTATAGTCTGCCGTCCCGCCCATAAGGCAAAATGAATTATTCGTGCGTACGAGTCGCAGACGCATTTCAACACCGTTCAATAAGAATCTCTCTTGATTAAAGACATCGCAGTGAAGATGACCGAGGAGATCAATAGTTTTTCCACTGCTAAGAAGGTCTCTGCGGCTAACAAGCCCACCGTTGGCTGTATCTGTATCCTCCATTTTTCCCGGTGTATCGGCGAACCAGAGCACACTCGTAAGATGAGAGTTTTTTGCGCCGTCTCCATAATTTAGCAGTGTTTCAATGTATGCTCTGTATGCATACGCGTTATTCGGGGGCGATACAAGTTTCTGATTGAAAAACACATCTACTTGATTAAACATTGAATGCATCAGATTATTGACGGGGCCTATTTTAATCGTTGAATCAGGCTTCTCAGCCAAACACTGTATTTGAACGCGCATGCTTAGCATGGTGTGAGCAAGATCAATGTATTCATCACCCTGACCAGGTACCACAAACTCAATTGGTGAATCATCCGTTAAAGATGAGATCGGTTTGTAGTACACCCATTGTGTTCCCTCGATGGTGGTTTGTGTAGGAGGCAGTGTAAATAGCTCGAGTTCTGACTTTAAACACTCGCAAGAGTGTGTGTGTAAGAAAGCCATATTTACCCTCTCTCTCTCTCTCTATGCGAAAATATCAGCCACCGTTCGTAGAGCCTTCCTCTTCTTGGTTGTCCTTCTCTTATTTATCCTCCTCTTTGCCGTTGCCCGTTTTCTCGGTTTTCTCGACGAAGACGTAGCTTTCTTTCTTTTTTTCACACTATGGATACGTCGCACACCGCGGCCTGAAATGGAATGCCGAGATCGATTAATTTTTGCCATTTTATAGCCAGAACCCTTCATGAGCGTATCAATTTTTTCCTCCGCCTTTCGCTTCAGATTTTCGCCAGACTCGCGTAGACGCGTTTTGAACGCTTCTCTTGGTCGTACACCATTGTCCATTATATCGGTGGCAACATTAACACCGGCACGCAGAGCCTCCTTGCCGACAGCCCGTGCTCCATTCTTCAAAAGAGGTATAATACGGCGGAAAAGACCCCCGAGAAAGCTGCCAATCCCGTGGCCCCTTTGATTCGGTGAGCCTATGTACACGTTACTGATACCCCCATATCCGGTCCGAGCACCGCCCGTTTGCATATCAAAGTATTCATCGTAATAAGTCATTGCGATGACTTCTCTAATCCATACGCTTGAACTGTAATGTCACCGTCAGCGTCCCGTCCTCAAATGGTATCGGCTGCCCAAACTCATCCCTTATATCGATATCGATCGATTGAAAGTTTGTATGAAGCAGAGGTACGTAGCGTGGTGGCGAAAAACCTCTAATCTTCACAGAGCCGTAATTGTTGCTATCCGCGGTATAAGATGGTACAACACGTAACAGAGGTGCATGCACATCACCGGTAATGTAGGGTTCACAAATATCCGTATAAACGAATAACATATCGGGGATAGCATTAGTTAGGCTGGCAGGTCGTGCGCCTCTATAACCAACATCTCTGAATGCAGGCGGGAGCGCCACACTGCTGGGTGTGGTAAATCCTAAAATCTTGTTGAGCCTTGGTGAGAAATGGAAAGCATGAATTAAATTTTCGCAAGAATCGCAGATACGGGTCACTTGGACGTAGCCATTGCGAGCGCGCTGAAATAGTAAATGACCAGCAACGCCCTGTAGTTCATTTATTACTTCGAGCAATGAGTCTATACTCTTATATACACCGGGTGGAACATACACACAGCTCTTTTCAATGTCAATAGCAGAATCGTGAATACCCGATTGTACTTTATACGGTGCGGTCTTGATGAAGTTCTGCTCGTCTTCCTGAGGTATATGCAGAATCGTCATGGGTATATGTATTTCTGTAAGTCCAACGGCCCAATTGCCTTGCAAAGATACGCGCTGTGGCAATCGTGTGGTATAACGCGTTGTCGTATTTTCCGGGTAATATTTCATACTGCTGTTGCTCGGTAAAACGATATAAAATTCGTCTCTCATCGTGATTTTTTATTTTTTTCGGTAATAGTACGAACTCTCGATAACTCGGCCTCGTAAAAAATGCCGTCAATATCTTCGCCGTGAAGATCGCGTAAAAAGTACACCGTCGGCCAACTAGTTGTCGATATGCGATGAATTTTGAACAGCTCGCTGCTCCAGCCGCTCTCGTAACCTTTTGCAAAGGCCGCTTTTGCACTACTGATTCGTACAACATCACCGATCCCGTATTTAGGGATGTGTTTTCGCTCCGAATCCTTGTAACGCTGCATCAAATTAGCACGAGCTTGAGCTGCAGTGGCAAGAGTCACCGTTACTGGGGCCATTTTTATGCTGCTATGCCGGGCATTATTATATGCAGACACTATATTTTGCAACACATTGATGTATCGCTTCGCGCGAGTATACGTAAAGTATCGCCACATTCTCTCTTTCAATGTTCGATTAAATCTTTCCACAATTGAGGCTTTTATATCAGGATTCCGTGCAGTTCGAAACTGAATATCTTTCTTCTTTAGGAGCTCTTGAAATGCAGCACCCATGAATTCTTTGCCTCGATCCGATTGCAGGCATACGGGTGATCGGCTATTAGTGGCTTTTTGCGTGAGTATCCGCGTAAAAGCCTTAGCCACAGACGCAGCAGTCTTGTCGCGTAAAGGCTCGACCCATGCATATTTACTGAGCACATCTATGACTACGAGGAGATAGGTATGACCATCGTTGTAATCTTTGATCGAGCGAAGATCTACGAGATCAGCCTCCCAGACATCGTCAATGTTTCGCACGCTGTAATGGCGTCGTGGAAATCGATGTTTTACAGGGCGATGTTTCGTGTAAGCATCCTGTGTCTCCAACCACTGCACGGTCTTTTCGCTAGAAATTTTTTTTCGCGTTGCGCGTAATAATTTTGCAGCGCCCGAGAACGATGCTTCGTGGGAGGGATTATAGTACAGCTTTTCCAATGTTTTCATGGTTTAGAGTTTTAGGTTAGCCCAAATTACACGATTCTTCTTCTTCTTTTTACACTGGCCAGCGCCTGTTTGCTCCCTCTCAGAGGTACTGAAGAGCTCATAAATACTGGGATCGGTGGATTCGTCGCTACTGTGATTGGCTCCCGCGTCGCTCAACGACAAGTCGTGGGAGTGCACAGGTATTTTTCTTTTTTTCCGAAAAGGCGTCGAGGTGGGCACATCGGACCTCCACAGATCCTGGTTTCCAACAAACTCGCGTGGAATTTTTGCCGCTTTTAAAAATCCTGCAAATGCATGACGACCCGCCGGCGTTGAGATTTTCCTCGCGCGCATAGCATCGTTTATAAGATCGACAATATTGGAGTCCTTGATTTCTTTGCCTGCGATGGAGACGGTGCCTGTAGGATCCCAGCAAAACTCTGTTACTGGTACAAGGCGTAAACGACGGAGCAATAGTTTTGCTTTGTTGCGATATTTTGTCGGGACACTCTCAACGATCATAGAGTCGTTTATGCGTGGAATTTCAGCGCCTTTTCCACTATTCCCCTCCTCCTCTATAGGTGTCGTGATGTAATCATCATTTTTTGCGAGTGCACGATGCTGCTGCGCTCGCTCATTATCGGCAAAATGGAGATAACGCTGCAACACCGCGAAATACGCCGACCACTTTTCCCTCTCATCCTTGTACGAATTAGAATTCAGAATATCGTTCATCTCAGTGTCCAATCTACTCAGTGTCGTACCAAGGGTTTGCACTGTTTGCTGCTGTTGCCGTTGAACAGATTCCGTTTGTCGATTATTCTGCACGCCTATATGCTGAAGATTCTCTTCAGGCACGAGCACCATTTTTCTCGCATGCTCCATTATCCACTGCCGCCGATCAAACGTGACAAGAGCGTACCCAGTACGGGGGCGAGCAGCATCGGTAGGAACCCACCGTTTTGAACCACAAAACGTTTCTTGCTCTTCCAACTACCGCTTTTCGCAGCTAGTCGTCGAAGAATAGATGCGTGGCGACGCAACTTTTTTCTTTGTTCAGGCTTCAAAGGCACGTTACCACGTAGAATGTTTAACGCACACTCACAAATACAACGAATTATTCGTGGATCGGCTTTACGCAAAACGGCGTCTCGCTGCTCCTTGTTGAGATGCTGGAGTGCGTGCAATATTGCAACGTGCTTCTTGCAGAGAGAGGACCTGTTACCCGCCATCACAGCCGCAAGACTGGTACTTCTCCGGCTGTGTCGGTGCTTTTTAACTTTTTTCGCGGCACGTAAACGAAATGCTGTGGATCATCGGGGAAAATACACGTTCGAAATCTACAGTTATCGGGAGTCAATTGTTTCAAGTCCAAGAGCAGATAACCGTGTGGTTTGCTTGTCGCGTCGTAATAAACTTCCTGCAGAAATCGGGGGTTTTCGGGGTAAACCTGGCGCGCCAGGTGCTGTATTTGAGCGCGATCTCGCGGATTTTTAAAAACTACTATATAATTAGCGTTCAGTGATATATCCCGTTGCCCGTGACCCTGATGAAATAAATTTTGCGTTATAAAAAACACGCTCAAATTCTTATGATGACTACCCTTGGTAAAGAGGTCGACAACGCTATTGTTCGATGCCTCGCGCATCAAATCGTCAATAATTATAAGTTTTGCACGCGGATCGTTTGCATAATCCGAGGCTTGTGGTAAACCTTCGCGAAACTCTATCGAAGAACCGTACTCCATATACGCTTGTTGCCACTCGGAATAATAGAAAATAATTCGTTGAAACGGTTCACTATTCAAATGCGAAATGAATTTCAAAAACTTTTTCACAAAGTATGTTTTACCGCAGCCCGTGGGCCCGCAAACCATCGCCGTCCAAGGATGTTTCCACCGCACATCCATTTTTGCGAATGAGCACAATCTTCGTATTAGCTGAAACATATATAGGGTTCGAAAAGACGAATATACATAAGAACATAAAGTTTTATTTATATACATTATTTACAAAGTAGTGCGAGGTCTATATCTATATACATTATTCTTTATAACCGTAAGGAAGAGTGCCATATTCGCCATCTCGTCTCCGTTTGACGCTCGATGGTTTGCATGATTTGGTTTCAGGACGTGTGACGACCTGATGAAACGCCGTGCGCCGTATAGCGTCATACTTTAGTACAACAGGCTCGTCTCTCTCACCGGTTATAAAGGAGCGCACTGAGTTATAATTAATTAATCCCTTGTTCGCAAAATTAAGCGTTATCCCTTTTACTTTACATACTTCTTTTTCCTCTCCATTGGGAGTGCATACGATAAAAGAATAAAATTTTGGTCCGCCTGAAATGAAACTTCTAATATAACTACCTTCCCCATAAGAGCTCAGCTCATCTGTGAGATCCCCTAAGAGCTGTCCCGTTGGAGGTTCGTACTCGTCTTTTTCTTCGTGCGATACGTAAATTACGAAATCGGTATCGCAGTACAAAGCACGATGACCCAGACACTCTAGGTAACTATAAAGTTTCAGGCGGGCCTGGGCTGTGGTGTATGCTGCTACTACGGCGTTCGCTATGCTGGATGGTATAACAGCGTCACTGATTTTCGTGTAGCTTACATACAATATGTCATTATTTACGGGTAAAATCCCCGTGATTTCGTACTCAGGGCTAGTCAATAGTTCCATAAGCTTTTTACGCGTCGAAACTATTTCTGTCTGCGGTAGATTTTCCCGCTGCCCAAACTTCCCCCAAAATGAGTTGAGGCATAGTTTTGCGACAGATCGCAGCCCCGGATTTTTAGCTATGGAGTCGCGATTTAGCTTGATTCCTTCCGATCGTTCGAATTCGGCTATATAGAGATCTTGCGCGGCTTTATCTTCGGAGCAATTGTCGGGCCATCCACTGGCTTCTTGGTTGAATTTTAAAAACGTGTTAATGTATTCGACAAAATGCCCCCCTGTCTGTGTATCGCGATTGAATTGCGTCGTTTCATATTGCCAAATTTCAGTCACGTCTATCACTCTGTACCCGCACGACACGGCTTTTCGCAACTCGTCGACCACCCATGTACCCTTGAACACGCGCTCTACAGGATCTTCGTGTGTACATACACCCTGATTCATAATCTCACAGCAGCTGCGGCATAGAGCAAATAATAACCGGTTATGCATACGCACTGGTAATACGGGGTGATAAAGATTACGAGGCGGCAATACGGTACATTTTACGAGACCCTCAACGAGAGTTAGATCGGTGTTATCAGGACCTGTCAATTCCATGCACTCGTTACCCACGTATACTTTCGGATGGCCCACGGGGTATTTACCGAATTTACAGATATATGGATACAGAGAGCAAACGTCTACGTAACGTATTTTTTCCGTAGCGTCAACGTCGTAGAGCGTAACCATATTTTCTGTTCGTCCTCCGAAAAAAGCATCACGAGGATTGAGAGGCTCTGCTGTAACTAAAGGGTTATCTTGCAGGAAAGTCCTCATCTCGGCTGTCGAATTTAACAAGCGATCGTAATCACACTCCCAAATTTCCGTGAGCAAATACCCTCCCGTTCGAATCCTCTCAGTTACAGCAGTAGTTCTCTCGAAACGCTCGTGCATGGATATTCCATCGCTTTGTCGACTGTCTCTGTTTGTGGGATAGCAACGGGGGCAACCGTGCCAATAACAACCGTGAAACTGTAATACATGTGCCCCGTTAGGAGTCTCGTAGTATCCGTCTACCAAGAGATTTTGAGGTATTCTGAATTCACGTGTTCTGCCCGCATGAATAATACGAACACCCCGCGAATGCTCTACCCACGATAGCCACGAAACCGCTTTTTTCGATTGATTTTGCGCCCATCTGTATCCCCCCGTGGATATAATGCCTATTGAATTATCTTTCAAGAAATTTTTTCGAAAAACTCTGAAGCAGGCTGATGCTATTGTTGTACTTTCATCAAAAGGGCAGACGCGACCGCTGGTAATGAACATATTGCGAAAAGCCATACACGCGCGTCGCAAAATCGTGACATCTGTCTTACAATAGCTGATAAGCTCATCCGAAAAAACGAATACGTAATTTTTGTCTTTTGTTTCGCGATACCAATCGAGAAATTTCCGGCGCTCATCGGCGCGCATCGTGTCCGGAGAATAATGCTCGAGAGGCGGCAATTCGCCTACGTAATTTTGATTTTCAGGCCTGTTAAACAAATGTGGAAAAGTGCCTTTAATGATAGCACCGGTAAGCCCGAAGGCTTTCGGTAAACCGCTCAAAGCCATATGGAAGTAATTTAGACTGTCGAGAAATACGAGTTTTCCGACGCGCATCGTAATAATTTTCGTACCGTTCATGATTAGAGTGGGGAGCTGAGTTTTTTTCTCTTCGATGAAATAACGCAGGATGAATTGAGCGTCGAAACCCCCTGCATTATGAGCGATACAGATGGTACGCGAAAAACCTTCGAGCGGTTGCATGGCTAATTCGACAAGCTGGGCTACGGGGCTGTGGCTAAACACAAATTCGTGTTCCCCGCAATGCTCGCACGGTTCGTCTATAGAGTCGTTAACACAGCAAAACGTGCAAACTCGTTGAGCCACGCAAAGATTTGGCTCGTGTACATGAGTAGTCGCATCACCCTTCACTGGTGTGCTCTGCTGTGTTTCAAAATCATAAAAAATGAATAGTATTTTTTTCAAGTCCGGAGTACTACGAATCGGTTTCATGAAACACAGATGATTACTCGGCTGATGAGATTTGCACGTTTTGCAGAAGCCTACCCCGCATTTATGCTTCTCTTTTTTTTCTAAGGGCCTTATTGCTCGAAAGCAGTTACGGCATCGTTTGAGAGATTCGCAAACGCTAGCCTTTCTACGCCTCATGGTCACCAGCGGTGCCTTATGCCTCTGTAAACACGCCTCTCCGAAAAAATCGCGGTTGCATGCTTCGCATCTGATTATATTGCGCGATTGCGTATCGCACGTCTGTAGCCCCCAGCACCGAGGACATTTTTTTTTTGAACATCTATGACCGAATCGCCGATATGCTGTGTTACACGATGAACAGAAATCTCTACCGCCGACAGCTGCTCTGAGATTTAGAATAGGTTCGAAATGATGTGAACGCTCGTAATACAAAATGTACAGGGTGTGGTGAATTGTGCCTACGCTGTTCAGAACACCCTGTCTACCGTCAAATAGTGGCTCCTCCCCGCGACCCAGAGTTAAAAACTCGTAAACGACAATAGGAAAGCCGTCTCGTGCCAAATAATCTTGATAGCGCGTAATCTCGTATACACCACAGCCCTCTACAGGTACGCGAACATTTGCTTCTCTCGTAAGTTCGAGTGCCGCTTGTTTTTGTACAGACCCGTTAATTTGTCTAATACGCTGCCATTTATTATGTAGAGTACCCGACCGTATTTCACCTCGTTCTGCGTATGCTCGAGCCACCACCAGTGAGCGCGGTAAGCATAGATTGTCGGTGTTTCGGATCGAGAGAATAGATCGTTTTGCGACAGCCTCGTGTGTGAGACCTTTCCGACCGCGCCCTTCGACCCCCTTGACAGCGCACATTTTTATCGTGCACGAATCATCGATGTTCAAAGATGATGCACTTTGTGCCACGCTGCTTATTAATTTCCAAATATCTTCGAAAACATAATCTCGGGCCGGTCGGAAAGATAACCACACGGGCCCGTGCGGCAAGCTATTCGCTGTAAACGAAACGCCTACATAATCGCCGCCCTCACAGGAGCTCATGATGTGCGTTAAGAGATCACGAAATGCACCGTTGAGCCAATCTACCACGCTAATGCCGGAGTCTGGCTGGCGAATTCTTAACGAGGTTTCACGCCCTCGTAGTTTAAATCGCTTAAAATATCGCGTGTAATCACTGATGATTTCGAAATGTTTTCCGGGTGGATGTATTTCTTCGAGAGGCCCGCTCCTTGGTACAGTAAGTCGCCTGCCTGCTCCTTTTTGCACCTCTGGAAAAGAGTCTCGTATTAGATTCTAAAATGGTTAAATGCAAAAATTATTGTGTTTTATCAATATTTGTACCTCTCACGAGTCATAGCACTGCTTAAATAGTTCGATATCACCACTCAAACAAAGATGCTGACGAATACCCTGTTACAAAAGGACCCACTTACTTACATGCTTAATTAATTTTTCATATATAAGAAAAATTATTTACCAGAGTCGTCATCAGTCACGAGCATTTGAAGCCATTCGTCAGCTCTTTGAAATGCTATTCCCTCGTCTCTCTCGTTCTCGATCGGATATTCCCACTGCTGATTTTCGCGATGGTCAAAAACATCATCAGGGTCAGAGGCTGGGATTGTTCGTCGTCCAGAATGGCATAGACCTGACGGGCCTGGTACAGCAGCGTCAGTTACCCTCTCCCTATCTATACCCTCTGGATAAATTTATAATTTAAAATTGACGCCACACCAATTTTTTTTTTATTCTTTATTTTTTTTTTGCACCTTAATTTCAACTTACGTTCGAAAATCGACGAATTAGTAAATATTTCCGAAGGATGCTCGATGCTGGAAACAGTACTCATAGGCTGCTCATCATTCAGCTCGGTGCATGACAGGTGCTGACTCGTTATGCTTCTCTGCTGGCATGCTAATTCCGCAGCACAAGCCCCTTCTATAAGAGCTGCTTCTTCATCCGGCGATGCATCCAAGAGCTGTCGATATACTATATTAGGTGCACAACCATTAAAAATATTGCCCCTCTTTTAATAGAAGTACTGCTTTCAGCTCATAATTTTTTCCGGTAAACGAACCGTGTTAAAATTTCATAATATAAATGTTTTTCTTACGATGATAATGTAAGGAGAGAGAGCTCATATCAATTTAATAAGACAGAGAAAGAGGAGATTGGTGAATAAGAATATATTTTTTAAATATATCATGTTGAAATTCGTAAAATATTTTTTCTAACGATAACAGGCTCTCTGTACCACTTTAATGAAAGAGAGAGACAGCGAGAGGTAGAGAGCACGGAACCACGCGAAGCATAGCACAAAGAGTAGAGCTCGATAAATAACGATTATCTCTGCTTACGCAAACAGGTGCTCTGCATCGTGCTCATGAAAAAAAGAGCGAGAGAGTGAGAGAATGGCAAAGAATGCGGAACCACGCGAAGCATATGGCACAAAGAGTAGAGCTCAATAAAAAGGGTTTGGCCATACTATCGTAATAACAGCCGTGAAAATATTTTTTCAATACGCTTTAAGATCCATACCGCTTTAATGAGAGAGAGAGAGGAAATTGATCAATAAGAATACTTTTTGAACCCGTGAAAATATTTTTTCAATACGCTTTAAGATCCATACCGCTTTAACGAGAGAGAGAGAGAGAGAGAGGAAATTGATCAATAAGAATACTTTTTGAATATTTCGCGTTGAAATTCGTAAAAAATTTCTAACGATAACAGGAGCTCTGTATCGCTTTCATGAAAGAGAGCCAACGAGAGAGAGAGAGACAAGGAGCGGTAGAGAGCTCGGGATCACGCGAAGCATGGCACAAAGAGAAGAGCTCGATAAATAAGGCTTGCCCATGCTAGCGTAATAATGGTACCGTGAAAAAATTTCAATACGTGCTGGCGTAATAATGGCGTCGTGAAAAAATTTTTTCAATGCAGTTTAAGTATTACAAATATACATGATTATTTTTTATGATAGAACAGAACTTACTTCTGATTTCATCGACAATACCGCGGACACATGGCGCGTTTTCCAATCCTCGACGCTGCAGCTCTTCAAACACACACGCTAGCACTTGTTGACCATTTAGTATGCCTCTGTTGTAGGCTGCCGCTATGATTCGCAAGGGCGCCCACCATACAATATATTTTAGGCGTCTTATAAGTCTATCGCCCGATAATCGATTTAATTCGTTGCACCATTGCTCGTTACACCGACGACGAAGCTGAGAGCTATGTAATATGGCCAAGCGCAAAAGATTTAATATACACTCGCGAAATGCTCGATCTGCCATGATTGATAACGATACGTGATAATACCCTGCTGGATTGAGACTGATTAACATTGCATCTTGTTCTTTCCATATAAATACTTAGCGCTAGCGCTAGCCTTCTGAGCGAATTTACTCATTTACTTAAACTGCAGCGCCATCAAAAATCGATGCCCCTTGCGACACAAAAATATGCATGATGAGGTATCAAGATATCAAGATATCAAGATTTCAAGACTCGCCACATATGTATATAAGCATTCCAAGTGCTCTTATTGTTTCAATGTAACATTATATAGCGAGACTCTGATCAAATTTTTTAGCGTTAGCTTTCTGAGCGAGTTTACTCATTTACTTAAATTGCAGCGCCATCAAAAATCGATGCCCCTTGCGACACAAAAATATGCATGATGAGGTATCAAGATATCAAGATATCAAGATTTCAAGATCTCGCCACAAATGTATATAAGCATTCCAAATGCTCTTATTGTTTCAATGTAACATGATATAGTGAGACTCTGATCAAATTTTTTAAACAGCGACTTCTTCGAAAAGCGCAACGAAGTGGAGATCGCTTAGCTTTGATATGCATTTTAAAACTTAATATCATTTTTCAAAAAATATACTTTTACAAACGAGAAATAAGTAGGCGGTCTCAATAATTTTCATAAGTCTTAATGGGTCTTGAGGCCTAAATATATTAAAATTATATTACTATAAAGAGCATGAAGTACGAAAACACATTAAATGAAGAATAAGGAGAGATTCGCAGCAATGAGCAAAGAAGACATGCAGTCTGCTGATGCTCCGCTGATGGTGCGTTTCACGCACCTCGAGAAATCGAGAAATCTCGTAGTGTTGTACCCGAATACTCGGTGTACATCGAAAAATATAAAAAAAGCCCGCTATTGCTGCGATAGAAAGATTCGAGGCATGGAAAAAGATATGCATCAGAAAAGAGAGAGAGAGAAAGAGAGACAGAGTTAGCGAATATTCGCACAAAGAGGAGAGCTCGATAACTATGCTCGTGATCTCAGCCGTACCTCTTTGCTGACCCTCGAGCTCATATCTCTCAAAAGAATTTCCGAAGTTTTTCTCCCGAGAGGCAAAATTTTTTCCGTGTAGAGAAAAATTGTTAATTTATAATTTTTCTTACATAGCTCGAATCAGACTTATACATCGCTTTCATATAAAGCATCATGATATTGATACTCTGTTTTCGTCAAAACAAAGTAAACCTTGGCGCGTGCAAGTTAGCTGACATCCTCTTATACACGCCAGTGTGTATGTGTAGCGGCGAGAGCTATGCAACTTTTCTCTCCGGGTGGAAAAAAAATTTGAAAAATACAATCGCAAAGGAGAACAGTATCAGTCATCGCTATACTCTTGTAGATGGGCCATTCGATGCTAAAGCGCCCCTGCTTGCCTGTGATCTGTACAATTTTAATTCATTCTTCGCCCTATATGTAAAAGAACTGCTGCTGCTGAACGATACCGCGTGAGCATGCCCATAGTTATTGACTCTCGAGCGCTACGGAACGGTACCTCGTTAACTCACCTATGTACATTCGCAGCGTATACCTATTGTGTCTGTAGGTATACTCGCGTTGCATCTTCAGACCACATTATATACATTAAATATATTATCCTCCATACGAATAAAAAAATGAGCGAATTCGAGCAAGCTTGGGCGACGATGAGACATGCACGTGGTGCTGACGGTGCATTTCGCGCGCGCCGAGAAGTCTTCATAATATTATCCCTAAAGGCGTGTGAAGCATCTGTAGAGCTCAGTAATCGTCGTTCTTTTAATCGTGTAACATCGGGAAAACGTTCTCGCAATGTCAATCGGTTAAAATATTATTCGTTTAAATAATTTATGTGCCCTCAGGATTAACGTGTGTGCTCGTGCTAATAAAAATATTTCACAAAGACGGGTCTCACGGAGATATAACGAATATAACGAATATATCTGTGCGTGTTTGCATTCTATCGTTTTTCAAAATAATTCCTGCTGTAGATCACTCAAAACCTTATTCGTAGGAATATCGGAAAAAATTTTGGAGTGCTAGTACGAGTGTTTTTAAACTCCTTCGCAATTCTACTGTGCGGTGATTTTTTTTCACGGATTCGGAATGAATTTTAGCTACCGAAATAACGAGGGAGAATAGTGAGAGAGAGATAAAATGTGGGCGAAAAACAGAGAGTGTGTGCGAGAGAATGAGAAAGAGAGGAAAAACCTAAGTGACAGGAGCGAGAGAGAGAGAGAGAGAGATGCGCCTAATAGCCTCGGAAGAAGCATAAGTAAAAAATAATCATAAATCGGAGAGAGAGTGGAAATATTAAAAATAATAATAAAAATAATAATAATTATGAAAGTAAAAAATAATAATCCAGAGAGAGAGAGAGAGAGAGAGAAAGAGAATATTGAAAATAATAAAAATAAATAATAATAATAATAATAATAATAATAATAATAATAATAATAATAAGCGGACCACTATGGCGAGCCCTCAGAACTCTTCCCCCACCACCTCTCCCCACCATTACCCCCACCACGCTCGGAAAGAGGCTCCAGCGCGGGGGAAAGTGGAGGGGATAGGAGTGGGGATAGGAGTGGGGGTCGCCATAGTGGTCCACATACTACTTATATGAAATACTAAGTATATATATTTTTCTCTTTAGTCC
Source organism: Rhorus exstirpatorius (assembly GCA_963564615.1). Lineage (NCBI taxonomy): Eukaryota > Metazoa > Arthropoda > Insecta > Hymenoptera > Ichneumonidae > Rhorus > Rhorus exstirpatorius. Next base: position 4,656,870 of record OY751321.1, on the reverse strand, counting down.
CAAATCCTCAAAAAATGCATTAATCATTGTAATAAAATGAAAAAATATTCAAATAAATATCTTAGTTTATAATTTTAGTTTTATACGACAGGCTTGCGCACAAACACCATGTGTTTCGGCAAGGGGATGTCGGCAAGATTTTGCGGTGTCTCATTTTCCGCATTATGTACTGTGACGGGATTTTTCCTACCACACTTCCTGATCGGGCATATCACCCGTACCTTTCGTGCCGGACAAAAAGACTAAATAATTGACCACAAGCGAAGGGAAAGTTCGAGTCAAAGCGTTGGGCGCCAGGGACAAAGTACCGACGGTTGTGGACCGACTTTTATTTATTTGCTTCGATAAGAATCCCGGAATTGCGTAGGGCACGAGCGGACGGGTGAGGCAAGATCGATGGCAACTCGACTAGCTCAGCTCACCTGAGAGACGCAAAGGCAGAGGGGCAGGGTCAAAGTGGAGTGACAATAATTCGGAACTCAATATTCGGAAATCAATTCGGAACCTCCTTCGAGGATTTATTCAAAATCATGCTTCAATTTCATGTTCACAATGGTTCTTCGGATAGTATCCGATACATTTGCCAGATCCTTCTTTAATTACTAATTTCATAATTATTCGCCACTAAATAGCGATTACCTAAGACAAAATATGCTATAGTAACGACACGGGTAGACCATAATGCTAAACGAAAATTTACCGAGGTAGTACTCATTAACCGAGGTAACATAATTGCGCTGTAACGAATAAACGAGATAACGAGATAACGAGAACGAAATAAACGAGAAGAACGAGATAAAGATAGTAAAATTATTGCGACTAAATGACCGAGGTAAAGGTAGTAAGACTATTGCGAATAAATGGCCGAGGTAAAGATAGTAAGACTATTACGAATAAATGACTGAGATATTAATTGAATATTTGCGTGAATTTACCGAGGTAGTAACAATTAACCGAGGTAACATAATTGCGCTGTAACGAATAAATGAACGAGATAAAGATAGTAAAATTATTGCGACTAAATGACCGAGGTAAAGGTAGTAAGACTATTGCGAATAAATGACCGAGGTAAAGGTAGTAAGACTATTGCGAATAAATGACCGAGGTACAGATAGTAAGACTATTGCGAATAAATGACTGAGATATTAATTGAATATTTGCGTGAATTTACCGAGGTAGTAATAATTAACCGAGGTAATATAATGGCGCTGTAACGAATGAATGAACGAGATAAAGATAGTAAAATTATTGCGACTAAATGACCGAGGTAAAGGTAGTAAGACTATTGCGAATAAATGACCGAGGTAAAGGTAGTAAGACTATTGCGAATAAATGACCGAGGTACAGATAGTAAGACTATTGCGAATAAATGACTGAGATATTAATTGAATATTTGCGTGAATTTACCGAGGTAGTAATAATTAACCGAGGTAGTATAGTACTCAGACGGAATTCTATAAGAGTCGAAATAGGCATCGGGAATACGGAACAGATGATTACTTAGGGCTTACCCGGTACACGAAAAATACGATAAATTATACGAACGAAATAAAGGCAAAATTATTCGACTGATTTGCACGGGACTCTGGCTCTCCGCGCTTGGCGAGTATATGCCGCGAGAGAGAGAAAAGGTAAACGGACGCAGCACGCGAGAGCGTGCCATTGTCTCGAGCGCGAGGCTTTGAGTCCGCAACTTGATAGGAATAAATGCTCAACATACGAAATAATATTTTACCGATTACATTAATTAATTCAAGTAAATGCGCGAAGTCTAATTTAAATCCTGAATAGTGACGCGCAAACTTAATTACCGAAAGAGCGAAATTTATTGGGCAAAAATACGATAGGCAAAAGATTCAATAAATTCGACACTTAATCGTTCAGACCAGTTCGGAGGAATTCTCTTCTCGCCCATTTCTCTAGTCAAATTCTTCATTCTCAATTACTCAAACTCAATTAAATACTCAAAAAACGATTATTCACGACCACGATCGCGAGACTATCGCTATTGAACGTGGTCGCTACTCTTCAAAATTAAAACATGATTGATAAGATGAGAAAAGAATTCCGTATATATGGCAGAAATAGGAGTGAGGAGAGTTGGGCTCACCGAGTTCCTTCGCTGTCCGGTACTTGAAGCACTGACCACTACTTCTTGCTCCTCTCTCGACTCCCGAAAAATTACGACTGATCTAATGATCCTCAATAATCGATCGACTTACCTCGGTGGCCCACTCTCTCCTCGATTCGCGCGCCCCACTCTCTCGCATCGCCCCGCCGGTGTCTTATCTGCCTACTTTCCTTAATTTTCTCGCTTTCTTCGTTGAGTGACGTGTGACGGTGACGAAGGGACCACCCCTCCCGCGACCGAAACCGTGTGCGAGGCTCTACTCGCAGCTATGATATGCTGCCCCTCAATCGCCCTCCTCCTGGAATCCCGTGGATGATTACCAGCAACGGGGGAGACCTCCCTCGCGTAACAAAGCGTCCCTTGATTAGGCGGTGGGCCCACAATCAACGCCACCAGGCAAAACAGCACCGCGTTGCTGGCTCCGTCCCAAAGATCCCCTTAAATGAGGCGCCGAATCTCACGGTCCACGACGACTGAGGAGGCAGTAGAGGAGGGTGCAACACCAAGGTTGCGTAGTCAACCGGAGCGGGTGACGCTGTATATTGGTCCAATTCCCAATGTCTCCGTTGGCATCCCTATTTCCCACGAATAATGATGGCGAATATTCGCCTGCGTAATAAGCAAAGTATCGCTCGAACCCTCCTGGGCCAACGATGCACGGCTCGGCCACGAGCGAGACGCCCCCGTGACACGTAACCGCCACTCGCGAGTCCCATGTTATTTACCACCGGCGAGTGAGCTCGAGAGCGGGACACGGAATTTCGCTCTTTAAGGCAGAAATAACTGCTGATCTCACGCTAAACTATAAAATTAAATTCCTTCTATTACTTTAACGCAAATTTGCCCAATGAACCAACGAACACGCCAAGCTTCAATGCAAGTAGTAAACTAAAAAAACAAAACAAAACTTATCCTAAAGTGAGTCGAAATTCCCCGGGTTGTCTATCGATGAGCGTCGTCGTAGGGTCGTAAACCCGACCCCATGGTCGACACTACTCCGTGCGGGTGGCGGGGCAAAATGTCACGTCACAGTACTTATGTTAACATAGCATAATTAAATATCTAAAATCCGGCAAATAAATTAACGAATAAATAAATGTTTTACATTCCGCACGAGACGTATAAGTAAACAGGCAACAGCGTTTAATTTTTATTTATATAGCTAGAAAAAAGCACTTTCAGTTTTTCCCGAATTTCTTAATATTCCGAGCAACTTTTTCAATTTTTCTTTCCCTAAAAATCTTGTTCGGACTATTGCGAATATTTGAAAAAAAAAAATTAGCCAAATCGGTCCAGCCGCTCTCAAGCAATGCGCTTACCAATCAACAGCATTTAATTTCTATTCATGTAGATAATTTTTTCTTTTTTTTTTTCAAATTATTATTTTTTTTCCATTTTCTAGTTTCAACTTTTGGCGTCCGCGATCTTTCGCGAACAGGAGGCATCGCGTAACGTCGATTTATAGTCTTCGTCGTCGTCGTCGTCGAGCACGATAAATCGCGATCTCAACGCGAGAATACTTCACACGCGTCGAGACGAGCTGTACGACAAGCTTACGGAATTTTTTCCCGAATCACTGACGCAACCACGCGACAATCTTATCGATCTGCTGCCCTTATGATGAACGAGCTTATTCTCTCTCTCTCCATCTCTACTTTTTGTGAGACATTCCCACGTGACTTGGGAGAAATTACTTTCACAGCTCAAAAAAAAAGATATTTTGTAATTTTTTTTTTTTTTTTTCGACATAACGTGTTGGTACAATTTTTTTCTATCGAGATGCGTTTTTTAATTGAAGAATATACGAATTTGAGGAATTTGAAGCGATTTTTCAACGAAAAAAAAAAAAAAATCGAAAAAAACTATTTTCGCCTTCTGTATCACGTAATTTCGGTTTTCAGGAACGCTGATCTTATTTTTTTTTAAATGAGAGTTTAAATTTTTGCATTGAATGGATAAATGTATTTAAAAAAAAAATTTTTATTGTAAATTATTTTTAAAAAACGTTCGTATGCTCCGATTTCTCGAAAAAGTCCCTGCGATTCTTTGGGTCAGTCAAGTTACGTCCAATGTCTCATATCAATTTATGCATATATCGGGCAGTTCAGTAATATAATCTGTTAATAATTTATTATATCATCCCGTTCAGCGATTCCGGCTTCGTAATCAAACAGACCTTCGTCTTCGTGGTTTTCGTCTTCATTAATTATTTCCTCCTGGGGGAACATTATTACTGCATGCGCAGTTTTACACAACTTTCGAAAGAGGCATGGGTAGGTATCCAAATATAAATAAACATACATGCGTGTTTTTTTACATGTATCAATATTGTTTCAGAATGAGTTCCTGAAACAGCGGCGGCGGCGGCGGCAGCGACGATATATCTTTATATTATAGAAAGATATATATATAGCTTCAGTTTAGGAATTACAACCGAAAGATAATAAACGAATATTATACGTATATGAGATGTACAAAATTCTACGGAGATATTGTTGAAAAAACACACGTCCAATGTACGTATATAATACGTGATTTTGACAGCAATGCAGTTCGCTTCGTTTCTATCGTCAAGTAGATGTTCCTTATATATATAATATTTGTATATAATTTGATGTCAAATGCTTATTTTATAATATGCATATAAGATAAGTCTATCATAGACGTATACATATTATATACATATATACCTATATATGGGACATTCCACGTCAACTCAGCCACCCCGTTTTTTTATTGTCTCGAAAAAATTATTCAGTATGGGCATTTGAAAGGACAATATATCCATGACATTTACCAAAATTTCATCCCCCCACTATTGTTGGTTCTCGAGATAATGATTTATGAAGTCTCAATTTCGTAAAAATCATAACTTCGTAACTACTGATCTGATTTAAACGATTAAAAAAAGAATCTTTTTTATTTTTTTTGCCCTTTTCGAAAAAAATATGTCATCATCGGATAAAAGCTCGTTAGACAGTTTTTGGGGTAAATTAACAAAAAACAATTTTTTCTTCTTCACTGATGCCTTGTTCCATTTTGAAAAAATCCTGCGGAGTTGTGTATTGCCTCCCTCTATCAGAAAAAAAAATACTGAGTAGAATTCCGATTGGCCCTTTCGTGGGGAAAAAAAAAAAAATCGAAAAATTTCCCCGAAAACTGTCTAATGAACTTTTCTCCAATGACGGCATATTTTTTTTCGAAAAGGGCAAAAAAAATTAAAAAGATTCTTCTTTTAATCGTGAAAATCCGATCAGCCGTTACGATGTTATGATTTTTACAAAATTGAGAATTTATTAATCATTATCTCGAGAACCAAAAATAGTGGGGGGATGAAATTTTGGTAAAATTTCATGGATATATTGTACTTTGAAATGCCCATACTGAATAATTTTTTCGAGACCAAAAAAAAAATTACTCAGTATAGGCATTTCAAAGTACAATATATCCATGAAATTTTAGCAAAATTTCATCCCCCCACTATTTTTGGTTCTTGAGATAATGATTAATAAATTCTCAATTTTGTAAAAATCATAACATCGTAACGGCTGATCGGATTTTCACGATTAAAAAAAGAATCTTTTCAATTTTTTTTGCCCTTTTCGAAAAAAAATATGCCGTCATTGGAGAAAAGTCCATTAGACAGTTTTCGGGGAAATTTTTCTATTTTTTTCCCCACGAAAGGGCCAATCGGAATTCTACTCAATATTTTTTTTTCTGATAGAGGGAGGCAATACACAACTCCGCAAGATTTTTTCAAAATAGAACAAGGCATCAGTGAAGAGGAAAAAATTGTTTTTTGTTAATTTACCGCGAAAACTGTCGAATGAGCTTTTATCCGATGATGACATATTTTTTTTCGAAAAGGGCAAAAAAAATAAAAAAGATTCTTATTCAATAGTTTAAATCCGATCAGTAGTTACGAAGTTATGATTTTTACAAAATTGAGACTTCATTAATCATCATCTTGAGAACCATGGTTAAATGTCATGGATATATTGTCCTTTGAAATGCCCATACTGAATAATTTTTTCGAGACAATAAAAAAAACGGGGTGGCTGAGTTGACGTGGAATGTCCCATATATATTGTAACGTTATCGTTTATTGAGAGTTGACAGTTGCGCGTAGAGACACACGCGACTGTTATTCTCTCTCTCGATTGTTTTCGCTCGGGAGGCGAGCGACGAGTTTATTCTTAGATCTGTTGTTTATGTGTCGGTCAGTGACCGTACGCTGAGTTCAAATGCGGTACTCGAAAGGAAAAGCCGGGAATAAGAGGATTCTACTTTGATTTCGCATAGGCTGAAAGCCCAAAAGTTGTTTTTTATGAGTTTTTTCGAGATGGCCTCAGAGTACTAACCACGACTGTGAGAGGTTGGTTTTAAAGAAGCAATAGTGAGAGGTTGGTTTTAAAGAAGGTAATTAGTGAAAGGATTGAAGCTAAGTTGAATGAATCAATAAATCTGTTAGATGAGTCTCACGGTTAATTTCAAGGAGAGGAAGAGTTCAGTTTCTTCTCTTGGTGTTTGTCGTGTTTGTGTTCCCGAGTCGCGTGAGACGTTTGATCGGTCAAGATGAGTTTTGACGAAACGCGTTGGTAGACGTCGCCACGTTTTGAGATGTTATTTTAGAGCCGGCGTACTCTAAGAGTACGTTTACGGTTTTGATGCAATGGGTTTTCCAACAAGAGGTACCTATTGCCGTTATCCAACTTCCAGCTGCAATAGCTGGGGCTTCACACGGTTTGAGGGGCCCTACCGAGGGGTAAGAGGGATTCTGAGACGATCGCCCGTCTCAAGATCCAACTTTTGGGCGAAATGCCAAGGGCTTCACTTGAGACGGGTTCCCTGGTATCTGGAATTATTTATTGAAAGCGAGTTGTCAAATGATTCGTCTTGAGAAAGACGAATCACGGCTACGTTATAGCTGAATTGTCTTGAAAAAGACGATTCAGTGGTCGATTCGAATCGTCTTTAAAAAGACGATTCGAGATTGAAGACACGATGTGGATCGCGTTGTTGTCGGGTGTGCCTTGAAGTCCTCGATGAGACGTCGGGTCTCTCCGGGTTTCAAGAATGGTAAAGATTTCGAGCCTGCATCGAGAATGTGCGTGCACGAGAATTTCGGCAGAGTGACGTCTGCCACGTGTAATGCTCACCAGTGATGACTACGTAATAAGAGCGAGGATAGCTCGTATATATATATACGAGCTATCCTCGCTCTTATTGCGTTTAAAAAAATTCGCTGAGCGCCTGAATTTAGGCAACCGAGTACACACCAGGCAGCGGTTAGCAGTGTTAGTAGTTAGTGTTGATAAGCGCGCTCAGACGCTGACCATCACACTTCAAAATCCACAAGTCTCAAACGACAACACTCTTAGCATTGAATTTTCGCCGAACATAACAACAAGGACGGATGGAACAATAGCGATGGAAATGGCCTGTTATCATTCATCCATGGTAGACTGTGTCGACAGTCGATCGTTATCATTCAGTTTGATTATTAGTCATTCAGTTTTGCCGTTTGTTCCGATTGTGTTATTAAATTGTGTTATTAAAATGCCACAATTCACGAAATTTTTTAAACGGCTGTATCTCGCGAACGCGACTTCGCAGACCACATGTTATTGGGGTCAATTTACTCAGCTCGGCCCCCTTTATTACCCCTATCATTTTGTGCCCCTAATTTTGGGACACCCTGTATATATATAGAGATCGGCAAATTATGCGTGTAAACTCCGGAAAAGCCCATGAACATTATTTATTACGCGTTTTTTTACGTCATTATAGTATTTAGTATTTTGGCGTGGTGGATCCTTGAGAAAAAAAAAAAAAGAAAACTGACTTCATTAGTAAAACTAAATTTTTATTTATTCAACGAAAAGAGATAGTATATTATCACGGTACAAAATATTTTACGCTGTTTGTTTAAACGATATACACCTATTATTTTCCATATAGAATAGATATTCTTCTACATAAATCGCTTATTACTTTTTTATTTTTACTAACTCGTGGTTTGCCGCCAACGTCTTGAGCAAATAAAATATTTGTACCTCTTTCTCCACTAGACTCATAAACTTGAAAAAGATGATCGAGTGTTATTCCGGTAGCAGCTATTTTTGTAATCATTGCAGATGATACGCGACCATTTTCTTTGTCATTCGATAAATTAGAATTAGAAATTTGGAGATCTCGTTTCAAGCAGGATACTTTCGCGGCAATATTTCTTTTTGAAAGTAAACAATTGACCGTTCTTGAATTTTCTAGAATATCTTTTTTTTCAATATTGATAGCTGGATGCGTTACCAACTGGTTTAAAACTTTTACATCGTTGACGGCATTGTGTGCACCTACTGAAGCATCGGTACCCAAATACTCTTCAGCAAGCACGTTTTGCTTGTAACAGGCTTTTGCATCACGCTTATTTTTTAATTTTATTTTGAAAAGTGGCAAAGTATCGGCAAAAGCAGCGACGAATTTCGCAAATTTTGTTAGTATGTTGTTGTACGTTGTACAACGTCTATAAGCGCTCCACTATCATACGAAAAACAATTGTGCGCTACCAAGATGATTTTTTTTCCCGTTTGAATCAAAAACTCGGAAAATCCCTCCATAGCATCGATTTCCGTAAAAGAAATGACCGGTTTATTGTGGAAATACAAAACGTTCGACCGTTTTTCAAGACCTGTTACGTCACTCGCTTGAGTGGATATTTCTCTCGTAGGGCATCACATACACGTCGAAAGTCGTAGATTCGTGCACTGCAGCTATCTGAATGATTTTTTTGCTTTTGCCAAATCCTGTCGTCTCCAAATCAAAGTAAGCAATTGCGAAATCTTCGACTGCATTTGACACAAGTGGCACAGTTGGTTGGTCGATAATTTCCATCCCAAAATCAAGTCCACAACCGGACTGATATCATATTCCTTCCTTGTTGCTGGTTTTCGAGCTTTTTCGACTGGATCGATCTGACAATTGTCGCCGACGTTTTTTAAATTCCAGCGTTTCAGATTTTCGTTTTTTTCCTTGCGCAATTTCGGCTTGTTTTACACGATATCGCAGAGACGATTCAGATAATGGAGTTTTCAATTCATTTGTTACGTTGACAATCGAAGTATTCCCAATGTTTTTATGAATGATAGCGGCAGCAACTCGAATATCATTCGATGATGATCCTCCATAATGTAGATGTTTGGGAGCGGTACTGGCGATCGTTCTGTTCGTAGATTCATTCGCTTGACTTGAACCGCACGGGTTCAGTTTTTCAGCATTATTGGCAAACGTTTGAAAGATAGTTTGCCATTTTTGTCGAAGAGTGTCTCCCGTGAGTCCTTTTCTTCCAGGGAGCAGTTGGTGGCGATAGTTGGTAGGATCTTTCGTATATGTGCACCAATCACCGCATTCTTCGTGGGAATCAAAAGCGTGAGGAACCATGTTGAGCAAACCAGCTGCAGTCGCTGGAGTGTTATTTTTATTGGTGACCAGTACGCATGAGAAACAATACTTGAAGTATTTCACCAAATTGGTAGGCAATTGTGCAGCATACAAACATTTGCTGAGTTTCGATACAGCATGATTTTTATCGCTCAACTTTTTTATGTCGTATCCAGCTTCGCGGCGTAGAGTTGCGATCGTGCTCGAGTCGTCGTCTCCAATTAGTGTTCCCAATCTGACGTTTGTTTCGATAAAAATAGGATTATCGATGAATATTTCTCGAGCCATGTCCACCTCCATGGCTTTAGAAGATCCTTCGAAATTCATTCGACAGTCATGCTTATTTGTGGTTTCGGTCACGGCGTTATTATTTTCTTCGTGTCGTTGTAGATCGGGAGATAGTGACAGATTTTGGGATGTGATTTTACCCAGTATGCCTTTCAGAGGACATTATTATACGTATAATATGTTCTTTCTCGGGGTGGTTAATAATGGCGAGTAAATAACTAGAATTGTTTCTCTGTAAAACAAAGAATTTTTTTTTAATGACGTTTTCTTTACGCTATAATCAATATTTACAACTTAATGATCTATTATCTTATATCCTAACTCTTAACTCTTACCTGTAAAACAAAGAAACTACATTCGAAGTATATTTTCCACGCTGTTCTCTATCATTTACAGACGTACACGCTATTATTGTACACACGTTCTCTTTCACGAATTTTCTCCCCACGTGTCTCTCCTTAGGTAACCTCTCTCTATTGCACGGTCGGGTGCCTGTTTTACCTACCCGCACTTTGTGCGGGAGATTTTGAATTGGGAGATTGAGGGAGTGCAACGTGTCTACCTTACATACGTAATTCTCATGATAAAAAAGAATGAATAAAAGAGTCGTCATTTGTTCTTCATATTTAAAAGTTATTTATTATTCGCTCGTAAATTATGCGTTATGCTACGATTTTAATCAGGCTGCTATGTGTTTTCGAATGAAGTTCAAAATAGGAATTCCTCGGAATCCCATTGGCATACCCTTAGCGTGGGCCCCAAGGTCTGTTATGGTCACGTGAACTTGTACTTGAAAGACTTTTTCCGCGTTTCTGAAGAGGCTGCCACTGATAAGTATACAAGTTCTTGTTGTACAACTACGGAAGAAAAGATGGCATACCGTTTGCATATGCCCGAGTACTATTTACATTCGAAAAATCTTGTAAAATTGTGGAATAACATTCCGTGAATTTAGTCAGTATGCCATTATATTTTTATACAGTTTATGGTAACGTATGATGCACATGAAATTGACATATCGATTGGGAGGGTAAAAAGTACAGGCATATGCTAAAAACATTGTGGAAATGGAAACAAAAATTTCCGGGTAGGTAATCAGTATGCCCCTCTGTTCTTAATCCAACTAAAACGTATTGAGGTGGAATAACAGATGGAATATCGATAGATAAGGTCCAAGGGTTTCAAAAGTATAATAAAACGATGAAAACATATCGAAAACTGGTGTAAAGAAAACATAACATTTTTTTTTATTTTTAAGCAGTATGCCTTTTTGTTTTTATTATACACATGGTATTTGTAGGTAAAATAATAAACGGCATACCGATTGATAAGGTTTTATAAAAATATTGATAAGGATTTATAAAAATAGAGAAATTCGTATTTTTATTATGTAAAGGTACAAGAAGAATGTAGGAATATTATGATGATGAACAACAACAACAACAACAACAACAACAACAACAACAACAACAACAACAACAACAACAACAACAACAACAACAACAACAACAACAACAACAATAATAATAATAATAATAATAATCTTGTTTTATGAAAAATCAAGCTTATAAATAATTATAGTAATTTATTCTACATCATTCTACAATATCTATTTCGAAGTTTGGCTCTTCGTCGCTGTCGTTCTCCTCCTCACGCGTGTCACTGACTACATCCACGTCGACTGTTCCGTCTTCTTCATCATTTCAGGATGTATGTTAGTAAGGCAAGGAGGGGGAAAGCGCGGCGCTGTGGCGACGTGAGAGGCAAGCTGCGCAGGAGAACTGCGCGCGCGACATAAATGCTTTCTTTTCATAACGCGAAGTTTAACTCATAATATTTCGGAAAGTATGTGGGCACTTAACAATTTTTTTTCTTTCACGTGTCTCAAAAACTACAGGGTTACGTTAGAACATTTTTGTGACTCAAAAAGTAGTCTGGAAATACTTGATTTTCTAGAATAAATGCTATTTTCCATGGGCTGCTGTATGAATCCCATGTTAAATGTCTCATTTTGAGCTCGTATATCTCAGAATTCACATGGGCGAAAATTTGGCAAAAAATCCTTAAAAATGCTATATATCGTCTTTTCTAACATCCAAAATTTGCAATTAGAAAACTAGTAATCGACTTAGCTAACATACATCCTTAAGCCGTCACACAGTGGGCTTGATTTCGGGAAGGTGGGCAAACATAGGGAAATGCGGGTACTTAAAATGTGGAAGGTGATTCTTCAGTTTTTGAACTCGCTGGTTTCAAATCTCGAATAAAAATTTTTAAAAAACAAAATGGTGGACCGGAAGTGACTATTTTCGTTACTAAAAAGCATCCGATTTTGGGGAAAATCGCTAAATGTATGGTTTTAAGCGCGCTGATTTCAAATCTAAAATAAAAGTTTTGAAAAAACAAAATGGCGGACCGGAAGTGGCTATTTACGCTACTGAAAATCATCCGATTTCGCGGAAAATCGCTAAATGTATGGTTTTAAACTCGCTGATTTCAAATCTGAAATAAAAATTTTGAAAAAACAAAATGACGGACCGGAAGTGACTAATTTCGTTACTAAAAAGCATCCGATTTTAGGGAAAATCGCTAAATGTATGGTTTTAAGCTCGCTGATTTTAAATCCGAAATAAAAAATTCTATAAAAATAAAATGGCGGACCGGAAGTGACTATTTACGCTACTAAAAACCATCCGATTCCGGGGAAAATCGCTAAATGTATGGTTTTAAACTCGCTGATTTCAAATCTGAAATAAAAATTTTCAAAAAACAAAATGGCGGACCTGATGTATTGGTTGACACCACTCACAAACAACTGTTCACTATGAGAAATTAATATTTTTTCATTTTGATCGTTCTGTATTAGAAATTTTTCATAATAATTTATATATATAGATATAATTGGCCGGTAGGGGGAAGAAATTATTTACAATGCATTCAGAATGATTTTTTTTATTTTTAACTGTGAAAGCATTGTTATATGATTTTATAAATTTTAAGGACAAAAAAAATATTAATCGTCGTCGTCAGAAGAATTATTGGAAGAACCAGAAGATTCGTCAGTCTGTCCTGCAGAAATAAGTTTTATTTTCGTGGCTAATGCTAATTCATCCAGGCTACGTGATTCGCTCGTGTCTAAGGCCATTCTTTTTCTTGTTCGTCGACTCGATTCCTCGAAAGTCGATTGTCGTGGTCGGCCAGGTTTACCTGCAGCCACAGAAGTTGACGATGTACCAACATGTGTAATAGAATTCTGAGAAAAAAAAACAACATTAAATTGTCTGCATTAGCCCACAAGTCGAGATTTGTAGAAATTGATTCGATTACTTACGAAAATAGTTACTGAAGTTTTCAACCAAGTTTCATATTTCTTCTGAAAATCATCATTATTTCGACGTGCTTCTTGCCATTTCTCATATAATTTACCAACAAGTTTTCGCAGTGCTTCTTTGGAATCATTACAAATCAAAAAATTTATCGATAATTTCGACGCAACTTTCTCCTTGAAAATCGCAACTTGCTGAGCGAAACTCGTGTGCAAGTTATTTTTCAGTATTTCGAAAGTATCGTTGTAACTGCACGTGTAATGCGTAGTACGCGTGTCTGAAATCAAACAAACATTATAAATATTATTACAAAAATTATGTTTCAATAGAAAAAAATTTTAATCTAACTATATTATATCCTATATTATATCCTATAATAAATATTATATATATATAATATATATATTATATAATATTTATTGAAACGTTCGAGATTTTGGTGAGCGAATAATGTCGACGTTGAGTCACGCTATCACGATTATCTCTCTCGTTTATCGTCACTCGAGAAGCGAGTGACAAATTGATTTTTACTTTTGTTTGTTTACTCTTCGGTCAGTGACCGAAAGCAGAGTTCGAGTACTGGACTCGGAAGGAGAAGCCGGGAATAAGAGGATTTTATTTGATGTTACGCAGGCGGGAGCCCCAATAAATTTATGTGTTTTTAGTAATGGCCTCAGAGTACTAACCACGACTATGAGCTATAAAGCTACGCGTTGATTGACCCTTCATCATTGGCCATTTATAATGGATTGGGGGTCCAAGTTATCGTCTTAATTCGTGAGGCGAAATTAAGATATTTATTTTACTATCGGGAAGCGATAGTAAAATACCAGGAGTCAAATTTTACTTTTATTTTTATTCATGAAGTGTCGCTTTGCAGTACGACCGAAAATAATAACAAAAAGGGGAAGCCTAGAGGATTATTTCACAGGAAGAAATAAGTGAAGGAAATGAAGCTAAGTTGAACAGTTAAGAAGATTATTAGATTGTTTCCACGCTTAATTTCGGGGAAGAGGATAGTCCGGTTTTGTTGGCTCGATTATTCACGTATTCGTGTCGTCACGTCGTGTGCGATGTGTGATTAATCGAGCTTTGTCGTCGAATTTGCGTCGGTTCACGTCGCCACGTGTTACGATAATGTTTAAGTCTATGCGTACTCGAAGAGTCCGCTTACGAGTTGATACGAAGGGTTTTCTAGCAAAAGATACCTCTCGCCATGATCCAACTTCCAGCAGCAATAGCTGGGGCTTCACACGGTTTGAGGGGCCCTACCTAGATGTGAAAGGGTTTCTGAGACGATCACCCGTCTCAAGATCCAACTTCTGGGCGCGATGCCCAGGGCTTCACCTGAGACGGGTTCCTTAGTATCTGGAAATCTTCATTTAAAAAGAGTTGTCGATCGATTCGTCTTGATAAAGACGAATTTCTTGAGTTTCTTTGAGTTTCACACACGGCACGCTCATGACGTATGACAATTCCTCGAAGGATTAAAATCTATTTCTGTCCTTCGAGGAGTTCCGATATTGGACGCAAATCATAATTTGTAACTTGATGGAAAATTGTGAAATTTTCCGTCCCGTTACATTATATATATTATATATATAAATACTAGGGGGGCTTCGCCCCCCTGCGCGCTTCACGCGCCAACCCCCGTCTTGTGTTTGTGTCAGTGGTTAGAAAAAAACATTCTGGAAAGATGTTTTGAAAAAAAATTGTTTATATTTGTGTTCATTGGATTTGGGATATGAGTTTGGGTTGAGTTTGGGTTTGATTGAAATATCGATATACCGATATATCGATTACTGAAACGGTTCAATACATAGATATATCGATTTCTGACACCGTTCAATATATGGATATATCGATTCTTGACACGGTTCGATATATCGAAATATCGATTTTTGACACATTTCGATATATTTATACTCGATTCGATACATCGATATATCAATTCATCAATTCTAGACACAATTCGGTATATCGATATATCAACTTATCGATTCGTGACATGCTTCGACGTATCGATATATCAATTTATCGATTCTTGACACGAAACTGTTTCAGGTTGAGTAAAGATTCGCCGCAATTGAATTAAAATTTTTTTTTTTTCATTTTTATCGAATTTATAATGAAAATTTTTTGATTTTCCAATGGGCCAGACCTGAAATAATTAATTTGGGTAGAAAAAAAATTTATGTCAAAAGATAAGAATTTTAGGTTGAGTGGAAGATTCGCCCCGCATTTGAGTTGAAATTTTTTTTTTCTTTTCATCGAATTTATATTGAAAAATTTTCGATTTTCCAACGGGCCACACCTGAAATAGTAAGTTTAGGTAGAAAAAAAATGTATGCCAAAAGATGAGAATTTTAGGTTGAGTGGAAGATTCGCCGCATTTGAGTTAAAATTTTTTTTTCCTTTTTCATCGAATTTATAATGAAAATTTTTTGATTTTCCAACGGGCCACACCTGAAATAATTAGTTTGGGTGGAAAAAAATTGATGTCGAAATATGAGAATTTTAGGTTGAGTGGAAGATTCGCCCCGCATTTGAGTTAAAAATTTTTTTTCGTTTTCATCGAATTTATGATTAAAATTTTTTGATTTTCCAACGGGCCACACCTGAAATAATTAGTTTGGGTAGAAAAAAAAATTTATGTCAAAAGATGAGAATTTTAGGTTGAGTGGAAGATTCGCCGCATTTCAGTTAAAAAATTTTTTTTCCTTTTCATCGAATTTATAATGAAAATTTTTCGGGGCACACCTGAAATAGTTAGTTTAGGTAGAAAAAAATTTTATGCAAACACATGATTATTTTAGGTTGAGTGGATGATTTGCCACATTTGAGTTGAACATTTTTTTTTCTTTTCATCGAATTTATAATGAAAATTTTTTGATGTACCAACGGGCCACACCTGAAATAATTAGTTCAGGTAGAAAAAAAATGTACGTAAAAAGAGGAGAATTTCAGGTTGAGTGGAAGATTCGCCGCATTTAAATTAAAATTTTTTTTTTTTCTTTTTATCGAATTTGTAATGAAATAGTACTTTTACCAGAAATTATTCATCATAAATTCGATAAAACGAAAAAAAAATTTTTATTCAAATGCGGTGAATCTTCACTCAACCTAAAACAGAATCGTTTCAAGAATCGATAAATTGATATATCGATACGTCGAATCATGTCACGAATCGATAAGTTGATATATCGATATACCGAATTGTGTCTAGAATTGATGAATTGATATATCGATGTATCGAATCGAGTATAAATATATCGAAATGTGTCAAAAATCGATATTTCGATATATCGAACCGTGTCAAAATCGATATATCCATATATTGAACGGTGTCAGAAATCGATATATCTATATATTGAACCGTTTCAGTAATCGATATATCGGTATATCGATATTTCAACGAAACCCAAACTCAACCCAAACTCATATCCCAAACCCAATAAACACAAATATAAACAATTTTTTTTCAAAACATCTTTCCAGAATGTTTTTCTCAAACCACTGACACAAACACAAGACGGGGGTTGGCGCGCGAAGCGCGCAGGGAGGCGAAGCCCCCCTAGTAGTATTATATAATATATGATATAATATACTATATAATATAATATATATAATAATAATATATATATAAGATAATCTAATATATTATATAATATACTAGGGGGGCTTCGCCCCCCGGTGCGCTTCGCGTGCCGACCCCCCATCTTGTGTTTGTGTCAGTTGTTAAAGAAAAACATTTTGGAAAGATGTTTTGAAAAAAAATTGTTTATATTTGTGTTAATTAGTTTTCGGATATGAGTTTGGGTTGAGTTTGGGTTTTATTGAAAATCGATACACCGATATATCGATTACTGAAACGGTTCAATATATAGATATATTGATTTCTGACTCCGTTCAATATATGGATATATCGATTCTTGACACGGTTCGATATATCGAAATATCGATTTTTGACACATCGATATACCAATTGATCAATTCTAGACACAATTCGGTATATCGATATATCAACTTATCGATTCGTGACATGATTCGACGTATCGATATATCAATTTATCGATTCTTGACACGATTCTGTTTCAGGTTGAGTGAAGATTCGCCGCATTTGAATAAATTTTTTTTTTTTTTCCTTTTATCGAATTTATGATGAATAATTTCTGGTAAAATTACTATTTCATTGCAAATTCGATGAAAAGAAAAAAAAAAATTTTAATTCAAATGCGGCGAATCTTCCACTCAACCTGAAATTCTCATCTTTTGACATACATTTTTTTTCTACCTAAACTAATTATTTCAGGTGTGGCCCGTTGGTAAATCGAAAAATTTTCATTATAAATTCGATGAAAAGAAAAAAAAAATGTTCAACTCAAATGCGGCAAATCTTCCACTCAACCTAAAATTCTCATGTGTTTGCAAAAAATTTTTTTCGACCTAAACCAACTATTTCAGGTGTGCCCCGAAAAATTTCCATTATAAATTCGATGAAAGAGAAAATAAAAAATTTTAACTCAAATGCAGCGAATCTTCCACTCAACCTAAAATTCTCATCTTTTGACATAAATTTTTTTTCTACCCAAACTAATTATTTCAGGTGTGGCCCGTTGGAAAATCAAAAAATTTTAATCATAAATTCGATGAAAACGAAAAAAAAATTTTAACTCAAATGCGGGGCGAATCTTCCACTCAACCTAAAATTCTCATATTTCGACATAAATTTTTTTCCACCCAAACTAATTATTTCAGGTGTGGCCCGTTGGAAAATCAAAAAATTTTCATTATAAATTCGATGAAAAGGGAAAAAAAAAATTTTAACTCAAATGCGGCGAATCTTCCACTCAACCTAAAATTCTCATCTTTTGGCATACATTTTTTTTCTACCTAAACTAACTATTTTAGGTGTGGCCCGTTGGAAAATCGAAAAATGTTCATTATAAATTCGATGAAAAGAAAAAAAAAAAATTTTTAACTCAATTGCGAATCTTTTACTTAACCTAAAATTCTCATCTTTTGACATAAATTTTTTTCTACCCAAACTAATTATTTCAGGTGTGGTCCGTTGAAAAATCAAAAAAATTTCATTATAAATTCGATGAAAAGGAAAAAAAAATTTTCTAACTCAAATGCGGTGAATCTTCCACTCAACCTAAAATTCTCATCTTTTGGCATACATTTTTTTTCTATCTAAACTAACTATTTCAGATGTGGCCCGTTGGAAAATCGAAAAATGTTCATTATAAATTCGATGAAAAAAAAAAAATTCAACTCAAATGCGGGGCGAATCTTCCACTCAACCTAAAATTCTTATCTTTTGACATAAATTTTTTTTTACCCAAACTAATTATTTCAGGTGTGGCCCATTGGAAAATCAAAAAATTTTCATTATAAATTCGATAAAAATGAAAAAAAAAATTTTAACTCAATTGCGGCGAATCTGCTACTCAACCTAAAATTCTCATCTTTTGACATAAATTTTTTTTCTACCTAAACTATTTTAGGTGTGGCCCGTTGGAAAATCGAATTTTTTTTTTAAACACCCTAGTATATACATAACATATGTATATACATGAAATGAGATGGAATTCCTATTATATCAGACTTTCAGATAGGTCGTGTTGAAACGGAATTCCCGATATATCCGGTTTTTAAATTGGTCAAGTTGAGACAGAATTCCCCATATATAAGGTATTTAGATAAGTCGAATTGAGACGAAATTACCCATATATCATGGTCGATTTGAGATGGAATTCCCCATATATCAGGCTTTTAGAGAGGTCGAGTTGAGACGGAATTCCTCATATCAGGCTTTTAGAGAGGTAAAGTTGAGACGGAATTCCCTATATATCAGGTTTTTAGATAAGTCGAGTTGAGACGGAATTCCCCATGTATCAAGATAGGTCGATTTTAGACGGTATTCCCTATATATCAGGCTTTTAGAAAGGTTGATTTTAGACGGAATGCCCCATATATCAGGCTTTTAGATGGTCGATTTTAGACGGAATTCCCCATATATCAGGGTTTTAGATAGGTCGATTTTAGACGGAATGCCCTAATGAGGCTTTTAGATGGGTCGATTTTAGACGGAATGCCCCGAACATTGTTGACATGGCGGCGGCGGCGGCGGCGGCGGCGATATCGTTATATAATATAGAACGATTATATCCTATAATAAAAGTACCGCAGTGGATTCGGACATTTATTTATGTGTGTACATTTGCGTCATTTAAATATTAATAATTAATAATTACTTACAACAATTGTCATTTACATTAATTAAGAATACATTTTACTTCCTTTCATCTGTATCCATTCTGAACGTTCGTATTTTCACACTTTAACTTTAGTATATACGCTCTGCTCTAAACTCCACGAAGGTTTCCTTACAACTGCACTTTCAATGTAAAAGAATGCAGAATGACGAACTGCAAATACCAGAGTTGCCATAATTCTGGTGTACAAACGACCTGGCAACCCTGCCCGGGCAGGAAAAGAAGGGTTGAGCGCGGCCGGTCGTCCTATTGTAATGCGTATACCTGCTCGACCGGGAGAAACTTCCCGCCATCACTATGTTGCTTCTCAATGTAAAACTGCACGAAATTAGCACCTGGAAATTTTACTATTCGAATCTTGATAATATTTCGAATCCGTTAAAACAAAAACTAGCCTGGGTATCCCTGGGCAAAAAAACTTTTCCACTTTTTAGTTACGTTATTTTATTCACAGGCAGGCTTGAATGCAGATATTCAGCGCCCGTTTTGATATGTTCTATACAACATTTCCAATAATTTAATCATACGAAAATAATGTGTGAACCTTCAACATTACCGTCGATTAATCCGTTTTCAAATCGGCAGCGTGAAATAGAAAATATTTCACTTCGCGCGAGTCGAATATTTCGGGCCGAGAAACAGCGTGCGCCACGCTAGAAAAGGGTCAACTTCTGAATATCGTCACCTGCTAAATTCGAAAGCTAGACACCTGTTATTTCGGCATCAAGTCCAGAAACATGTTTTATAACGATTCCAAAAAAAAAAATGGAAAAAGTCGAAAGTTCATTTTTTGGATTTTGCCCACTTTTCTGAAATCCAGCCCACTGTGCGTCATCATCGTTGTATTCATCATTGTCACCATCTAAGGCTGCGATCATTTCGCTGTCAACCTGCATGTCCTTTGTAAAATTGTCTCGTAATATGCGACTCTCCTTCGACATTGCTAGCGTCCTTTTTTTTTTATAGAGTTGTGGTAAGTACGTTTGCAAATTCTGTGGTACGGAATGGATGCTGCATTTTCAATGCATGCATGTGTTACGTCCTGACCCTCGATTTTTCTCATCTCGGCCAAGAAAAGCGCGGCTTTCCCTTTAACACGTTATTCGAGATAAAATCGGGATTGGCCAGGTTATTGCCCTGTTTTGAGCCTAACCTTGCGGAAAATTGCTCAGGATGGGCGGAGAGTGCATAATTTGGTAACAATGGCAAATTAAAATAAAATCTCACGAACAAAACTCTTTAATTTTCGCGAGATACATCGGAAAAGACTAATAAATTGTAATTCGGCAAAATCGGACAAATAAACTTGTAATATAAAGGGACAAAATTGTATGATCACATTAAATAAATTCTGATAAAAACGGGACTAAACTTTCACTGACGCGGGAGAAAATTAACTACAGGGCCAAATTCAAAAATCTCCGAAAATGAATTTAACCACGGATGATGCTGTTACGTCCCGATTGACATTCTACTCTATCTCGGTCAGGAAGAGATTCTCTTCCTTTACACGTTATTTGGAAGTAAAAGTTTAAATCGAGTTAGTGCCCTGTTTTGAGTCTAATCTTTAAGAAAAATACTCGGGAAAGGGCGAAGAGCGCAAATTACCATATTCCAAATAAATTTAAGTTTTTATTTTTCGTCGACACTGACGATTTCTTTTTACTTTCATTTAAAAAAAAAAAAAAAAACACTGTTTATGATAAAATACGTCAAAAATTATATAGCCCGTTAATACGTTGATAATTCACAAAATCAAATAAGAAGTAAAATTACTTACTTTGGTTGAGTTGATTTCAAAATTTAAATTTGAATAATCCTGGATCCTTGAAACTCTTTCCGAAAAAAAACGTAGGAAGCCCAAGAAAATTCCGAGGTCGATGGTTCACGATAAATAATTACAGTTGATTTTAATTTATTTTTTTTCTTTTATTTAATTTTATTTCAGCAATTCAGTATAATAAAGTGTTTGTAATTTTGACAGTACTTTCGCTGATTCTTTACTCCGAACTTTTGTCGACCTTCTGTTCTCGCATTTGGCTTGCATGCCCTTAAATAATCTTGCCTTCGATAATAAAATTTTTCTTTCGTCCAATCAAAATACATTCTCCCTCTTATGCTAATTACTCTTTCCTTGCGACTGTTCTCCCTACTTGCGGTGTCGCCAATTTAACTTTATTGATTAACATTCGTTTAATTACTTATTTTATACTTTATTAATAAAGTTTTAGCTAATTGTGTTTCAGCTAAAGATTTCCCTTTTTTACGTTTTTGAATGAATGTTCTACGATGATTTTTTCCTGATTTACATTATTTTTAGTTCCAAAATAACCAAATTTACTCAAAAGATCTTGGTTTTGATTAATTTTAATACTGATTTATTCTCTAGGCATTCTAGAAAAAGAATGTAATATGATAATTTCAAAAATTTGATAAAATTTAATAACTTTTAATTTCCTGTATTGCTGTAAATTTATTTCAAAATAACTTTTCTTACTTTGCTATAGTGTCGCTTTTTCTTTTCTAAATTTTTATTGACTTGACCCATAATTCAGTGTTCATGCTTGAATTTATTTTTAATTAAATTTGTTTGTCATTTCCGCCTTCTTATCCGACTTATTGAAGGGTATTTGCATGCGTTGATTTATTTAAGTTGCTCCTGTATATAAGTGGTTGGTGCATAAAACGAGCAGGTAGATAATTAGCGACCGTGAGGTGCTGCACTCTTGCAACCAACGGTGATTTCAGTAATTAATTCCTTTCGTTGTTGTCGTCGGCACAGGTATTCCGCTTATCAGATTTGATGATTTTTGATCCGTAATCGAATGCTCGGTGGAAAGAGTGTTTCTTCAGGTTTCGTCTGGCTTCTCATATAAACTCCATACATGTCTTTCACGTTGCTCATGTACGAACACATATTTTTTAGATAATGAATATGTGAAGGTAGCCGAATCCGCCCTCGATGATTGGTGGTTCCCACTATTCTCCCTTCCTCTCAATAATATCCACGTTCTTTTTTTCTTCTTTCTTCTATAAATATACATATATATATATATATATATATATATATATATATATATATATATATATATATATTCTTCATTCTTCTTTACTGTATATATATTATATACATATATATTTTGATGTACCCATTCACGAAACATGCAGATTTGTATATCTGTTTGTATATTTTAGCGATGTTCTGATTCTTCAAATCATCAAAAAGTCGCATGACGTAACAATGCATAAAATTTATATTAGAAATGAATATCAAGTGATAAACACAAAAAAAAACACTATTGATCCATTATTTTCCGGAACAAAACGTGAATGACTCAAATGAATTTAACTCGCAGATATTTCACTGAATTTACAAATATGAGCACTTCCTAGGAGAAAATAAATTCACACGAAAAATAATCCTACAATCGATTGAAACACGAACAGGTTTTTCGGAGCAATTTACTCGGAACATTGAAATAATCGAATTGCACAAACAAAAATAAAAATAATTTTAAACGACGCGAAATAAATTGGACAAAGAATTGAACTTAAGCATGAGGAAGATAAAATTGAGAAAATAATTTTGGTCAGACACTTTTCGCAAAACTGAAGTTAAATTGACATAACTCTTCACAAAACTGAATTTAACACAAAAATCTGAATTTCCATAAAACACAAAAAATCTGAATCTCCATAAAACTGAATTTAACACAAGAATCTGAACTCCATAAAACTGAATTTAACACAAAAATCTGAATTTCCATAAAACACAAAAATCTGAATTTCCATAAAACTGAATTTAACACAAAAATCTGAACTTCCATAAAACTGAATTTAACACAAAAAATCTGAATCTAAAACGACAAAATAACGCGAAAAGGGAAAACAACGACAGAAAACATTTCAAAGACCTTCAACGGTGAGTAACCCGGTAGTTTCGGTTACGGGACTCGAGCCGTCATGGGGTGTCGACCGGGGTCGGAGACACCGCGCAACACGAACGAAAATATACTGACACATGCGAGAAAACATTTTGAGATACTTACTACTTCGATGATTATGAGAACAAAGCGAGGTGTAAGGCCGGCAAAAATTGAATGATGACGACGATGGAACGATTGACCACGAGGTTGAACGTAATGGTAAATTTGTGGTAGGGCGAAAACAGTGTCCAACAAAAACAAAATGTTCACACAAAAAAATAGATTGCTCTTTAAAACACAATGTCCAGCGAAAGGAAAATGAAATGTCTGTTCACAACAAAATAAGAATAAAAATGTTGTCCGCAAAAATAAAATGGTTCGCAAAAATAAAATTGTTCGCAAAAATAAAGTTGTTCGGTATTGAAATCGGTTGAATAAAATTAAATAAAATAAACTTGAGATACTGTGTCAAAAATGATGAAAAGTATATAAAGAAAAATAATTGACGCGACGAACAGCGATTCTGCTTCAAATTTTCTCCTGAGTTTCTGAACGTTCTGACATACCGCGACTTAAAACTAAGATCTACTCTGGCCTCCGACTGCCAGCGATTCGTTACTTAAAATTTTCTTCCGACTCTGACGAACATTCCGCCTACTTAAGATTTCTCCCGATTCTAACGAACATCACGCGGGCTCATTACCCGGTCTTATATAGGGTCCTCTAGGATGGCTTAGTTTCGGCGGTGGGGAGGTACGCCCTTAGACGCTTTAGACGCTCCACTCCTCCGCCGCATCCACCTCGCATCCCCGATGATCCCCTGGAATCTATATAATCGAAAATTTATACTTATGATTAACACGAATTCATCCTTATGATATAATATTCACTCCTGCATTCCTTTATAATAATTATTTCATTATTACCTAATAATCAGAAAACGAACTTTCTCATACATACGCCGTCTTTTCATGAAGACGCTCACTCAGTCTCTCTCATACTAACATATTTCGTATTTACTTCCTCACTCACTCTATGCCTCGTTTTGGAGGTTCCACACAGCGGAGGAGTAAACCCCTCTTCTTCATTCTGGTCACCCTCTCCTTCTCATCCCTCCATGCTTGCATTTGAGTTCTCCTACGGGCCACGCGTTGACCCGTCATAGGCTCTCGATGTCACACACACATACATACACATCCATTCGTCTTTTCCCATTCGTACTCTCGTTCGGTGACAACTTCTCCTCTGTTTCTCTGTATCTTTCTCGCTCTGGATTTCGTTCGATCTTTCCTCTCATTCTATTCATTCCTATTTCTTTTTAATCATTTACCATGCGGAGGTTCGGATGCAATGGTGTATGTCATGCTATTTCTTTTGGATTGGAATTAATTATTTCCAATAATTATACGAAAGAAAATTATTTTAGCGTATCCAAATTACTCAAAATTCTCATAATTATTAACCAGTTATTCAGATTCTACATTTGTTACAACAATTGAAAATTCTATCTATATACTCCGGATCCTATGCAATTTTATCATTCCGGCTTATCATTTCTCCTACTTGTCATTACAGGAAAGATCTATCTTCATGCTCACGCAACAACCACACATACATTTACTCATCAAACTCGTAATTATTATAGGAAAAGGATTCGTTCACAATTTTCATTTCCACATAAACCTTTACCCATGCATTACGAAATCTCCTGAAATCTTTGAATTTGGTCGTTGTTAATTAAAAAGGAAAACGTTAATTAAATAATGCGCTTGCTACGCTTTTGGGGTCTTTGTTGGATTCGATGCCGAATTCTGGTGTCACCCCTCTTTCGTAGGCGAGAGCTTGGATTCGTATGTCGATGAGACATACGCCTTCTGAATCCCAGGCTTGGGACAAAGCGCTGCTTGCTCTCTTTCTTTGGCTATAGACTCGGGGTTCTCTTCGTGCAGCATAAAAATTCAGTGCTCATTAAATTGGAGTCCAATAACAGTCCAAGCATAAACAGATATTCTCAAAAGTTTGTTTAATTTTGGTCGTCGATGATTGGGTGTTTCGTCGAAATCTTTCTTCCATCGAGTCTCCTCGACTCGACCACTGCGTTAATTTATCGATCACGTGCAGAGCTCATGTAGACCGCCCATGAGAATTATCCGATGACTTTTTCTAGACGCCGTTCCCAAAAAGTCGTAACAAGGCTAAAATCTCCCATAATTTCGGAGCAAGAAAAAAAAAAGAAAAACAACAAAGATTCAAAGAAGAATACTCTTCTCTTCGACCAATTTCGATTCATGGAAATCCCGACCTAGTTTAAAATAAAATTAAACATTTAAATGCAATAATCTATAATCTAACGCCACCTTTGCCATCACCGATGACCTGACCCAGGTACCCATGCTCATTCTTGATTTTACATTTTTACATCCGTTCACTCACGTACTTTCGGGAATTGAGTTCATAAAGTCTTCATTCGGGGATAAGGAAAAAGAGGATCACCGGTCACTTAGCTTTAGATGAGGCATACACGCTCTGTCTCTCCTGCTTTCCTTCTCACACACACCCAAAGAGACCGCCTGTGGTTCTCACGAAGGCAAAGACTTTGCACTCAGCCTGTATTAGTGTCCCATGCACATTGCTTTTCGTTGTGCACAAAGGCCCACCACTTCTGAGTAATCTGATGCCATGGCCAAAGATTTCTTCAGCATCGACGGATGTTTTTCTTCACGCCCGACGATAAACGTTTTGTTATAAAGAGTTGCGATATCGACGCCGCCATGGCGTCACCTCTCGATAATTTATGCTCACTTTTAAGACCATATTCGTGTCGACGGCTTGATTTGAAGACAGCCCGAACTATCCGAGTTCTCCAGAGAAATAAAAACGTTTCTCTCGTATGACCGGGTCCCTTTCCTCGTATTGAATTTTATTGAGAATTACAAGATATAAGTAATCTCAAATCGATGCAAAAGTCCCGAAAGTCGCGGGACGTAACACATGTATCGCACTTATTAGGTTTAAATCATTCCACTTAATGGCGCACTATAGTATATTGTTCATACTGTTGTACTTTGTGGTGAAACTCAACCCTTCATTTCGGCCTCTTTCTCTCTTGCGTCCCCTGTTACAAAAAACGCATACTCTCGCTTGAGCTTTGGATGTTGCACATTCATCCTGTAATTCCTCAGGATGATCGCTAAATGGCCGAGACTCATCGTCAGATCGCTGAGGCTGATCGTCGGATCGCTGAGGCTGATCGTCAGATGTCTGAATAGCACGGGATAGCTGGCAAGGTTCTTGAGAATGACTGAAAAAAAAATAAAACAAGCAATACTAAGGGACTGAGCATAACCACACTTTTATATAATTCCCTGTGAAATATGATTAATATTTTAATATATACCCTCATTTATTCAATAAATATGTACTTCAAATTTTATACAAGGATATTGTATGTCAAAAATAATTTTAAAATTAAAAAATTTTGATCGTCGTGGGACAACAAAAGCCCGACAAAAGTGCAAACTTTGGGTGCAGTTTCGAAGCTGCAGACTCTTCATTCTTTCCTTTCCTCTACCGTCTTTCACAAGCAGGAGAGAGATAGAGATCACACTATTCCCTTTCAAGGGCAGGAAAAAGAAAGAGAAATCGGGTCGGTTGCCTCGTCACTCGGTTCTACGCAAAATCTTACTCCAAATTACTCCAAATACTCCAAAAAATTACTCCAAAACAAAATCAATGAGTTCGGCCGACATTGACATATGCAATTTTTGGCGCATTTTCTTGTTTTCGAAATATATATGAATAATTCTTATATCGTTCTATATTATATGAATATATCGCCGCCACCACCGCCGCCACCGCCGCCGTGTCAAGAATACACCCTGACCTATACCAACCCAAACCCAAACCTAAGCCCAAGCCCAAACTCAAACCCAAACCCAAAACCCAAACCAAATATGACAATTCTTATCGTATCTACTGAGGAAAAAATTTATTACTTGTTTTGGATTTCTCTCAGTTATGTCCTGGCATTTGCCCAATGCCCCGGGGAAAACCAAAACTCAAAAACCTGGAAAGGACATGTAAATCGTTACATATACGGCTTACAATATATTTACAATGTATTGAAATGTCCTTAAGTAAAGAATTAATCTTAAATAATTTCATTAAATGTTCTTAAATAATTCCATTAAATGTTTTTGTATTATCTAATTTGTTCGAATAACTATCTAAACCCAGTTTCAGCACACATAAATTTTCCACCACTGACGCTACCGTCTCCATTTTCGTTTTTAGAATTGCTTCCCTCTTTTTCGCTCTTCTTTTTCGTCATCGGTCGATCGTTCTATATTTGTTTCACGTTATAAAAATAGGGGAAAATTACAATCGAACGATTATAAAAGAATTATAATAATACAATGTATGAGGTAGTATATATTTTTCTTTTTTTGTTATCCCTAGTAGCTTAGGCCATTGGTTGTTGTCAATTTTATAATAAAATGGTAACCAAGGTAACCAAGGTAACCATGGTAACCTTGGTAACCATGGTGACCATGGTAAGTATGGTAGCCAAGATAACCATGGTGAGTATGGTAACCAAGGTAACCATGGTAACCATGGTAACCATGGTAACCATGGTAACCAAGATAACCCAGGTAACCATGGTAACATATATAATCCACGTAACCTAGGTAACCTGGGTAAGGTTATGTTTGCTTTACGTTGGGTTGGGATGGTCAGATGACCATTTGAAAAGGATGACCAAATTCGAAAAGGATGACCAAGAATCGAACTTATAACGGGTGTCCAAGAATCGAACTTATAACGGGTGTCCAATTTAAAAAAGATTTTTTAAATTGGACACCCGTTATAAGTTCGATTCTTGGTCATCCTTTTCAAATTGGACACCCCTTATAAGCTTGATTCTTGGTCATCCTCTCTAAATTGGACAATCGTTATAAGCTGTGAAACAGCGGCGGCGGCGATATCTTTATATAATATAGAATGATGTATAAATATAATATTTGTCACATACATAAACCCTAAGCCATAAAATCGATATATCGATAAACCCAGACCCAGCCCAAACATATATAAATTTTCGTATTCAAATTATGAATTTGAAAATTTCAATTCCAAAGAAACTTAACAATCAAAATGTCGATATATCAAATCATGTCAAGAAACAATATATCGAACTGCGCCAAGAATCAATATATCGAAGCGCGTCAGTAATCGGTATATCGATATATTGAATCACGTCAAATATCGATAAATTGATAAATCGATATATCGAATCGTGTCAAGTATCAATAAATTTATATATCGAATCATGTCAAGAATCGATAGATTGATATATTGATATATCAAATCGTGTCTAAAATCGATAAATTGAAATATTGAACTGCGTCAAGCATTGATATAAACCGAACCGTATTGATATAATCGAACCGTGTCAATATAAATATTCTCATATAAATATAATACACAATATAAATGTTACACTTACAAATAAGCTCAATTCAAAGGAAATGCAAAAATCAATACATCGATATATTGAACCGTGGCAAGAAACGATATATTGATATATATAATCGTGTCAATAATCGATATATCGATATATCGAATCATGTCAAGAATCGATACATCGAATCATGTCTAAAATCGATAAATTGATATATTAATATATGGGATATTCCACGTCAACTCAGCCACCCTGTTTTTTTTATTGTCTCGAAAAAACGATTCAGTATGGGCATTTCAAAGGACAATATATCCATGACATTTTACTAAAATTTCATCCCTCCACTATTGCTGGATCTCGCGATAATGATTAATGAAGTCTCAATTTTGTAAAAATCATAACTTCGTAACTACTGATCGGATTTAAACGATTAAAAAAAAAAACTTTTTTATTTTTTTTCCCTTTTCGATCATCGGATAAAAGCTCATTAGACACATTTCGGGGTAAATTAACAAAAAAGAATTTTTCCCTCTTCACTGATGCTTTGTTCCATTTTAAAAAAATCCTGCGGAGTTGTGTATTGCCTCCCTCTACCAAAAAAAAAAAATATTGAGTACAATTGCGATTGGCCCTTTCGTGGGGAAAAAAATAGAAAAATTTCCCCGAAAACTGTCTAATGAACGTTTAATAAAAACTGTCTAATAACGTTTAATAAAAACTGTTTAATGAACTCCAATGACAGAATTTTTTTTTCGAAAAGAGCAAAAAAAAAGATCCTTTTTTTAATCGTGAAAATCGGATCAGCCGTTACGAAGTTATGATTTTTACAAAATTGAGAATTCTTTAATTATTATCTCGAGAACCAACAATAGTGGGGGGATGAATTTTTGGTAAAATGTCATGGATAGATTGTCCTTTGAAATGCCCATACTGAATAATTTTTTCGAGACAATAAAAAAAACGGGGTGGCTGAGTTGACGTGGAATGTCCTATATCCATTCAAAGATTTTAAACCGATTTACAATTAATTGTACTGAGTCAAGCATTGATATATCGATGTATCGAACCGTGCCAAAAATCGATATATCGATACATCGAAGCGTTTCAAGAATCGATCTATCAATTTATCGAAATGTGTCAAGAATCGATATATCGATACATCGGAGCGTTTTAAGAATCGATCTATCGGTACATCGAAATGTGTCAAGAATCGATATTTCGATACATCGAACCGTGTAAAGAATCGATTTGTCGATATTTCAATCAAACCCAAACTCAACCTAAACATATCCCAACCAAAAAAACACGAATATAAACAATTTTTCATGAAAATATCTTTCCAGAATATTTTTCTCTTACCACTGACACGAACACAAGACGGGCGGTTGGCGCGCGAAGCGCGCAGGGGAGCGAAGCCCCCCTAGTGTAATATATAACAATAAAATACTTACATGCTTGATTGCGGTTCGTTGGACCGATATTTCTGTTTTCAAGCATTGAAAGTGCTAAACATCTTGGATGGTAACCATTGCTGCCAGTCACTCGCACCCGAAGTTTACACTCACTATACTTTAGTTTATGCTTAATTCTTAACTGCAAAGTTTCCGCGCACTTCGATAAAGTACCATCGACAAAAAGTTTTATATCAGGATCCAATTTACCACACACGAAACACAGTTTTTCTTGATCCACCTCTTCATCCATCTCTTTATCCATCTCTAGTTGCCAGAATACTGGCTTCACTGTCTTCTTCTATCCTCTATACAGCCTCTAACGTATTTTTGAAAGGAGGGGCCTTAACCAATAAGAAGTTCCTCCGACCCAAACAAGAAGGGAGCATTGCCGGAATGCGCTTCAAATAAGAATTGAAAAGAACGTTTTATTACATTTTTTAATATGAAAAACCCGCACAACTAGTATGCCATTTTCATTTTAATAAAGTAAATTACTAACCTTATCTATAAACAAAGAGCCATACTGATTAAAAACACGGAAATTTTTTTCAAAATTTTGTAACTGCCTTTTTATGATTTTTTTTATGAAAAACTTGTACAACTTTTATGTCATTTTTATTTTAGCCAAATAAATTACTAACTTCAATTATAAACCAAGAGCCATACTAGTAGTGTTACACGGAGAGTTACACGGAGAGAGAGAACTCAAGATGCCTACCCCGACATTTACCGACATTTTTTAGCTCAGACATGAACCATTTCGTGAGCGATTTAGATTAAGAATTGAAAAATGCGGTAAACTGATTGAATCTGTATTGATGAAGAAAACATTTGACGGAAAATGCAATACTGATTAAATATGCGTCATCGACGTGTTTCAACGTGTTTCGAACCCCCCGAACCCAAAATTATGTCATATCTGCCTTGTATGGAGCATTGGAATGCGCCCTACATCATGACTCATATCGATGGCCCTGCAGCCTCTGTACGGAATTGCGAAATGTGTCGCTCCAAAGTGGGGGTGGAGAAAAATGTGAAAAATCCTATTGAGTCCTAGTTTTGAAGGTTGGGGGGGGGGTGAGAATTCGAAAGACCTATATAAGCTCAAGATGCACGCCTCAACTGCAGCAGTTTACATGCAAGACAAGCGACGTGAGCTGAAAGAATGATTGCTCCTGCTTTTGAAAAATATTGAAGAAGTGAAAAATCTTATACGTTGGAGAGAGGATCTGGGATTCATCACAAACAGATTAAAAAATACATCAATTAGTCGAAATGGATTTTGCAAGTATCAACAAGGTGGGAATAATGGCTGAATTTTTGCCAACAAAAAAATTGGCTGAATCACCATTTCAGAGCTGCTGCTTTGAGTAAAGGTCTGCATTTAAAACCGTACAAGAGGGGGACGGGTCTATATCGCTGAGCAAGCGGCGCCCATGCTGCGGCCTTCTTCGTTGCTCTCACCGGTGCTTGTCTGGAGCATGGGTGAAATCTCCCTGCACCGCGCACCCAAGGGAGATTACCCCTTTGGCCGTTTTCACGAGATATTAGATACAACTATCGATATATTTACCGTAGGACTTGTAAAAAGGGAAAAAAAAGAAATAAATAAATAAATAAATAAATTTAAAAAAATAAAAAAATAAATAAAAAAGTTATCTGTGGAATTTCTATTTTTTTTTAATGACCCTTCGCTCTTCGTTCCTTTATGACACGCGAGTCATTTTCGAGCGGTCGCTCGCACCGCGCTGTTTCCCCGGATGTTAACCTTTACTTCTCAACTGAGCGAATACTCCTCGAAAATTATTTTTCACAGTTGAAGGGCGGGCGTCAAGCAGAGAGTCATTTATTGCAGAAGACGATACTTTACAGATAGCATTTATGAAGATGGTATCTTTGAAGGAAAATTTTAGCGTAATATAGCGTAGATCATTAGGATGAGGGGGGTGGGGGGGTGTAACCGATACTCATCTGTAGGGTTTTCACGTTCGAGGAATCATATAAGTAAACAATTATCTTCTAAATCAACAATTCATCTTCTCATGCTTGAGAGTGACAAAAATGATTGTGATGAAGATGATCTTGCGAGTCCTGTCTATCACTTTGCACCGATAAAAAACATTTCACTAAGCCTAGCAACCGCACCTACAACGAACGTCTTCTATGGAGCGGGATCAGCGAAACCGAAAGAGAGAGAACGAAACTCTAAATAGGCTGAGATAGAGAAATTCGGGTGAACCAATAAGGGCAAACAAGTAAGATAAACTCTAATAATTATAGACTAGGAAAATCATCAGCATAATAAAATTTGAAATAAATTTAAGAACTAAGTAGAAATAATCGTAGCGATATTAATAATGATAAAATTGGTTTTGTAATGAGCAAAGGGAATACTTCCTGATAAAGAAAGAAAACATTAAAGAATCAAGTGATAGGTAGAGCTATCGTTAGTAAATTAATATGAAAAAGCAAGAAATAATGAAAAAAAAAATATAAAACAAGGAAACGCAGGGAAAAAGTCAGGTCACGAGCGATAAAATAAATTAATTCAGAACTCAGATTTTAATTTGTCCTCTAGATATTTTTTTTTGTTTTTATTTTTTTTCCTTTAAAAGGAGAGGCGTTTATTTTTTTATTTTTTTTTTATTTTTATTTTTTTCACATCAAAGTTTTATGCATAAAAAACTCTGTTCCACCCACACACCTCACTCGTAACATCCGAAGAGCCGCCGAAGGCCTAAATAATCCACTAGCCAGTCGCCAACCCAGCAAGGCTCGAGATAAAATTGAAAATCTTCATTATCCGACCGCCGGTAGCGCCTGCACATCCTTCGCGATTTGAAGGTTTGAATGACCCGCTGCTGCAGCACCTAGGAAAGAAAACATACAGAAACAAATTGATTAGCATTGGAAGAAAATGTCTCGAATTTAAATGTACACGTACATATATAGAAATTTGAAAATTAATAACAAAAGATAAGGGAAAAAAATAAATGATAAAATGAGGGAAACTCGAATAATTACACACACAAAGAAAAAAGAGAGTA
The DNA here is from genome assembly GCA_963564615.1 of Rhorus exstirpatorius. NCBI lineage: Eukaryota > Metazoa > Arthropoda > Insecta > Hymenoptera > Ichneumonidae > Rhorus > Rhorus exstirpatorius. The sequence goes on along the minus strand of OY751321.1, from coordinate 4,623,519 downwards.
ATAGAAAGATTGAACAACGTACAAAAATAATAATACTTACAATTTCCGAAGGTCATAAAACCACGGAGCCTGACTTTTGACCGGCCGATATTGACCTAGAACGAAAAACATCACGAACGAGGATGAAAATCACATTAAACACGAAAACAGAAATTAAAAAAACGCACATTGACATTTACACGGAACTTACACATGTTGCAGCCATTTTTTCTTTTCTTCAGTAAATTTTGGTGTAGATCTCGGTAAAATTTTTCGCACAGTAAACGCATATACCTTTACCGTCAGAATATATAGCCTCAGACATAGCATCCCCCTCCGACCCATCGCCGATGGTTTTTTATGACCAAGAGCACTTAGAGTTGAAAATCCCGATATTTATCTGATTCAACGAATATTGAAGAAGCGTGGAAATAAAATGTTTGTAAAATGACCAGGAATCGACAACGTCCCAATAGGTAAGGAAATCTGATGCTCAATAAAATATTTTAACAAATGAACATTATTGAATATTTCAATCCCATCTCTCGCGGCACTATTTGTTGGATAGGATATTAATTGAGAAAAATTCGGTTTCAATACATCTTTTTTCATTTATTCATTTTTCCCAGGTGCATACTAGACTCCCCCTCTCTCTTTCATACAGTTCTAAAAGATTTTTGAGCAGAGAGGGACATTAATTTACAATGGACTTAAGATTGTCGATTTTTTTCCTCCAGCGCATCAATTTTATTAATTCATATACAGCTTATTCACAGTTTTCCCAACGGGTGGATTTCTCCTTCTCTCTCTCTCTCTCTCTCTCTCTCTCTCTCTCTCTCTCTCTTTGCAGTGAAGTGGCACTCTTTGTAGTCATCGAACGTGATGGTTTTCAATGTCGCTCCTCTGACGCCCTTTGCACGTTTATTTTCAAGCTCATTACCTTGTACTTATACGAGTATAACGTTGCCCTAAGCCCTATAAACTCGGTCATAATTTTACCATTATTTTCATCTTTCATAAGACCCAACACTTTTTTATTCGCAAGAAGCATTCCATAGGGATTATTTGTTGGGTAATCAGATGTATCAAATTGGTGTATGCCACGTCTCATGGTTTCGTAGATATTTGGAGTAGTTACGTGGTAGATTAAGCTATCCATATCTGTGTACAATAATTTTGCCTGCTCGCCGAATGCAATCTTCATATAGTCATAATGGAAACGGTATAAATAGATTTTAGACAGGTCAAGAATTTAAAATCCGACATATATCGGTTTGTTGAATTTTACTTTAGCTTTAGTCAATTCTATTATAACCATATCGTCATCGAATATGGTGCAGCTATGAAAGGTAGCTCGAGCGATAAGAGCTCTTGCACCATATCGTCCAAGCCAGCGTGTAACGAGCTTTACTTCCCGATGATTACGTACATTTTCCATCGTTTCCCGAAACACCGCATTATTCATTAATTTGTAGAAACTTTTCTCGAAATCATTACTGGACTGCTTTCTCAAATTTGTATTGAGATCAATGTATTTTTTCAACCAAGGAGATTGTTTGAATTTTAGCACGCGATGAATTTTTGTTAATTTTAGAATTAATCTCAAAGACTCCTGTAAATTGCGATAGTGAATAATGTATTTTTCCTTTGGGAGCAATGTCGTCATCAATTTTGAATTTTTAGATTGTGGGGCTTGATAGTGTTCTGGGCATAGCGGTAAGTCTTTGTGAGATTTGTGGAGCTCATTGGGATACTGCAAGTCGACCTCGAGTATACAGGGTGGGGCATTAACTATTAGCAGTAGAAATATTTTCTACCTTGCCAGTCTTAGGCGAAAACTTTTCCTACAAAAGTTGCATGGTTCGTAGGGGGTCATCAAGTGGTGGCTACGAGGTTCATCTAGGTGGAGGCGCTTCGAGAATTTCAAGGTGACCTCCGTTTTTTCAAATGGATCCACTATTTTTTTCTTCGTAATTTCATCGAGGAACTATGAATAAGTTCACACACCAAATTTCGTCATGATCAACCAAGATTTAGCATAAAAAATCGATAAAATGGAAATTTTAATGTTTTCAGCCTTAAATCAGAAATAAATTTTGTCGTAGTACTGGTCATTGAAGAGAACACAGTTTATGAATCACCGTTGCGAACAATGTAACAAAATGTAAACAAAGTCGATGTCAACAAAGTCGTACGACTTACCTCGATGTTGCTTTGATTTACGTATTGAAACCTCGATTAGAGCCTTTTCGTTAATACAGACTGACGTTATTAATGGGACCATACAATTAATACGAATCAGATTGCAAGCATGAATTGAAAGTGGTGGCCATCACTTTGAGCTCATTTTATAAGTGTAAGTGGTTGCACCGTTTTTTCAATCGATTTAAAGCTAAAAATATTAAAATTTCCATTTTATCGATTTTTTATGCTAAATCTTGGTTGATCATGACGAAATTTGGTGTGTGAACTTATTCATAGTTCCTCGATGAAATTACGAAGAAAAAAAATAGTGGATCCATTTGAAAAAACGGAGGTGACCTTGAAATTCTCGAAGCGCCTCCACCTAGATGAACCTCGTAGCCACCACTTGATGACCCCCTACGAACCATGCAACTTTTGTAGGAAAAGTTTTCGCCTAAGACTGGCAAGGTAGAAAATATTTCTACTGCTAATAGTTAATGCCCCACCCTGTATATCCGATTGGCGAGTTTTCGGGAATATTTTCAATATTTTCGGTAAAATTTTCTTCCCATTCAAATGAGCTGCATGGTAGTGACTCGCTCATAGCTGCACCGTACAAGTTATTGACATCATAGTACATCAGATATGACTCGGCGGTGTTTGGATCAAAATTGGTTTGCATAAATCGATTGTTTGCTTTCGCATACCGGTTGGAACATTGCGCGACTCCACCTCAGATGCCTTTTTCAATAAAAAGTAATATATCCACGTCAGTGAGGAGTTCGAGTTCAATTTGCGTGCACTTGAGCATTGCATCGAATGAAAGACCGGGGGCTGTGTAGTAATGGGGAGGATCTAAATTGTACGTATTTAAGCAATTTCGTCGGAAATTTTTGAAAATGTCAGCTAAAAGGAGAACGTCTGTTTTTAAATATAAATCCGAATATTCACCCAAAGTTTTTATCTTGAATGTTTTCCAAACATTAAACGCGTGCGCATATTCGCTGTCGGAAATCTCCGTATTATTTAAGCTTGGAAAAAAAAATCTTTTTTCGAGGGCAATTCGTTCTTATCAAGGATATCCCAACTATTGACATACTCATACGGGAAAACACTTTTTCGTGTCAATAGCTTGCATTCAGCCTCGCTATTACAATTAGCGCGTGTAATTATTTTGTGATTGCTGTTTAAATATGAGGCCAATTTGTCGATGCTACTCGGCATAAATCGGAATGAATCGATAAATCTGTAATTTACAACTGTTCCCTTGACACTTTTCGAGAATGAAATATTTTCCTTGTTTATAGGTAAAATTCCTTTTCCTTGTTTATAGGTAAAATATATAAAGAGCCCTCGAATGCAGTCGCTAATGACCTTATTAAAAAATGAGAATCATATCCGGATAAATTATGGAATACAACGGGAACTACATGAGAGTTCTTAAAATTTAAATTGCAACCTTGGAGTGCAGCAGCGCAATAATGACCCGTAAAATGACAGTGGTCTCGAACCTTTAGATCACTTGAAAGAAATTCTTTCTCGCAAATGTGGCAGGTTGTAGACGTCGTGAATTGATGATTTTGTACCCGTGTTCATGGTCTCCATCGGTGTGATATGTGTTGGACGTGAATGCAGCGATTTTGATAGGGTTTTCAACTCCACCATAAACCACTGGATACAGTCTTCACCACGGTATGATTTGTACTCGGAAAGTACATCGTCATAACTACATCGCAGATAATAACCGATACTGTGGGGCACATGGTTTTGATATCCCATTGTGTTCTTCTGTACCGATGTTATTGGCTCTTCAAACAACAGAGGATGTTCTCATCATCCCCATGACTCAAAATATAACTGTGCCAACGCAAACGTGAAATCTTTAAGGAGTTGGTACATCAGGCATTGTGTTAACGCAGGATTTTTGAAATAAATAAAAACATTTTATCGAAAAATATATGTGTATTTTTTTAATAAAATAAACCATAGTTTTACATGTTCGGTTTCAATCCCACTCATACATTTCCCACCACAATTCATCTATAATGTTTTTTTACTTATTCAACAATGTACACTTATGGATTCAAACACTTTTTTCATTGCCACCATCGTTCGCGTAGAGCCACGACCCCATAGTAGGCGCGATGGAGTGATGGTTTGATGGCGTCAGATGCGTTTGAATTCCACGCTGTTATATTTCCCACCGAAGTAGCTCATGTAGAGTTGATTTGTATGCGCAGCGCCAATCATCTCTTTGAATATTTCTTTGTTCTCGTCGAACGCTTTCACGAATCTTGCAGGCGGGAATATGGAAAATTCGTTGGTGATATCCGCCACGATCCTCCTCCCGAATTTCGTTTCGACTATTCTCAAGTCGGAGATCTGATGATCTGTCTGAACGGAGAGTTCAGCCAATTTTTTTGTTGGCAAAAATTCAGCCATTATTCCCACCTTATTGATACTTGCAAAATCCATTTCGACTAATTGATGTATTTTTTAATCTGTTTGTGATGAATCCCAGATCCTCTCTCCAACGTATAAGATTTTTCACTTCTTCAATATTTTTCAAAAGCAGGAGCAATCGTTCTTTCAGCTTACGTCGCTTGTCTTGCATGTAAACTGCTGCAGTTGAGGCGTGCAACTTGAGCTTATATAGGTCTTTCGAATTCTCACCCCCCCCCCCCCCCCCAACCCTTAAAACTAGGATTCAATAGGATTTTTCACATTTTTCTCCACCCCCACTTTGGAGCGACACATTTCGCAATTCCGTACAGAGGCTGCAGGGCCATCGATATGAGTCATGATGTGGGGCGCATTCCAATGCTCCATACAAGGCAGATATGACATAATTTTGGGTTCGGGGGGTTCGAAACACGTTGAAACACGTCGATGACGCATATTTAATCAGTGTTGCATTTTCCGTCAAATGTTTTCTTCATCAATACAGATTCAATCAGTTTATCGCATTTTTCAATTCTTAATCTAAATCGCTCACGATCACGTGCTACTTCTTCCCATCGGCCTCAGCGAGCGGCTCTGTATTCATAATCCCATGCATACATTACATGAATTTTAGCTCGAGTATCGAATCGAACGTGCTTTTCCATATTTCAAATCTGCTCTTCATCCCAATTTCATCGCGGTTTGACAAAGGATCCAGCGCGACACCCTGCGCTATTCACGCACCAGTCAGTGATGGGGAAACGCTTATATACATGCAGCCTGAAGAATAGCTGTAAGGGACACTTGATCGTTTTTCTTTCAGGTATCAAAAAGCAACCATGCCCTATCATAGGCGCCTCTAAGATTTTATGACCTCATGATTCAACCTGTTCGAGACTGCGGTCGGACACTTAGCACGTGACCAGCAGCGATTTATGACAGGTAATGAGAGCGCAACAGGCAGACGCGCCAGTTAAGTGACATTCAAATGCCATCGTAAGATTACGCAAAGTGCACTCTGCCGATAGAATTGACGAAATTCCAATGCTATCTTAAAAGGTAAGGCGAAAATGATGCACTGAGATTAACGTGTCTCGACAAGCATATATCCCTCTTTTGCGCTTACAAGGGTAGCACTGCAGGGGGTAGCGTCGCGGAGGGCTTTTATGACCTCACGATTCGGCCTTTTCCAGGCTGCAGTCGGACACCTAGCACGTGACCAGCAGTGATTTATGACAGGAAATAAGGAGGCGACAGACAGACGCGCCATAACTGGCGCGTCTGTCAAAGGCATTGGAATCCTACTTAACAGTAGGATTCCAATGCCTTTGTAAAGATTACGTACAAGCATTATGACAAGCATATCCCCTCTCTTAAATTTACAAGGGCAGCCCTGCGGGGGTAGCGTCGTGGGCGGTTGAAAAATCTAACGCTCCAGTCTGCTATTTACCTGTTAGAGATAGCGACATTCCAATGCAACCCTCAAAGATCCCCCCCCCCCCTCCCTCTTGACCCGCAAAATATTAGGTGCACTCCGGTTGTTAGAGATATCCCCCCCCCCCCCCCCCAAGATTGCCTAAGTGCATTCCGGCTCTTCGAGATAGCCCCCCCCCCCCCCCGGGTTTGTGTCTCGGCTAAGTGGTTCATGTCTGAGCTAAAAAATGTCGGTAAATTTCGGGGTAGGGATCTTGAGTTAGAACTCTCCGTGTAACACTACTCATACTGACTGAAAACACGGAAACTTGTTTCATAATTCTGCTACTTTTTTTTACAATTTTTATATTAAAAACTCAGACAACTTGTATGCCGTTTGTGATATATTTAAGTGATATAAGTATCACTTAAATATATCGTGGTTATAATGGAATAGCCATCAATAATGGAATAGCATACTGATTAAATACACAGAAATTTTTTTTTGTATTTTACAATTTCATTTCCATTTTTTAGTATGACAAACCTGCTAAACTCGTATGTCATTTTACATATCAAAGTTTTAGTATATATACTTTATATAGCAACGAATTTTATACTGAGTAAAAACACGGAATGTTATTCCATAATTTTACATGATTTTTCGAATGTAAATAGTACTCGGGCATACGCAAATGGTATGCCACCTTTTCTCCCGCAGTTGTACAATAAGAACTTGTGTACTTATTAGTGGCAGCCTGTTCAGAAACGCGGATAAAGTCTTTATTCAAATACAAGTTCACGTGACCATAACAGCCCATGGGGCCCACGCTAACGGTATGCCAATGGGTTTCCGAGGAATTTTTATTTTGAACTTAATTCCAAAACACATGGAAGCCTGATTAAAATCGTAGCATTACGCATAATTTACGAGTGAATAATAAATAACTTTTAAATATGAAGAACAAATGACGACTTTTTCATTCATTCTTTTTTATCATGAGAATATACGTATAATAATATCCTCTGAAAGGCATACTGGGAAAATCACATCCCAAAATCTGTCACTATCTCTCGGACTAAAACGTATTGACGCAAAAAAAAAAACCCGAGAACTTGCAAAATTCGGAAAATCCGTCAAAGTAAACAATTACCATAATTTTTTATTTTAATTTTTTTTATATTGTTAAAATTTTTATTATTTGTATCAACAATTTCAAAACGTTGAAATTAAAAATATTCCCTTCAAAAGGTTTTAAAAATTTGCACATAATTTTATAATACATTTTTCAATGGATACAATGGACGTTAAACATCGATGGATAAAATAAAGATATTTACTACTGTCATTGTCGTTATAATTGTTATGACCATGACATTAATTCTAACAATAACAAATATGATTAAATGGTACTTCATTTAGGTCTTCTGGACGTTTTGAAGGAGTTCTAACTGATGAGTAATTTAATTATTTATGAATTATGCTATTTTGCAGATTTCGTGACGGCCAAAACAGGAGCAAAGCGCAACCGAGAATATAGAGCGCGAATAACGGCTTTCTCGAGAACCTATATTTTAGTTACCCTAGCGCTATAGTATCTACTATACATGTTGGAGCACCAGCTGACGATTTTATGGAAATCGAAAAGAAAATTGTATGTCACGATCTTGATGAATACTGATTTTAAAACGAATCCATGGAAAATCACGAAACAAATAAAGTATTATTTATATTATTTTATATTATTTATATATTATTATATATTATTTATATAAATATAAAAAGTATCCGAAGGCTTATTCTTATACATGAGAATCCTTCCAGCACTAGATGCTTTTTGAAATACACTCTTTCTCTCTCTCTCTCTTACATATTTTTAATATATTTATTATTTATTTATTTATATATTTTATTTATATTTTTTTGCTACAAACCTGTTAAACTATTGTAACATCGACCCGATCCTCTTTTCTGCCAACCTGCATCGTAGCTTATCGTCAACTCGACTATAGAATTTGGTAACTAATCGCTTGCATTCTTCAAACTATAAGTATAATTAATAATTGTATAAAATAAGGATACAAATTATTTATCAATGCATGATAATATTCGAAATTAATTCATTATATTTTTTTTTATGCATTGTTCCATTGCTTTCGGGGTCCTTCCCCTTTTGAGCTGTCCCCTTTTTATTCCGTGAGATCGCCCCCAGAGTGTTGTCCGCAGCCACTCTTTCCTATCCCCTTCTGTATCGCATTCGCACGAGGGCACAGGGAAACTGTGGAAAACCTGTGCCGATATCGGGTGTTTTCCAATTACAGCACGCTATCGCACTGTGCGACACGGTGCCCGACGGTGCGCGTTCCAACTACAGCACTGTAGCGCACGCTTGGGCACAGCAAATTGCTGTGTCCGAGCACGCAGTCTCTGCAGTGATACCAAAAATACAACAATAAATCATACCAACAGTCGTATTCTGTGAAAGTGATCGAGTGATTCGTGATGGCCGAAGCTGCAATGGAAGGTAAATAAATAAATAATTTTTATACATAACCTATTTTTAAAACTTTATTTATCTTTTTATATCGTGTCTTTTTTTTGATAAATTTTCTCGTGATGAAGATAGTTGTCGAGCGACAATCAAATCGAAAAGATTTTTTGACGTGTAAATTGTAGATAAATTATTTTTAAAAAATAGCTTGGATGGATTTTCTTATCAACTTGCGTATACTTTCTTTGCCATTTGAAACGTATGAGAAATTTGAAAATTCCTCAACCTGTATTAATCCAGATATTCATTGCTGAAAATCGCATTTTTTAACATGTACTCTCACGGGAGGTTATGAAAAATTGTGATTTTCAACAATAAATCTCTCGATTTATAGACGGTAAAACTTTCTCTAATCTTACATACGTTTTCAAATGATATTAATGAATGTTTCTGCAATTTTACAAGATCCAAGGATACAAGAACCAAATTTATTATCCAAAGACGCGCATGCCACTGAGACAGGTCTAAAAAAAATGTATCACAAATTTAATTATTTGATGTCAACATTAATTTTTCAGGATTGGGCGAAAGGAACATATGTTATGAGATACTTAGAAATTGTTTCTTACACATTTGCATAACAACTTGAATTGAATTTAATAGAGATATATGTAATGAGCCCCAGGCTCGTAACGAATTGTCGAAGAGATATGAACGAAAAAAATGTGTATGAAAAAACTGTAAATTATCCTTGATAACATGATTTTTACTGAATCCTGAAAAAAGTAATGACGACGTCCAAAAGAATTCGAGAAAGAAAGGTTTCTTAGGCCTGCCACAGGGGTAGTTAACATTTTTCAGTTTGGTACAGCAGTGAGAAATGTAACTGCGACGTGTTCTTCTCCGGTATATGATAAAATTGAGGTTACTAAGAATGTACTATATTAACTACATTTATACAGGTTGGCATTTCTGTCAGCATTGTTCGGATGTAATCGAAAACATCGCTGATGCTTGGAAACATCGTTGTTTCATTGGAACCGAAAATATATACACCGACGACGATGGAAGTTTATATGTCAAATCCGTTGACGAGTCCAACAATGAGGAAGGTAAGGTTCTTTTCTTATTTTTTGAATTTCATAACATTATAACAGGGATGTAATCATGGATTGTTAATAATCATTTTTTTCCCGTTGTAGACAGTCTTTCATCGGAAAATACCAGTGAGCGAGGACCCTCAAACAAGATTTCAGAAGATGAAAGTATGTAAAAAATATAGCATTATAATTAATTTTGAGGGGAAACATCAACGTAAACGGTCTAAAAAAATCTTTAATTTAAAATATGAATTTAAAAAATGTCGTTTGTATGAATTTACAGGTAATGTTTCAACAAAAAAGGCGAGTGATAAATCGGGATGGTCAAAAGATTCTTCAGAAAATCAAAGTACGTGTAAACAAGTCAATATATTATAAATAAAAAAATGTTTTCGAGAATCACCTGCACGCGCAATTGAATCTATGAAACTGTTCATTTTTTTTCTCAGATGCTGTCTGGACGAAGAATACAACGCTAGCTCTTCTTGAGTTATACGAGGCGAACAAAGACATCCTGGACAACCCGAAAAAAAAAAACAAAAATTTGGAATATAATTTGCCAAGGGCTGAAGGAAGCGAAAATAGAGGTAAGCACTGATTCTCGTTGGATGATAAGAATTACAAACGGGCTCTGGTAATACTGAAAAATATTATTTAAATTTTGTTAAATTCTTAGTATGTTTTCTGTACTACCGAAACACTTTAAGGAGGTACTTGCATTAGACGATTTTAAAGATAAATTGTTTGAAATTTTTATGAACTTTCTTAACAATCATAGTCAACTGTGGATAAAATTTGAGGAAGCCATCTAGAAATCGTGATATTTTTGTAAAAAATCGTCATTTTTAGTAACTTTTCATAACATCTCATGTTCAAGTTGCGATTTTTCACACTAAATATCTCGATTATCAGATGGTTAAACCTTCTCAAATTTTTTACGCAATATAATATAACGCTCAACATGATTCACGCAAAATTTCAAAAAATTATCTTTACAAAATTGTATCTGATGATTGTGCCTTTACTTTATACATACGATTATGATTATGCTGCAAGTACCTCTTTAATTAACAGTAAAATGATTTTTTTTTTTTTTCATTTCGTTTTCAAATCTTTATTTTAATATGTATTTACGATTTTTAGATGACGTCAGAGCAAGTTCGCTGGAAATTTAATCGATTGCAACGCAAATACAAGGAATGCGTTGACAATAACCGGAAAAGTGGACGAGCTCCTATGACCTTCGAATATTTCCGGGAGATGGAGGAAATTTTCAATGTCGATAAAGATATCGGAGATGCCGAGACGTTGAGTTCGAAAATGGCTTCATCAAAAAGGAAACCCATCTCCGAGGAGATCTCGTCGACATCTTCACAGATGGCTACGAAGCGACGTGCAGCCGACAATCCGGAGAAAGTACTTTCCACAGCACTGGCATTACCACCAACAGCAGGTCCTAGCACTGTACCCGAGAAAAAAGTTCGAAAAATAGAAGCGAGTAGGAGTAGGCCAAAAAAGAAAAGCGACTTGGAAAATTATTACTTCGATCATTTAAAAAAAGTAGAAGAACGTCAGCAAATGCGTGATGAAAAAATAGACAAGTACGTGAAAACGAAAGTTGAATCTATACAACTGCGGAAAAACGAACTGGGAACGCGTGAGAAAGAGATAGAATGGAAAAAGATAGCAGAGGCTAAGAAACAAAAACTAAAGCAAGAAAGACATGAAGAGCTCATGGAAATCGAGAGACAAAAAATGTATTTATTAAGAAAGTTGCTGAAAGAAAAAAATAGCGACACAGAATAATTATTAGCTACAATTAAGATACAAAAGTCTTGCAATACTCTCATTGTTCATTATAAATATATATTTCGTGCATAATTAAGAAGTTCCTATATTATAATATCGTCGTTATTGTAATTTCTTCCTTATATCTATAAATAAAATAAAATCTATTCATTATCAACGTAAAAAGTGCTGAGTAGATTTTATTGCGGTTTTCATTTTTGTCATGGTAGTTAGTCTCGTTCTTAGGAATTACATAAAAACTGCTGCACACTCTCATAGTATCAGCGTTAATATCTTGACCAATTTTTAAAAAATTCACCGCTCCAAATTCGAAATATTTTTCACGATAACTTGCATTTGATTCTTACGATATTACCAAAAACGTAGATAACTATCGATACTTAAGTTTCAAATATTCAGTTCAACAAAAAACAATTTTGATCGTCTTGATTTAAAAAGATATCGGTTGAAAGTTTGAATTTTCTTCAAAATAGTATATGAAAGGTAACAAAAATGGATTTTGCAGCATTACTCGTGTTACTGCATAGCACATGTTTGTTCATCTCTCGTTATTATTGATTCGAAGCTTAAGCAATATCACGTTTTCAAGACTTTTTGTTCCGAAATAACTTTAACTTGACTATATCATGACAACTACCTTAAAAACGTTCGCATGCAAAGGTTTCTCATAAAAATATAACCAGTGTCATCAAATGTTTATTATTTAATATTTTTTTTATTTACAGTATTCAAAAAATTACAAACGATTGTAAATATTTACAAATTTCCCAATTAATTGCATAAAAGTTTCACATGATGGGTTGGCTCACATATCAGGGAACAAATGTTCGAATAACATCTGTCTACGGTCTCTTTGAACACGATGCAAATCTTCAGGAGCATTGTTCTCAACTTCGAATTCTACATTATCTTCATCTCTTTGTTCTTCACCCTCAAATATATCATTTTCATCAATGCAATAGTTATGTAAAATGCAGGCTGCCACTATAGTTTGTGTAATGAAGGAAACATTTCTATACTCAGTAAAGAATTTGATTCTGCGAAATCTTCCTTTAAGCATGCCGAATGCTTTTTCAATTGCCATTCGAGTAGATGAATGGATAAAATTAAATTCCCTTTGCTGTGGAGTTAAACGACCATTATCGCGGAATGGTGGTACCAGCCAGGGTAATGATGGGTATGCTGAATCCCCAAGTAAAAAACTATTGTTCGGAAAATAAATTTCTCTATCTTCAGTGCCATTTTCATATAATTCAGATCTTCTTAAAACACGCGCGTCATGTAGTGAGCCAGGTTCACCACAATAAACATTTGTGAATCTCATGTTGGAATCAGCAACTGCTTGCAAGTTAATTGAATAATATTTTTTCCTATTGCAGTAGATCACTGAATTGACAGGCGGCTTTTCAATTCGTATATGCGTAGAATCAATAGCTCCGATGACATATGGAATTGATTTTTTGCTATAAAAGCCGTTGCATATCACCATAAGCTCATGATCATCTTGCGGCCAACTGATAACGGTGTCAACTTTTGTGAGAATCCAGGCAAGTACACGCCGAATGATGCGGAACGTCGAAGAAATCGAAATGTCGAAGCGATCAGAGATGGTTCTTAGCGGCTCAGTATTCGCCATGAACCACAAAAAAATGAAAAAACTGACTTTTCCACTAATCGGTTTCATTCCGAATGTGTTGTGGGATATGAACGCTGATGTTTCAATTTCATCTGCAAAAAAAAATATGCATACAATTACTTCTTTGTCAAAAACTTGAAAACACTTTATAAATTTTATTTTCGAATTCTAAATTTTGGAAGGGGATCAAATTAAAATGGGATCATCATGGTCGAGGGGAATTTTTTTCTCCATTTTATGTCGCATAAATTTTCTCTTGCAATAAAGCATAGGCCAAAATATCCCCACCCCCCCCTCCATCCAACCCCATTGTCAAAAATTGCATGCCGAACAATTATTTTCATATATATGGAAAATTAATTGGCCGCTTTCCTTACAAAATAAACCTCCGGGTAAAATTTTTTCTCAAGGCAAGGATAAGTTATTAGCTATTATATATGTATTAGAAAATTGACCAATTTATACTGATTATATAAAATATGTAATTTTACAATAGAGATTGTAAAATATTTACCAATTAATCGATATGCTGTTCTTCGCTTTAGTCGAAAATGCTCTCGGAACTGCAAATCCGTCCACGATTCTACGACCTCCAAATAATTATCGACACGCACTCTCCTACGTCCTGTCATTAAATACCGCAACAGCGGAAAATATAATCGATCATTGTCATATTCATCATTATTTATTATCCATAGACCGTCGGATGACGATTGATGAGTTGAGGTTATGTCGCTACCGCTACTCGTAGTGGAATTCTCACTACGGGGAGTTTCCATTAATTGAAAGATTATTCTGCGATTTTTCATCTACAAACGTATTTAATTATCGTGATAATTCGATATAAACAAATTCTATTCGAGTTTGAATGCAAATATACTCACTTTTCAATTTCGCTGTAAAACTGAGTACGTTTTTCAACTTTCGGAGCAAGACGAAGACGCTCGAAACCATGGATATAAGTATACCTATATCCATGCTCGAAACACAGTCTGGTGGAGACTTCAGGAGGTAAATTGTGTTCCAACAAACACTATCGCATCGCACCGCACCGTGTCGCACAGTGCGACACCGTGCTTCTCAATTGGAAAACCACCATCGTCGGCTCTCTTGCCAGAGTTCGTGCTACGAACTCTGAAGCTAGACGGGCGCCCAGACTCTGGCAAGATGGCCTCCCGCTCGGTGATTTGATGCGCCAGCCAGCGCGCGGCTAAGCGGTCACCGCTCCAAGTATTGGCCTCGACTAATGCTGCTTAACTTCGGTGATCGCCAGAGCCGCACGACGACCGCGTACCTATCGCTGTCGGTTGAAATCAATTCATTAATACTAACAAATTATATTGAGATTTCTAATTGAAGCGTGAGATATTCAGTCTCGGACAAACATGAATATTATATATAATATTCATGTTTATAGACGTAATTTATAAATAATAGTAATTTACAATAATAACTCGCTATTAAATATCTAGAGAATATCTTATATATAATATATAATATATATATATTATACTCAATAGCGAGTATAATCATTCTACAATACAATTTAGAATACGATTTATATATAAATAAAATTTATTCGAACGAGATTATAATAATTGCTCACTATTGAGTATGTATATACTCAATAGCGTGTAACTATTATAAGCTACTATGCATGCTACCCTTCTTTTTCGATTGTCAGCTCTCTTTCTATCATTATGTTTTCTCGACAACTCGTTCTTGCGAGATTCTCTATCGCTACACTAACTTTCTATTCATATCTTTTATATGTTGATGGATAAAAGATTGGGAGATCCACTGCCGATCAAATTTTGTTCAGGTGTGTCAAGCCGATTCCACTCTCGATGGTACCTAGGAACGAAAAAGCTCGTAAAATTATATGGCGTATAACACAAAAATTAGAGTTCAGTAATTATATAACGTACCAATGACGAGTCTCGAGTTTATATTGTACGTTGGTTTTGTCGTAGTCGACTGTTCCATCGGTGATGTGCTGATTTCGAATAACGCAGAACAAGACCAACACTTCACGGTGATAATACTTGAAACTGCATTTTTTATTTCTAAAAATCTCGGTATCTCGGAGTGATAAGGGTACTTTGCACCTGTGACACCACATGTCCTTTGCAAACGGTTCCGTATCGATTATCCGACAACCTTTTACTATTCAAACAATACATAAAATAACAATATGAATAACTTGAAAAATAAATGCAAAAAGTAAGCAGTGAAATAATTCCACCATTTGCCGTTCGATCACAAAATGAGTGAGGTTAGGTTCACATGCTTTACGTATAAAATATTTATCCAGACATACTTACTTCTTTTTTTTTGTTTTATTCCTCTTCGTATTGCTTTCAATGAGGTTTTCTCGCCACTTCATTATTTTTTTTTTGCAAAACTTCCCGTTATATCGGGACTGTTCGCTGTTTGCCATGTTTATGTCGCACGCACCCATACAACTCTAACACACGACACACGCATTTTTCCGCTAAGCGATGTTGCCACCTAACCTTCTTTGCCATATAACTGCTAGAATCATGCAAGTCTTTTCTTATGAAAATTTTTTTTCCTAACAATTGAAGTGTTTAAAACAAAACAAGTATATTAGTAATAAAAAATTAAAATAATTTCTTTAGTCACTATTTAAAAATTAAAATTTAGCAGAAAATCTAAACACTATTTTGACTCTGAAGTTTCGATAATACCTCCTTAACTTGATGAGTTAAGATCGATCGAATAAAAGTTTCATACAAAAATATATTTGGTTTTTTCTCAGCTTTTCGTTGAAGTTACTTTCGATTTTTTCCCGCCACATTTAAATGCATTTAAACACATTTAATTAAAAAAAACACTGTAATGTATGTTTTTTTTTACATTGAAAAAAATATAAAAAGGATCCACCTGTAAAATGGTGTTAAAAAAAAATGGTGTGGAGACTTCAGATGTCTACGAGCGAAAAATTATTGCGTCACTTTCTTCGAGTTTTAATAATTAAAACAATTTCTGCAATTTTCGTTACTCATTTGGCATAATAAAAATCGGAATTTGGAAAAAATTCAACCAACTATATCCGAGATAAAAAAATCGTGAAATCATCTGTTCCGAGGTATAAATAATAACTAAATTTGAGTAGCTATATATAGCAAAATGAGTCAGAAATATCCTTTAAGTTCCGGTTTTTATCATGTTAAATGAATATCGAAAATTTCAGTAATTTTTTTAATGATTACTCGAACAAAGTGACGCAATGATTTTTTGCACGTAGACATTTGAAGTCTCCAGACCAATTTTTTTTTACACCATTTTACGTGTGGATTCTTTCAATATTTTTTTCAATGAAAAAAAGAACTGTCCGCTTTGATGAAAACGTACATTACCGTGTATTTTTTTCAATTAAATGTGTTCAAACACATTTAAACGCATTTAAATGCGTTGAAATGTGGCGGGAAAAAATCGAAAATAATTGCAATGAAAAGCTGATAAAAAAACAATATACTTTTGTACGGAACTTTTATTCGACCTATCTCAACTCATCAAGTTGATCATCAAGTACGTGAAAACGTCAATCGATTTCAGTATGAGCACATTTCTCTCACCATCGAATGTACACAACCAAAACATAAGGAATAATTCACGAAATTCTTTTTCACCTCTGGTAACACACTCAAATTATTTCAGAATTTTTGGAGACATCAAAAAATGCTGGTAGGTTACTTGACAAAGAAATTTAGAAATGTAATACAATAATACTGTTGGTATGTACATACCTCTATAATTTCCTGAAATATTCAGGATCCAAATCAAACGGATTTGATGGATCTCTCAAGCGTTTGCGATCAATTCGTAGCTGCCGCATAGCCGCCCGCCTTTGAACCCTCTCGTCCTCTTTAATTGCCATAATGCCCGCACAGAAAGCACCGATAGCAAACATATTTTCCTAACAAAAAAACCACTTCAGTATTGTAGGTATGTTTTTCGATGTTACCTGACTACAGTACAATCCCGGTTATATCAAGTCCTCGGGGGGACTGTTGAAATAACCGGGAGCGTACAAGCTCCGCCCAAGGAGACGTACGAGTCAGCGAACGCCAGTGGCGTAGCAACAGTAAAGTGTTTCACTGGCAAAGTAAAGTGTTTCACGCTCGCTAGAGCCGGGTTTGCTTACATTTTTACGCCAATGGTGGGAACGTCGAAACGTGCCTTCCGCTCGCTTCGAGTGGCCTGGCGTACGAGCGGCGGGGAGTAGCGGTAGTAGAGTAGGGGCAGCAGAACCCCCTAACTTGAAATAACCGGGTTTGACAAAAGCGGGACTCCTCTGTAAAAATGTAAATGTTCATTTTTTCATGTAGCTGTGTTCGCTGATAGCCTAAATACAGTGTTTCAGGTTTTTTTCCAATCTGACAGTAATTGCGCTGTAAACAGACTGCATATTTTAAGGGCCTTTTTAATATTATTTTATATTTTATATTTTAAGGCTTTAGTCTCTTATTACGATTTTTCAAATTATATCCGAAACGGTGCAACCAAACCGGTTTTTTCTTTGGCATTACATAAATGATTTATAAGCTCAGAGTTCTATCAACGAAGTCAGACATAACTTCGTTGGTTCTATGTAACATATGAGATAACTATGTAACATATGAGACTGACACCAGCAGCCAGAGTTCACAGATAAACGTGGTCGTCAAAAAAGATTGGACAATGAGCCCAGAAATCGAAAGAAAATGAAAAATATTGAAGAAAACTGATACTTTTATAAAATTATCGATACGTGTCTGTACTGCATCTGAAAGAAGTTTAGCACATTTGGCTGCTAGCTTCAGCTGTATTAAATTCATCAGGTCGATAAAAATTGGCCTTTTGTGCATTGTAGTGTCAGCGTGGCACTGATTTCGCTAAATATGTGAGACTAAGCACCTCTGACAAGGAAAAGCGACGTGGGTATCGGAACTTACAATAAAGGAGTATAACGATTTTTTGGCGTTTTTGGTAATTGGCGATTCTCAATTGCTCAGAACATGTTTTTCAGTTCCATTTTGAGGTATGTTGTTGTACTGAGCGGTCGATCAATCACGTATAATAATAATTACGTATATCTATGTACTTTCATGTAAGGTTAGGTTTCACCATTTCACCATTGTTTAGAATTCATACCTTTCCGAAATCGCCAGAATAGACTTCAAATAATGCCAAAATAAATTAACAAGTTTTAACTTTCCAAAAAATATAATATGTTAGACATCGACGTATAGTGTGATTTTAAACGTCGTGTTGCGTGTTTCAACCCTATAATAAAAACAGTTTTAACTATGGAAGGACGGACTCTGCCTCTGCGCATAAAATAGTAACTACCTAAATCTTCGCTAGGTAGCGCACCAAATCCTCCTTCTCTCCACCTTTTAAACAGTTCTGATTGGTAGAATCGAATACTGTAATTGTCAAGTACGAGCGTCTAAAGTAGTCTCCATAGTCTATGGTTTATGTGCCGCACACATTGCGGTATTGCGCATATATACATATACATAGAGGTTCTTATATCTCTATGGCCGCACACATCTGAACCAATTCATGCGCTTTGTTCATACGTTGCAATAGCAATAGCAATAAAATATTATAGTCTAAAAACGTACTTGGAGGATAAGAATAAGACGCAACGTAAAATACGAATTAGCAACGGAAATACCGAATGGCACTACGAATCCGACGGTATGTAAAAAGAAAGGGGTGTTTTCTGCTGGTTATTCAATTACGGCGACACACAATGATGGCGGATGTGCCGTTGTTTCATTGCTCCAAAATGCTAATATACAATTTATTATTTTGGAGCATAAAATGGCGACGGCGACAGCAACTGATCATTTCAAAATTAATGTTTCTCTCTAGTTATAACGTAATTTATAGCTTTTTGCATTGTTTTGTGTGACACAACGTAAGGTCATCACAGTGCCATTATAAAACCATATCACGCCCTTGTGTGACTGGAAACGCGATTTTTTGTTGTAATAAAAGCAATATATCTTGCAGTAGGGTGGTCAAAAACCGGGCTAGCGCCCATCAGCTTGAAATGCTTCTGAGTTACATGGAACAGCGACCAGAATTCGCCAAATCTCACGTAACAAAACTTGGACCTGCTGGCCACATGAAATTTAAAAAAATGTGGAACAAATTGGCAGCAGACCTGAATGACCGGGGACCTGCTCGCAAACCTACTGACGCATGGCAAAAGGTAAACGAAATTCTGCATTTCATGCCAAACTTATATTCCAGTTGATATAGGTCTAAAAATCGGTTTGTCTGGAAATAATTGGAGGAAGTGATTTTGTTTTCATATAAATGGTGGGGGGGGGGGGGGGGGGAGAGTATAAATCTCGATTTTTGGTAAAATCCCCTCATTGCTTTCGTCGTCATCTTGATTTCAAGTGATTTTTTGTTTTTAAAATGAGTCGCTTATTTTCAACTTTAGAGTGAAAATAATTTGAATCAAAGTTGTGGAAAATTTAATTTCTCATATGTTCAGTTCTCATCATTTTTACCCTACAATCGATATTTACAGAGTTAGATTGCAAACAGGGGTAAAAACGTTTTTTTTTTTTTAATTATCTCGTATTTATTATAAAGTTCATCGTAAAAATGCTTATAAATAATGAGGTAGAGAATTTTATTTCCTGCAACATCGGTTATTACCATTTTAACGGTACGATCGATATTCACAGACTAATCCTGAATATAGGGGTGGAAAAAAAATTCACCTGTATTTTAGTTGTAACTCTGATAATATCGATCATCATCCACCACCACATCATGTCACGATATTTATTGAATTATCAAAATGCGACCTGCCCCTTTATTGTCGATTTATGCGTCCTGTGACTAGGTGGTTGGATAAATTGGTGGACAAGGATAACCTAACATCACTTGTGGGTTGTGGGTTTGTAAGAGACTCATACGTAGAATATGCGCTCGTACTGGTGGATAATCCTCTTCTTTCCGCTTTTGGCTAATAAAAAATAAATTCTTTGCAAAGCGTATACATTGTTCCCGGTTCACCATGTTGTATGGCATTAATGAATACATGCGTGATTTATTTCAGAGTTGGAGTAACCTAAGGAAATCATGCAAACGGAAAAAAGCCCAATATCTGTTTCAGTTAAATAAAACTGGTAACGAGGGTCCGCCTGAACTTTTGAATGACTTTAAAAAACGAGTCACATGTATATTTGGTAAACATGGCGTTGGATTGAATGCCACGGGAAATTGGGATTATTCGAACGACTAGAAGTACACAAAAAATAAAACACGAAAACTGTGCTCGATACAACACACCTAATCCAAGTATACAGACTTCCAGTATACGGTTCTTTACATTCATTTTTATTATGTACAAATTGTAACTTAAAAATGATATTCATGTTTTGCAGATATCGATCTCCTATCTCAAGTTATGGAATGTCACCAAGTATCTTGGCACGTAACAGGCATTGATCTTCACGCAGAACAGAGCGATTTAGAGAACATTGATATCTACTCAACGTAAGTAATACATATTACCATATTACAATGTAAACAAGAATAACTATAGAAAGTGTTAATTGAGGATATGTTGAAAGTGGATATAAGACTTTTTTCAGAGGTATGGTATTGCGTCAAACCCTTTAGGTCTTGTTAATATTAAAGTCTCCATCTTCATTGAAAAATACGTAAAACACCCTTAAATATTTGAATGCTGCATTGTATTTTTAATTGCACAGAAAAGCAGTTTTGCAAGATTAAGTTTTGCAAAAATAATTTGATTGAACTCCACACACATACATCGCCTTTATTAATACACTCACTTGTTTGTTATTTTTGACGTCACATTGACTAGGTTTTGTATATGGGACATTTCAGGCTAAATGTGCCGGTCCCTGACCTAACCTGTTCCGATTTTTTTTGAAAATATACGCACATTAAGTAGATTATTATACAGGAGCCTCTGAATTATTTCAGATTTCTTGATGGATAATTGCGCGAGGGCCAGGTGTTTCAAATTTATTTAAAGACAAACTTCTACATTTTTCAGTCGTAAATTTTAGTACATTTAAGATTGGATTAACAAATGAAATCGTGAAGGTGATATATGTAAGGGAGAGGCGGGCTAAATAGGCGCTTAAGGAAAGGAATGACTTTTCAACTAGACTTTACCATTACTTTTAATTTGTATTCTGAAAGCTCAGACTTTAAGGGTATGAAACTGATATTTGAATATGGCGATGGCAATGGCATGTTGCGAGTCGCATATAATTTCATGAAGATTTGCGAGTAAATTTATTTTTTACATTCTATAACATAGATATTTTTGTTCGGTATTGTATACTGTTTACGTACAGAAAAATATTCTTGAATGAAGCATGAACATTGTTCTTAAATGAAATGCTAAATAATTATTGTTTCAAAAATATTTTTTTCTCTGTGTAAGTTATGAGTGAATTCGAAAAATACATGTAAAGTCCAAAATTAATAGCATCAAGACATCCTCCATTACATTAGACGTACTCCACGCGAAATTGCAAAACTGAAAGAGTGCATTAATAAGATTTTTTTATTGAAATAATCTCAGCCGTCATGCATAGTTCAAATGAAAAATTGTCAAACATTTCGGTGCATGAAAAATAGCTGTTATTTCTTTGTCCTAAAACTAGATTCTTGGGTTGATTTTTCGAAGCTGAAAATGAAAATGAAAATATGAAATGAAAAAATGAAAAAATGAAAATATATCAGGGGGTTAGCGTAAACGGGGTACAAGTAACCAAACGCTTATTTTGTTTTCAAAATATTGAGGATTCAGATTTTCACCGAAAAACATGAGCTCAACGGAAGTTTGAAAAAGATGTTACGAGTTTTCAGCAACGAAATGATATAAAATCATCAGACATTCTCTTGTTTCATGCGTGCCCCGCTCACCGCGCTCTACCGTGCCTATATTTCTGCTTATTCTCCGCCACCGGTCGCGCAAGAACTACCTTGAAAAAAATTGTCAAAACATTTTAGAAGTAACTATTAAAGAAAAATGAATCAATTCTTGCCGGAAATGGTTTTGCACCAGCACTACGTTTTGGGGTTTATTTGTTCATTGTAAAGAAATAAGGACATTTTTCGAGACTATCTTTGTGTATGTTGTGTAATGATGGAACATAACAAACAGTCCTTTATACGAAATAATTGATTTGATAATCAATGAAGCCCGGTGAGATGGCATTTTTCTAACCAGTCCTTCCGAGTTGGCTCTTCTTCATTAGGAGCCGTCGATTTTTTTGTCACTTGTACCATATTTACACTAACCCATTCATATTCGAAGAATTTAGATTTTTTGATACTAGTAACGTATTTTTCAATCCGTTTTTTTTTCTTCTTATTTTTCCGGAAACAATAATGATGCGACAAGAATTAGCATTTCATAGTCTTTCCAATCGTAGTGAATATTATAAAATTTTAGACACATCGCATTTTTGAGGATCGGGTGGATGGTTAATCATTGGTGCAATTTATTGCACGTATTAGAATGTTTTCGATTGCTTACGAGGGTCGCGATGACATGCATATGTCGGTAAAACAGCACTCCGACGTTGCCGACGTTCGGGTCTAAATGTTTGTCTTTTACACGTCGATACGAAATCATAATTTTTCGATCATTTCGAAAACGCAAGTTTCTTTGCAAGCGTGTCATGCGAATCCGCATTTTGTCTTTATGCATCAAGTTTCTTTGCCGCCATTTTTTACAGTCATTTACTGCGGAAACGTAATTGTCCCTCGAGCACTCGCGTGTGCTTGTTAATATTCATTGGGCCAGAAATTTAAATAGTACACGACTATTTATGCACAAAATTCATTATGTCTGAACTACAGTAAGTAACGTATATAGACTACTAATTAACGAAATTATAAATGGTGAGAAAGAAACAGTGACTGGCAGGATGCATGGTTACGTGTTGTGATTTATGAAAGACGCCACGTGTATTTCATATTTCATTGAGAAATCGTTTTAATGGAATTTCCTAAGCCTTTCGTAAATTGTAATTCTTCCATGCGCACACGCCTAAAAAATTAACTGTATAATATGCACGATATTAAAAAAACGAAAAGTTTGTTGTAAAACAATACATGTAAGCGTTATGCTTGTCTCGTGGCTAATTAAGACTGGAGTATCATTTCTCATTTTTTGTGATCAAAGGGTTACATACTATTTTAGTATGTATTTCCGCAGAATGTACAAAAATGTCTACCGCTCCTAACAGTAAGATCGTAGCTAGCGAGGCTCGCTAATTACATTGTAACTTGCAATCGCTATAATTCGACTATACAGAAGCCGATCATGAATCTGACGAGTGATGATCTTATTAGCGAGCCACGGTCTGACTCGAACAGCAGTCTTAAAGTTCAAATCTGAATACCATTGTTTTGGCATTTATTGCCCGATTTCTTGTAACTATACTTGGCATTTTGATTTTACAGAAATAAGAAAAACACAAAAATCAGGCCATCAAAAGCACAGCTCGACGAAATGTTGCTGTACTCGGAGAGGCACCTTTCGTTCGCAAAGGCGACAGTGAATGATGTCATGAACGACTCGCTTCTTAAGGCAAGATGGGAACAACTGGCACCAAAATTAAATCTCATTGGTGTGCACCGTGCTTGAAAACCATGGTTATAATAATAACCATATAATAATAAACCAAGGTAATAATAATAATAATGCATAGTGTGTTGAAGTATAAGTACGTGTTTAACTATAATTTATGCCCAACAACTTACAGATGTGTTTCGTTAGCCCTAAGAATCAAGCCTCTCATTCGCAGTTCCATTCAATATGCCTTTTGTCGCTCACTTCATGACATAAAATACCATTCTTAGTCAATTTATCGGTCCGTCGTTACCGTTCTGTACTGATTCAGTCAATATATGTATATGCCATTCAATGTCATTAAATTTAAAAATTTAATAAATATTTTATTGAAACTTTGTCAGCCGATCATAGAAATAAATATTCCATGTGTTAATTTACCGTATTCAATGTGTATCGGCCTAGCGACAGCTAGGCCGATACACACTACGCGCGAGCGAAGAAAGGCGAAGCGAAGATTCATATTACAATTCGTCTCATGGGAATACGCATAGTATTCATGCTTGGAAATTCTATGCGTATTTCCACAAGAGAAATTGTGATATAAATCTTCGCTTTAGTTTGCATCGCTTCGCTTTTCTTCGCTTGCGCGTAGTGTGTATCGGCCTAGCGCAGAAACCAACATCAAAAACGGTAAATTCACATGTGAAACATTCATTTTTATGATTGCCTAACAAAGTTTCAATAACATATCCAAGTTGACTGGATCAGTACAGAGCAGTAGCGAAAGACAGACGAATTGGTTAAAAATGTTATTTTATGTTATGAAGCCAAAAGGCCTATGGGATGGAACTACAGATGAGAGGCTTGATTCTCACAACGAAACACATCTGCAAGTTTGAGCAGAATCCATAACCTGGAGGTCTGATACTCTCCTTGCTTTTGAGCCTTCGGTGATACTGGCGTCTACGATTAATGTCCTCCGCAGCCCAAAACTTTGGCTGATTTTTAACAATACGTTGTTTGCATCTGTGACAGGTTCAGTGCGGACACATTGTGCACGCAGATCAACTGGAACACCACAACCTACGTATCGTGCACATGTACCAGCAGGTACCTATGATTCAAAGCTTGTATACGTAACCTGCTACTTGGGGTATAAACGTATTTCGCATTTTTACCGCATGTTTATCTCTCACACTGTCATTTAATCTTTTGTCACCTTGGCTTTATATTTTTTGGAAATTCCTTCCGGAGTCTATCACGAATTTTGACTCCTTACCTTTGATTAAGGGTAGACTATTTAAATTTCTCCTGAACCGCAAATAAGCTGACTATGAGTCACTTCGCTCCTAAATCGATCGTCTGTCAAACTTCAAATACCTTGTCCGGTCTGTACCTGAGACGAGTTGTTAGTATTTAAAGTTTATATGATCTCAAGTATATCGTAAATGGGCTAATTTGGATTCTGTATTTCTAGTTTAATATATTATTCTTACATTATGGTCCGTTGTACCTGCTTACCCAGCGCTAATAGTGCACTAGCCTCATTTCTGCTCAAAGATTATTAAGTTATTATTTGTTAATTTTATAGTTTGCCCTCTGTCATAGTATCGTAATGATTTATCTTTAGCTATGGTTTCTTAATCCTGTTCTTTCTACCTTGTATGACCGTTTAGAAGGATTGGCCCATGGCTCGATAAAAATATTCTATTCTATTCTATCCATAAAACATTGAACGGTATGACTCACAGTTAACATCCTTAAAAAATATGACTTTTTTCGGTGGGACTGTAAATTTAACAAATTATGTTCATATCCCAAAAGTCAGCCACTCTTTAGCATTTTCGTAACTTACCGAAAAACACCCTTTACATCAGGAGTTGCAGTACTAGTTAATTACTCAAGACATACAATAAATAATTTTACAGGTCCAATGAAGAGAAACGCTTCCAGCTGCAGGTAATAATATTTTTTTGTGCAAATATTATTTGTGCTTGTAATTCAGTTTAGCATTTATTACATGAATACGTATATGTTCAACTGTCAGGTCAGAACTTTCAAGCGATGATGCAATTCATGGATGACCACTTTGATCACAATGCCGAATTACTGACCAAGCGTCTCAAAACTCTTGAGGTGCAAAACGAAATTCTGATAGCAGGATTTGATTCCATTGCACAAAAAATTCCTACTTCAAGAATGTGTGAAGCAGCGGCTAATGACGTACCGGACCCAAATGATGTTGGAATATATGAAGAATGCGAAGAGAATATGAAATCTGTTCCACAGAACGATGATGCCATATATGACAGCGATGAGTATAACACCGAACAAATCGAATACTTGGAGGATGATTTTCTGCAGGTATATGTTTCATGTTTATATTATTATGAGGTTGAGGTTCATATCATTAACGCAACAGAATCTTTTGTTAAAAAACAGTATTTCAGGACTTAAATCCTATTCGAGTTACGGAATACACATGTGCGGCTACATTTCGGACATTATGCGCCGTATTTTATTGTCTGGAAACGTTCATATCCTGATACAAAGATGTTTTTCCAATCATTTGATCGTGTTAACGTTACGAACTTCAACCTCACCATATATTTCCGACTTTTATTACCAGACTTCTGACATCTTTTTGTATCTGACATCCTTTTGTAAAAGAAAAAAAAAATACCTATTTGTACGAACCTTGGAAACAGATATGCGTAACCAGTGTTAGGCTTTATTTTAAAATTACATTGCAATTACGAATTCCATTTACGATGTATAATTATAAAAAGAAATACTATTTGCAATTGTAATTTGTAGTTACAAATTTCTAATTATAATTCACAAATGTAATGAGTATTTAGAATAATTGTAATGGCAAATTGAAAATGTAATTAGTGCTACCCAACATTTGTATGTAATCCTGATAGCTCGAAACCCTGTCAGATCCAACTATGTATCACTACGTTACGGAGGATAGCAACATTTAGTGGGAAAGTTAAAGAATCGCAACCTTGACATGAAATCAGGTTATTAGAATTGATTGCTTAGAGTTAGGGTTGAAAAATTAACACATCTGATGTGATTAGGGTTATAAAATAGTTGAGTTAGCGTGGTGACCCCAGGCAGGTCTATCAGCGAGTCACTTTTTCCGCTTTTTGTCACTTTTTTGTCGAAGAGGTCGTTTTTTTTTAAGCACACACTATGACGCAGTCCTGCTGTTGCCGCATTATTATCATTCCTCATATCTTAATGTTTTTCATTTGTTTTTTTTTTCAGAAGTATGCAGACACATCCTTTTCTTAGAAAATCACAAACATCCCAACGAAGGGCAGTCGAAAGTGCTTTTTAAAACATCCGCAAACGTCGAGAGTGAATTACTTTCGGCATGATTATTGGCTTCTTAAGGTTCCTAATTGTGTTTTTTTTTATAAGATGGTTATTAAAAAAAAAGATGGTATGGTTATTTAAAGTTAGTACCGATCTCAATACCTATCTGATGTATTGGGGAATTCAAAATCAACTCCCGTGGTCATCGGCCTGACCTCCTTAATTTAGTTGAAGGAGTTTTTGGGCGTATTTTGGTTAAAAAACAGTTTTTTTCAGATTTTTATCATTTGTTTTACCCCATATGATAATTTTTCTTTCCATAAATTTTGAATACATATAAACTATGCCCAGGTTGAAAATTCAGAAAATTTTTCCATAGAATCTACAAATAAAAAAAGTATTTTGATCGAAGTTAGAAAGTGCGCCGACCATAATTTCTATTTTTTTTTTTTTTTAATTAAAGAAAAAAAAGTTATTTTATGAATTTTGAAAAATTAAAAATTTCAATTATACTTTCTTGTAGAAAAAAAAAATAAAATGTCCCAGTGAAAACAATTTTTTCTAATTTTTGATAGTAAAACGTTGTGAATTCGCCCAATTAAAATGACTTTTCAACTTTATTTTAACTATTGGGCGAATTCTCACCGTTTTACCATCAAAATATGAGAAAAAAATTTTTCACCAGGCACATTTTATTTTTCCTTTCTTTTTTTTATACAAGAAACTATTATTGACATTTTTAATTCTTCAAAATTTTTAAAATAATATTCTTTTTCTTTAATTAAAAAATTGAAATTATTGTCAGCCCACTTTCTAGCTGCGATCAAAATACCTTTTTTTTCATTCCTACATTCCATGGACATTTCAGAATTTTAAACCTGGGCATAGTTTATTTTTACTCAAAAGTTATGGAAAAAAATTATTTTACGGGGTAAAACAAGCAATAAAAATTTGAAAAAAGTAACTTTTTTTAAACAAAATGTGCAAAAAAAATAATTCGTCAACTGAATTAAGGAGGTCAGGCCAATGACCACGTGAGTTGACTTGGAATGCCCCATTACATTATTTAATTACTTTATTATTTATTATTTAATTTATTATTTAAGAACCATTCTATTACATAACAATTGGTTGACTGATTTTTGTTATGTAATATATAAAAGAATCTCCATCGAATAGACGAGGATAGTTCATTAAGTTGATTCGTATAACCTTTTTCCTCTTTTAATATTAATATATTGTTCTAGCGTGTAGAGGCCAGATTCGTGTCAATAAAAAAGCATTATTATATTCCTGTGAGTTTATTGACATTTATTGACATTCCTATATTTTATTGACATCGTTTGGTCGGTACATTAATTTGCTGGTTGTTTATGCATCATACTTATGTAGATATAAGAAAAGAATGACTGAAATGCCTACCGAATACAACGTATTCTGAGATATATAATATTTCTGTTATTTTTCAACATTTATTTTATATCTAAAGATTCTCCGGAATTCAACTTTTTAAATAACTACATTCTCAACCATTTGAAAGTCACACTTCCTATAACTTACACTTTTACCTTACATTTGTTAGCTACAGCAGCTTTGGGTTTGGGTTTTATATCTTTTCATTTTCGTGTGCTCATTTTAGATTCAAATTAACCGCTCTACAACTCGAAAGACAAAGGGCCAAGTTTTATAAAGAAGGTGTTACGTCCGGGGATCAACACACGTAAAATTACTCAGATCAACGTTTAAACTTACCTATATTATATATTTCGAACATATCTATAATTGAAACTACCTATATTATAACTATATATATTCTATTAATCACATGTGCGATTATATACACGTATTCTCAAAGGCACTATATGCATATATACATATATTGTAACGGGACAGACTAGGCAGTCTACCGTTACAATACAGCATATTTCGACATCCATTGTTCACATCCATATTCGACCAATTTCGCGATTCCCCGAAATCCCAAAATAGAATCTCTCCTTCCGAGAAGCCCATGACGCCACCATCGTACCGTGTGCAAAAGCTCCAGAAGCTTGACAAAATTGCCCTACTCCAAAACCTTCAACCAATCAAATCACGGCGCTGGTTGTTCATGGAAAAGTATTTAAGATCCTGACGAGCAAGCCTCGTCCTCATTTTGATCAACGTTATCGGTGAGCATTATTCGCGTCAAGCGATTTCTTGACACTCTTTCTATACGACGTAATTTCGTCTACTTTCAATATCCACTTCGAGTCAACACTCATCGAGATTCTCAACGCATTCGTATCACATCGTGCCTCAAGAAATACGAACTGAACGACATCTGGCTACTTCATTTATCTCGAATAGTCTTTTTTAAGACTCATCGAGATCATCGTTGATTCGTCCTTTTTAGGGCGAATCTATTATAACGTACTTGCTTGTCTTTCTAAAGACTAAGCAAATCACAACTCTCGTTCATTCCTATTCAATAAAAGATTTCAGGTGATAGGGAGCCTGGTTTGCTTGAAGCCCCCGCACTGCGTCGGGAAGTTGGATAGTGAATCAGGTGATCGTCTCAGAATAATAACCTCGAGGTAGGGAACCGGATTCCTTGGAAAAACCCTCAGCACTGTGGCTGAGGGCGGGACCAAGAAAGAAGGCGCTTTGCTGAGAAAACCCTCCACGAGTGATAAGCTTCACTTATCCTCGTGTTAAATTATCATCATTCTTGAATCTTTCCGACCATCTGTCTATATCGCGAGTAAACGCATTGAGAATTAGTAGAATCATTTAAATTTGGGTGAGTGGCCTTCCACTCCCAGGACGCTGGATAAACGCATCAATTTCAGTCAGCCGACAAAGAGATATTAATTTTCGAAATAAAACGGAAAATTGATTTTTGTGTTTCCAATCGCTTCCCGATTGGAAACACTGTGAAACTTGAGAAAACACACACACTCACACACACACGTATACACGCTTAAACACCACCGAACAGTCACACGGGCAACCAGGCACCACAATAGAGAGAGACGTCGCGTCTCAGAGCACACCGAGTCTCGAAAGATTACGTATAGTCTCGCTCCACATAACTCGCGAATCGAGACTAATAACGACTAACGGACGAACGAGGACAATACAACGATTCGATTCAGACATACGAACGCAGACTGTTCTTTAGCATCTTAGATTCATTTTATATTGCAGTCCCAATTAATCACACCCATTCATTACCCGTTCAATTCCTTATTGCCCAGTTGCCGCTGGATTTAACTTTTGCGTGCCCCAAAGGAGACCTTGCTTCTCAAGGTTCTCCTCTCATTTAAGTGGCCCACTTTTTACGTGCCTATGATGACGGGTCACGTTATCCCCAGGTCATACATGACCAATGGGAAATACCGATAACAACCAGTCTGAGGCAATCTCAAAAAAACCAGTAAAATTTATCACATCGATTCGGCAAACCTCTCTCCTACATAAAACGTCACTGACCTCGGGCCCGTGTCGAACCTTCTGTTCGCCCGGACGAAACGACGGGACGACAGACGAACACACAAAAAATCATAACATTACATAAATCAGAGTAAAAAATCGTGAATTCCTTCAATATCAAAATTGAGGAATTTCACGAAACGTTTCAATATCTTTATTTTATTCACTACTTATATATATGCATCATTCTTTGAAAGAAGCTATATGATCATTCTCTTCGAAAGCAACATTATTATTATTCTTTTGTAACCTACTGTAGCAAGCTTCTTTTGAACCGACCTGAATGATGAAGTCATAACTGCGCCTCACGCTTGAAGCGTAGAGTTATATAAACATATATTGTAACGGGACGTTACAATGAGATCATGACCAATAATCATAATGACTATTCTCACCAAATATCGGAATTCCTCGAAGGACCGAAATAGAATTTGATCCTTCGGGGAATTGAGATACGTCACGAGCATACCAGGTGCAAAAGCACCGAAAGCTCGGTGAAATTGCCCTACCACGGATCTATCGGCCGATCAAATCGCGGCGCCGATGGTTCGCTATAAAGAGCCTCGCGAGCAAGCCTCGCTCTCATTTTTGCCATCAACGTAATGTGAGCATATACCGCGTTAAGCTTATGCTTAACGTATTTATTACCGGCGCTTCTCGCCGTTTCACGAAAGTCGAAAACTTTCAACCATACTACAGCTCGAAGGTGTGACAGACCGGACGTCTTCTCAACTTCGAGGCCAACCCGACCACGACGTGAACTCCATCGAGTCATCACCCACGACTTGTCTTTTTAAAGACAATTAGAGAAATTCACCATCGAATCGCCTTTCTTAAGGCAATTCACTTATAACGTAATTGATTTGTCTTTTTCAAGACAAATCAATAAACAACTCGTGTTTCAATAAAGATTCCAGATACTAGGGAGCCCGTCGAGAGTGAAGCCCTGAGCACTGCGCTCAGAAGTTGGATCTCGAGGCGGGTGCTATTCTCAGCATCCTAATAACCCCTAGGTAGGGCCCCTCGAACTGTGGAAAGCCCCGGTCACTGCGACCGGATGTTGGACCACAGCTAGAGGTACCTCTTGGTAGAAACCTCGATTGTTCGAATAACGTAAGCGTGCTCTTCGAGCACACCTATCAAAGTCAATTAATCTTGAGATTAATTGACTTTTTGGTTTTTTGGTTTTTTTGGTTTTTTTGGTTTTGAAACCACGTGGCGACGTCTACCGACGCAACTCAGACGAATAAACCTCAATCGTGAAGCTTTCTCACGATCGAAACGAGACGCTGACACATACGAAACAACGATGAAACAGAGTCTCCTTTCCCCTTTTAACCGTGCTACCAAATAAACACTGTAATTAAATCTTCAATTTCGAATCACTTCCTAAATTAATTGCCTCATCTGGGAATTTCCCGTAACTTCCTTTTTCATGAATGTCGATCGATTTGCTACACGAAATCTTTCAATCGTAAAATTTTTCTCCTTGAATATTTCGCGTCGCTTCACGAGACGAATCATTTTATTTTCGCTTCTCGACTATAAAATAACTTGGAGCCAAAATCCATTGTCAATGGCCAATGATGAAGGGTCAACCAACGCGTAGCTTTTATAGCTTACAGTCGTGGTTAGGACTATGAGGCCATCTCGAAAAGCCAATACAATTTCTTAGGCCTTCTGCCGTTCAGATAAATCAAGAGCGAAATATTGTGTTGCGTAATTACGCAATAGAATATTCTCGTAAGACAATCTCAAACGTTTCATTGGCGCCCGAACAGGGACTCGAAAGGTCAAGCTGGATAGGATGCTTAAATTCGAGTGTATCGCAGAAGCAAATCGCTTACGAGCATTTCTTCGAGTGATACCTCGAACAAAGATATGGAAATAACCATGAACAAAACAAATCAACGGACTGACAACAACATGACGATCGATATCGACGAAATAACTCGTTACGAACCATCAACAGCGAGCTATGTATTCCCAGAAATACAATTACGCAATTAGACGAGGGAACCTCCGATCACCGATGACTCACGGGTGAGACAAACCGAATTTACGCTGAACTCCGATCTCATGGTAGGGGAAAAAGAAAATAAGAACGAGTCTTCCCAGGCAGACTGTCACAATATGATTCCAAAGTTGAAGTGAACCGCAAGCATTTTTAGATAAAATGAATAAACACGAATTCCGAATAATACTTGAATATATTGTTACAATTTAAAACTTAGATTATTGAATGATTATTATTACACGAAAAATCTCTCACGATACGATCTTATATCGCCCGTGCAGAAATTGAAGATCGGCAAAAGGCCGGACCAATATTGGACGCCGATCATACTAAGACGGCCCATACTTGGAGGCGATTGCTGGAACAATGTTGGCATGTAAGCCCGGGCGTTATGGGCCAGCACTGAAAACCTATAGAGGGCCGATGTTCAATACGAGAACGGTCCGATGTTGATGCCAAGCTTGGGCCGGTCGTGATTTACAATACCGACCCAGCATTGGTCAACAGTACTGTGCCTGAACTGGCTAGTAGTACTGGGACTACCCTGGCTAACCAAATTCCGAATGAAAAGCACGGGTTAAATTGGCATAATCTATAAATTAGCTATTAGGAATGATCGATGAGCGAATTTAAAACTGTTATTCCATTATTTTTGACAACGCTGTAAATTTTGCAAAAAAAAAAAAAAAAAGTCATCGACCGGGATTTGAACCCGCGATCCTCCGCAGTCAACGAATTCAGCACTTTCGATCCTTGAATACTCATTAGAAAAAAAAATTAAAGATTTGGAGATTATTTTTTTTTACGAGTGTTTTCGGCTTCGTAGTCCGGACGTTTTTCCGTCGAAATTAATTTTGTACCTACCTGATATTTTATCTGTAACCTACCTAACGACCTACCTAGCGACCGACACTCTACCACTACGCTATTGATCCCTTATGAATTTCTTGTATTTAAATGATATACGAGTTCTAATGAAAAAGCATGGTCTCACCGGGCTGGATAGAACAGTGTGATATTCAGTAAAAAGGTGACATACACTGACAAAATTTATTCAATTGTTAATTAACAAATGGGTTGCATAAGAACTAGCAACATTCAAATTATAAAATTTATGTGTAGTATAAAGTTTGAACAGAACAGGATGATGCAGAAAAATATAATATTCATGTAATCAATTTACTTAGTGAACCTTAGTGAACCAATTACATTTCTCAAGATCCATGTATAGTTCAAAAGTGAAAATTGTTATATGGGCTTGTGAGACTATGTGCAAGACGATAGTAAGTGAAAATGTTATTCAACTGTTAATTAACAATTGAATTTTAAATAACTATACACAATTAAAGTTCGAAAATGCTTCAGTCTTAAGAGTGTCAACAGAACAGGATGATAGATAACAAAATTATTATTCATATAATTAATTTACCCTTCGTACCTCAATTAACAATTATATATCTCAAGAACCAGGTCTAGCTTCAACATGAAAATTGTTATATAGGCTTGTAAGACTGCGAACAAGTTAAATTACAAGTGAACATGTAATTTAACTGTTAACTAACCATTGAGTTTAATAATAATTATATAAGTGACTTGGCCGCCGTTGGCAAACCGAGGCATCGGTTCCAAATTCAGAGGCAACGTTGGATCGGTTTGGCAATTCGATGACTAACCGATGCATCGACCACAAGCTTGGAGCCAACGTTGGATCGACTTCGTACGCCGATGGCAAGCCGATGCATCGGTGCCAGCCTCAGAGCCGACGTTGGACCGACTTAGCAACTCGATGCTAAGCCGATGCATCGGTTCCAAATTCAGAGCCAACGATGGATTGACTTGGCAATACGATGACTGATCGATGCATCGGCTACAAGCTCGGAGCCAACGTTGGATCGACTTCGTACGCCGATGGCAAGCCGATGCATCGGTGCCAGCCTCAGAGCCGACGTTGGACCGACTTAGCAAGTCGATGCTAAGCCGATGCATCGCATCGGTTCCAAATTCAGCGCCAACGATGGATTGACTTGGCAATACGATGACTGACCGATGCATCGGCTACTAGCTCGGAGCCAACGTTGGATCGACTTCGCACGCTGATGGCAAACCGATGCATCGGTTTCAAGTTCACAGCCAACGTTGGATCGACTTGGCAATCCGTTGACTAACCGATGCATCGGCTATAAACTTGGAGCCAACGTTGGATCGACTTCGCACGCTGATGGCAAACCGATGCATAGGTTCCAAGTTCAGAGCCAACGTTGGATCGACTTATCAAACCGTCGGCATACCGATGCATCGAGTCCACGCTCAGAACCAACGTTGGATCGAATTGGCAAGCCGTTGGCAAACCGATGCATTGTTACAAGATCAGAGCCAACGTTGGATCGACATGGTATGCCAATGGCTCACTGTTTCTAACGGTTGCTGGGCTGAAACCAACGTTGGACTAACGCAAAAGGCTGGCCATTGTACTGGTAGCCAATATTCGACCAGAGCGAGACCGATATGAATTCGGATGTTGAGCCATGCCACGGGTAACCAATATCGGGCCGACGCCTACTTGTTTGGGAAGAACGGCAAAAAATCTGCGATTTCTGCACGGGCGGTACTGCGACCGCCTGTCAGCGCAGGTTGTACGTGGCTCAATACAAATACGAAATTACTTGAAATATTACTAATTAAGGGTATACCCTTAATTAGTAATATTTCAAGTAATTTCGTGACCCTTCCAAGCAAAGAGCAATGTATAAAGACTCGAGATGTAACTTTTCGCGGGAGTAACCGTTCAGCGAGACGATCAGTGACAAACTGACTCTGCTGACTCGTTCACGACGACTCTATCTCTGCACTCTGTGCTCTGATATATATAGGTATACGCTTTGTGCTTGAAACGGGGCGAGTGACGCACTATCGCTGTCTCTCTCTTACTGCGCGTGGCATAGTATATAAGATTAAAATATAAGAATATCGAGTGTATGTAAATATCAAATTTCATGCAGTGATAATTTGGAGTTCCTACTTTGAGTAACGCAATATATACCGATGCATATCTGTTGGTGTCGATGAATAATTTCGGAGCCTGGCCGCTTTGTTTACAGTCCGATAGTCTTATCTATTTGTGACTCGAAAGTTTGAAAGTATATAAGGCTAGTATATACTTTATATTTATATATTTATATATTTATATTTATATTTATATTTATATACTAGGGGGGCTTCGCCCCCCTGCGCGCTTCGCGCGCCAACCCCCCATCTTGTGTTTGCGTCAGTTGTTAAAGAAAAACATTCTGGAAAGATGTTTTGAAAAAAATTGTTTATATTTGTGTTAATTGGTTTTCGGATAAGAGTTTGGGTTGAGTTTGGGTTTTATTGAAATATCGATATACCGATATATCGATTACTGAAACGGTTCAATATATAGATATATCGATTTCTGACTCCGTTCAATATATGGATATATCGATTCTTGACACGGTTCGATATATCGAAATATCGATTTTTGACACATTTCGTTATATTCATACTCGATTCGATACATCGATATATCAATTCATCAATTCTAGACACAATTCAGTATATCGATATATCAACTTATCGATTCGTGACATGATTCGACGTATCGATATATCAATTTATCGATTCTTGACACGATTCTGTTTCAGGTTGAGTGAAGATTCGCCGCATTTGAATAAAATTTTTTTTTTTTCCTTTTATCGAATTTATAATGAATAATTTCTGGTAAAATTACTACTTCATTACAAATTCGATAAAAAGAAAAAAAAAACATTCTAATTCAAATGCGGCGAATCTTCCACTCAACCTGAAATTCTCATTTTTGACATACATTTTTTTTCTACCTAAACTAATTATTTCAGGTGTGGCCCGTTGGTAAATCAAAAAATTTTCATTATAAATTCGATGAAAAGAAAAAAAAAAATATTCAACTCAAATGCGGCAAATCTTCCACTCAACCTAAAATTCTCATCTGTTTGCATGAAATTTTTTTCGACCTAAACTAACTATTTCAGGTGTGCCCCGAAAAATTTTCATTATAAATTCGATGAAAAGAAAAAAAAAAAAATTTTAACTCAAATGCTGCGAATCTTCCACTCAACCTAAAATTCTCATCTTTTGACATAAATTTTTTTTTCCACCCAAACTAATTATTTCAGGTGTGGCCCGTTGGAAAATCGAAAAATTTTAATTATAAATTCGATGAAAACGAAAAAAAAAATTTTGAACTCAAATGCGGCGAATCTTCCACTCAACCTAAAATTCTCATCTTTTGACATAAAATTTTTTTTCTACCCAAACTAATTATTTCAGGTGTGGCCCGTTGGAAAATCGAAAAATATTCATTATGAATTCGATGGAAACGGAAAAAAAAAATTTTAACTCAAATGCGGCGAATCTTCCACTCAACCTAAAATTTCCATCTTTTGGCATACATTTTTTTCTACCTAAACTAACTATTTCAGGTGTGGCCCGTTGGAAAATCGAAAAATGTTCATTATAAATTCGTTGAAAAAAAAAAAAAATTTCAACTTAAACGCGGGGCGAATCTTCCACTCAACCTAAAATTCTTATCTTTTACATAATTTTTTTTTCTACCTAAACTAATTATTTCAGGTGTGGCCCATTGGAAAATCAAAAAATTTTCATTATAAATTCGATAAAAATGAAAAAAAAAATTTTAACTCAATTACGGCGAATCTTCCACTTAACCTAAAATTCTCATCTTTTGACATAAATTTTTATTCTACCTAGACTAACTATTTTGGGTGTGACCCGTTGGAAAATCGAATTTTTTTTTTTAAACACCCTAGTATATACATAACATATGTATATACATGAAATGAGATGGAATTCCTATAATATCAGACTTTTAGATAGGTCGAGTTGAAACGGAATTCCCGATATATTAGGTATTTAGATCAGTCGAATTGAGACGAAATTACCCATTTATCACGGTCGATTTGAGATGGAATCCCCCATATATCAGGCTTTTAGAGAGGTTGAGTTGAGACAGAATTCCTTATATATCAGGTTTTTAGATAAGTCGAGTTGAGACGGAATTCCCCAAATATCAAGATTTCAGATAGGTCGATTTTAGACGGATTTCCGTGTATATCAAGCTTTTAAGTAGGCTGATTGCAGACGGAATTCCCCATATATCACGTTTTTAGGTAGGTTGATGTTAGACGGATTGATATATCGATTTATCGATTTATCAAAAACCAAAATTCGATATAAATCAATATTCGATATATCGATATTTGATAAATCGACATTCGATATATCAATACATATCGATATATCGATACGTATCGATATATCGATTCATATCGATATATCAATACATATCGATATATCGATATATCGATTCATATCGATATATCGATTCATATCGGCATATCGATTCATATCGATATATCGATTCATATCGATATATCGATTCATATCGATATATCGATTCATATCGATATATCGATTCATATCGATATATCGATTCATATCGATATATCGATTCATATCGATATATCTATTCATATCGATATATCGATTCATATCGATATATCGATTCATATCGATATATCGATTCATATCGATATATCGATTCATATCGATATATCGATTCATATCGATATATCGATTCATATCGATATATCGATTCATCGATATGAATCGTTGTGAATCGATATAAAATCGATATATCGATATGAATCGATATATCGATATACATTGATTTATATCGATAAATCGATTTATATCGACATATCAAGTTGATACAGAATCACCAGGCAGAATTATCAGGCTTTTGGATAGGTCGATTGAGACGGAATTCCCCATATATCAAGCTTTTAGAAAGGTTGATTTTAGACGGAGTGCCCCATATATCAGGCTTTTATGAAGGTCGATTTTAGATAGAATGCCCTATATATATGGCTTTTTTGAAGGCCGATTTTAGATAGAATGCCCCATATATCAGGCTTTTAGATGGTCGATTTTAGACGTAATTTCCTATATATCGGGTTTCAGATAGGTCGGTTTTAGACGGAATGCCTTATATATGAGGCTTCTAGATAGGTCGATTTTAGACGGAATGCCCCATACATTCTTGACACGGCGGCGGCGGCGATATATTTATATATAAATATATCGCCGTGAACGATATATACTAATATATAATATACATAATATACTGATATATATAATATACTAATATATATAATATACTAATATATATAATATAGAACGATATATACTAGGGGGGCTTCGTCCCCCTACGCGCTTCGCGCGCTTAAATTATATATATATCATATATATATAAATATACATATAATATACAGGGTGTTCACGATAACTTTGGCAAAAATTACAGGGTGGGTAGAGGACCCAAAAACAAGGATTTTGAGTATTGGAACCCATGTCCGGAAATGTACCCATACAGAGCTATGGCCATTTTCCGATTTTGGTTTGCGCTCCCGTTGCGTACTCGAAACTCGCTTCTATCAGGTGTGCCGCGTGTAAAGGAGATAACAGTCATAAAAATGGCAAGTTTTGCGTCGACATGGTGGGGTCTTAATAACATAAACAACGGAAAGAAAAACAAAAACATCATAATTTTGTACTAAACTCAACAAAAACATCACAATTTTGTACTAAACTTGAAACAAAACATCTCAAGGTTTCATACAAATCGTAGAAGCATTAACGTGAATTCTCGCATACCTTATGAAACCTTATCTAACCTTATTCAAGAATCGAAATCTAATGAAATAGTTGACAGTATTCGCTGCTAAGGATTTGCCTCGGCGGTGAGACGCCCCTCGCCGGAATTCCCAAGTACGCGTACAGAGCTACGACCACTGTAATCGGCAGAAAAAGATTATACCGCGATCAGTTGTTGTTGTTTACATTCTAACGCTGCTCCACCTCTGCTTTGTCTTGTTCGTCTGCTTTTACTTGAGTAGCGCCGGTGACAACACTACACCAAGCATCTTTATCAGTGCTTCAAGTGCGCTCAAAAGTTAAAAGGTTGAACCGAACGAAGCTGTGCTTCGCAGCGATAGCAGTGTCCAAGCTCTGCTTAGTGTGTCAGAGATTTATGTAATAAGCGATGAACCAGCTTACTTTCCCGGAACTTGCCGACGTGCATCTGACGTATGAGGCTACAGGCGGCAACGCACTCGCAGCCCAGCGCTTGTATGCCCAACGCTTCCCTGGACGCAACCTACCACACCGCAGCGTTTTTACGAATGCTGATCGCACGCTTCGTGAAACTGGATCACTTCATGTAGGTGTCGAATTCTTTACAACCCGATTTTTTTTGTTTTGAGATTTGCTATCCAAAGAAGTTGAATCGTTTGTTAGGTGCACCAAGAAAGAGGAAGGCAGCGTCCAGTCCGCAATGGACTTGTAGAAGATGTAGTGGAGCGTGTCGAAGCCAATCCCCGTACGAGTACGCGTCAGGTCGCTTCCGAAGTGGGTTGCAGCAACGGTTCGGTGTGGAACATCTTTCGTGACCACAATCTACACCCCTTCAAATTCACCAAGGTGCAACATCTTCGGCCTGAAGATCCCCCTCGGCGTCTTGAGTACTGCCAGTGGCTAAATGCACGCATTGAAGAGAATCCCGATTTCCTGTCGCTCATTTGCTCGACGGACGAGAAAAGTTTCTCTAGGGAAGGCATGTTTAACGCCCATAACAACCACTATTGGTCTGAAGAAAACCCGCATCTCGTGCACGTGCGGGGATATCAACAGAAATTTTCTGTGAATGTATGGTCCGGAATATTGGAAAACCATTTGCTAGGGCCTTATATTATGCCTGCTCGATTGAACGGGCGGAATTACGGGGTTTTCATGCAAGAACAATTACCAGAGTATCTGGACGATTTACCCCTGCAGTTGCGACGCGATATGTGGTGGCAGCAAGATGGGTGTCCAGCTCACTTCGAGTTGGCTGTCAGGGAACACTTGAACCAAGTTTTCCCAGATCGTTGGATAGGGCGTGGTGGGCCTATCGCTTGGCCACCAAGGTCTCCAGATCTCACGCCTCCGGATTTTTTCTTGTGGGGTGCCATGGAACGAATGGTTTACGAGACGCCGGTACCCTCAGAAGAAGATTTAATTGCACGGGTTGTCATGGCCGCAGAGTTCATTCGGCAGGACGTTGGAGTCTTCGAACGAATGCGAGCATCGTGGAGGGCACGCATTCAGAAATGCATTGAGGTCAACGGACAGCATTTCGAACAATTTGTCTGAAACCTCTGTCAATCGCGTTTTCCGTTTCGTTTTCCATTGTTGAGTTGCGTAAAACCTTGACATGTTTTTGTTGAGTTGAGTTAAGAATTACGTTGTTTTCGTTAAGTTTTCCCTTTTTAAGTTTAGTAAAAACTTAAATGATGATTAAATTGATGAGTTGAGTAAGAAATTATGATGTTTTTGTTTTGTTTTCCGTTTTTCAGTTTCTGTTGTTAAGTTCCATGAAACCTTGAGATGTTTTGTTTCAAGTTTAGTACAAAATTGTGATGTTTTTGTTGAGTTTAGTACAAAATTATGATGTTTTTGTTTTTCTTTCCGTTGTTTATGTTATTAAGACCCCACCATGTCGACGCAAAACTTGCCATTTTTATGACTGTTATCTCCTTTACACGCGGCACACCTGATAGAGGCGAGTTTCGAGTACGCAACGGGAGCGCAAACCAAAATCGGAAAATGGCCATAGCTCTTTATGGGTACATTTCCGAACATGGGTCCAATACTCAAAATCCTTGTTTTTGGGTCCTCTACCCACCCTGTAATTTTTGCCAAAGTTATCGTGAACACCCTGTATAATATATATATAATATATATTATATATATGAATATATATATATATATTGTTACGTCCCGGATATTTTAATATTATTTTACCGTTGGCGTAACGATGTTTTAAGGTTGCTCCGAATTTCGACGAGAGTGCGATCATCAGGGATTGGAGCGATAAGTGGGATCGGTGCTTGTAATTTTGATTTGAATTTTAATGTTTTCCAGAATTTTGGTTTATTGATTTGTCGTTGTACGCGGGAATAAGAGCGTAGCAGGTTGATAAATAATTTTCGCTGAATCACATGTGAAATTTCAACAAAATAATATTTAATATTTATTAAAAATGGTCCTTGCCAAACGGGTCAAGGTGCCAATGGAAAGAAGTTTTACATTTTGAATTTTGAAATAGCCTTCGATTCGTTTTGGTTTAGTTTTAATTTTGGATGTTTGTTTTTCACTCGTGAACCTCGTGTACTCTTGTCAGTCGCCTTATTGAATAACGACGCCGCCTAGCAACTTCACCATGGGTCCTTCACTGCTAGGGTACCGCGTAAACAATTATTGTTTATTTAAAATTCATAAAAATTCGATTTTATTTCTAATTACAGACTCGACTTTATTGGTCTTATTGGTCTTATTGGAGTACGATTTTATTTCCACGGAGACGACCTTACTGGTCGCCCCGTCAGTGTCGACTAACTTCTTTATGAGTGGCTCTGAAGTAGTACTCTGTCCCTTCATAATCAAAGCGCGGGGCGAGGATTCTACGCCGGGTGCTGCACATTCTCGAGGCGTGCAGCAACTCGCCGGCCACCGTGAGATCCCAGTCGTCAGCAAAATTCGCAGACGACTCTAAGGTGGGATCATCACCGGTGGTTAGCTCGCACGTTAATAAGAGACGGTATGTTTGAGACGGTATTCCCCGCCTTAATTATAAAATTTATTTTGAACTAAAATGATGCTATTGAAATAAATTATTCCAAAAACCCAGGACGTAACAATATATATATAGTGAATAAAGATATATGTATGTGCATATAGTGTCTTTTTAGAACACATGTAGATAATGGCACATGTGATTAATTTAATACGTATAAATAGTTATAATATAGGTGATTTTAATTATAGGTATGTTTGAGAATTATATATATTGAGTTCAAAGGTTGATCTGAGTAGTATTACGTGTGTTGATCCCAGGACGTAACAATGATACGATTATACGATTACACGATGATACCATGAAACGAATATACGATTGACGATATAAAATGAACAATATGAGCAACGATCCGAACGACGATACGAAGCGACGATGCGAACGAGCATACGAACACTGTTACGAACGTCCGTTCGCTCGCCGATACGAACATGGTAACGACGATACAAACGAAGCTACAAGCAACGAAACGAACCACGATACGTTCGACAATCGACACGTCGATATAAGCGACGATACGAACAACGTTATGAACGACAATACGAACGGCGTTCCACCTTCGGAATGTTTGTTTGATAATACGAACAACGGTACGAACGACGTTTGAAAGGATGATACGTACGACGATAATAACGTCGATTCGAACTGACAGTATGTTCGACGATTCAAACGAGAATGGGA
Source organism: Rhorus exstirpatorius (assembly GCA_963564615.1). Lineage (NCBI taxonomy): Eukaryota > Metazoa > Arthropoda > Insecta > Hymenoptera > Ichneumonidae > Rhorus > Rhorus exstirpatorius. The sequence goes on along the minus strand of OY751321.1, from coordinate 4,580,608 downwards.
ACAATGTAACAAACAAGGATGATGCTAACCACGACCGGAATACGATACGAAACATAATACAGAGATATAAAAGTTCATACGAATACCAACAACTAAACGAAGGATGTTACGTATGACAATGCAAAACAATGTGCACTACGATACGAACGTTAATACCAGAATAACACGAACATCGATACGATGAAGGATACGATCGACATTATGCACGATGATAGATCGATATTGATCGATATAAAATACGATCAACGATATTAGCGATGCTACGTTCGACGATACATACGACGATACAAAGTGACGATACTATCGACGATACGAACGAGGATGCGAACCAGCATACTGTGACAGGAAAATAAAACCCTTTCCTCGACGTCAACGCTCGACTCGACTCCTCGGGTCCTACCGCACCGAGACCCCTAGGTTATTCGTTAAGCGCGATACAACTATAAGGATTCGCCGAGACAATACTCCTCACACTGCTGGAAATAAGAAGCACGTGTCAATCGATTGGTCATCGATGACGCGTGCGCATTAGAAATTACGCCTAACGAGCGACGAGCGAGCCGAGAGACGTCACTTCGCTCACGTCTTTTGTAAGAGCCAGGTCAGTTCCCGAGGAGTCTTGTCGCGGAAAATAAAGAACATTAATATTAGTCGAACTAGAGTGAATTTTGTCGAGTCTTTCGACAAAAATCACGAGGTCTCAGCTATAGTATCGTCGATTAAAAGTTATAAAGATTTGTCGTAAATTCGTCGTGTCTCTCGACTGAATTTACCGTGTTAAAATTTGTCAAATAATCAGGGGTGAGAGTGTGGCCGAAGGCGTTTGTCGAACGAGAATAATCGGGATTCAGCCGAAACGTAAGTCAATAAAGAGAACTTATATCTTTGTCTTGGACTTTCTTTACTGCACTCGCAACTCTTTGTTTCTGGTCCTCCAACTGTACCCTCCCCTTTCTGATCGTCTCATTGTTAAGGGAGCTAGTCGTAAAAGAGAAATGAATAGATAGTTTATTAATTTTCTTAAAATTAATTGGCGCCCAGCATTAAAATCGAATAAAGAAAACGAATTAGAGCCCTGTCAGCCGACGGACCACGGCCGCGGCAGGAGAAGGCATTTCGACGTAGTAAATCGTCCGTAAAAAAATAGCCTGTCTCAATACTAACAATGTTACGCAAGTTACGAACGTATAAACGACAATACGATGGACATTCCGAACAACGAGCAATGATACGTCCGACGACGGGAACGACATTATAATAGCCATACTAACAATGATACAAAAGATCGTAGAAACGGTTATACAAACGACGATATAAAATGAACCATATAAGCAACGATCCGAACGACGATACGAAGCGACGATGCGAACGAGCATACGAACACAGTTACGAACGTCCGTTCGCACGCCGATACGAACGTAGTAACGACGATACAAACGAAGCTACGAGCAACGAAACGAACCACGATACGTTCGACAATCGACACGTCGATATAAGCGACGATACGAACAACGTTATGAACGACGATACGAACGGCGTTACGTAGAACGGCACGAGGATACGAACAACGATTACAACGACGATTCGATCGACGTTCCGTAGGATGTCACGAACGACATTCGGAAGTATTATACGAACAACGATATCTATCGACGATATCTATAACGATAACCATCGACGATGGGAACGACGATACAAACGAGCGGTACGTATGACGATACGATCGACGATAGGAACGACGTAGCGCACAACCAAGTACGACCGTAATTTGATACGAACGATGGCACGTACGACGACGAAAACTAACACATAAACGACATTAACGAAGATAATAAAGATCATACGAACGATGATACCAACAATGAAACGAAGCATGGAACTCATGGAACGTATGTGAACGACGATACGACCGATTATTCGAACGATACAAACGATAAGCACTACGATCGAATGCCGATAAAGACAGAAACATCGATTCGAACGACATTAGGCACGGATACGAAGAAAAATACGATCAACGCTGTGAGCGATGATACGATCAACGATACGAACGACGATTCGTTCGACTATCCTCACGTCGATATAAGCGACGATTCGAACGATTGTACGAACGACGATACGAACAGCGATATAAACGACGATAGGAACGGCGTTACGGAGAACGATGCGAACAGGGACAACGATACACACGACGATACAAACGACGATGCAAATGCAGATACGAAAAATTTTACCACCGATCATGCAAACGATGAAACGAACAACAAAAATATCGACGATACGAACGACGTTGCGTAGGATGATACGAACGACGTTTCGGAAGGATGATACGAACAACGATACGAACAACGGTACGAACAACGTTCGAAAGGATGATACGTACGACAATAATAACGTCGCTTCGAACTAACGGTATGTTCGACGGTTCAAACGAGGATGGGAACAGCGTAACAAACAAGGATGATGCTAACCACGACTGGAATACGATACGAAGATGATACAGAGATAGAAAAGTTCATACGAATACCAACTACTAAACGAAGTATGACAATGCAAAACAATGTGCACTACAATACGAACGTTAATACCAGAATAACACGAACATTGATACGATGAAGGATACGATCGACATTATGCACGATGATAGATCGATATTGATCGATATAAAATACGATCAACGATATTAGCGATGCTACGTTCGACGATACATACGACGATACAAAGTGACGATACTATCGACGATACGGACGATAGCCACTCACAAATTTACTAAAGAAAAACATAACCTTTAAATGGACAAATTCACAGGAAGAAGCTTTTGATAAACTCATTGATGCTTTATGTAAAGAACCTGTATTACAATACGCAGACTTTACAAAACCATTTATCATCACGACAGATGCCTCTAATATTGCTATAGGCGCTATTTTGAGTCAGGGCGAAATCGGCAAGGATAAACCCATTGCCTACGCCTCACGAACATTAAACCCAGCGGAACAAAATTATTTAACTATTGAAAAGGAATTATTGGGTATTGTTTATGCAGTAGATTATTTTCGACCATATGTATATGGAAGAGAATTTACTCTCGTAACCGATCACAAGCCTTTAGTATGGCTTCACTTAGTTAAAGACCCAGCAAACCGATTGGTACACTGGCGTTTAAAACTAGCAAACTATCAATACAAAATAATCTATAAACCGGTAAGGAAAACAGCAATGCTGACGCCTTATCCAGGAATCCACCAGACATAAAAAAATCAGTATTAATGGTTAAACCAATTTATAAAAAAACGGAAGAACCCAAAGATTCAGACGACGAAGAAATAATGTTTGAAACTCCAAGTACATGTAAGAGAAAGAAATCGGTAGAGGCAACTGAGAATGACGTAACAAATAAACAGGCGGGCCCATCAGGCATCGACCAATATAAACAACTCGAAAACTCAGCAACCGAAACCGAGCTCTCTCTCCCGGAGACCAGTCAATACAATACAAACACTGAAAAACCAAACACTGAAGAAAATAATGAAGAATCAGAATCAGAACGAATAAAAGAAACAGAAATAGAACAAATAAATAACGAGGAACTTTCGTCACGCGATGAATCGGACGACGAAAGTACGTCAGACACAAACAGTCGCATATTTGATGACCCGAATGTACCATATGATACTAGAAATAACGAAAATTTACAAGAACCAAAAAGGCTAAATATCAGAGAAACGAGGGATAGATTAACGATGCAAAAAGATAACATTGTAATTTTTATCACAACTAAAGGTCAGCCACTCGACGAAGGAGCTAAAGATCTCCAATCAGTAAGTCGGTTTCCTACATTCTCCGATATAGCATTTGCGCGTGTAAAAATTGAAGAAGTCAGATCAAAACAAATCATAGCCTTACCCATTAAAAATGATCTAAAAGCAAATTTGTCGATGGAAGATCTTTCCGATACCTTTCAATCACTCAGAGAAGCAATACGTGAATTAAATTTGGACAGTTTCAGTATTGCAAAAACCGAGAAAATTGATAATATATCATGGATAGATATTCAGAAACAAATGGTGGCTATCTTAGGAGAACTACCGATTCAAGTAACAATTTGTAAACAATTAGTAACTTACCCACAAGACGAAGAAAAACTCGGCATTGTCTCTGAAAATCATAACTCCACTTTAGGAGGACACAAAGGTGTAACTAAAACCTATAAACGCATCAGAGAAAATTATTTTTGGGAAAACATGAAATCATACATACAGGATTATATTCAGCATTGCCGTAGTTGTCAACTTAAAAAACTCGTCCGAGTTAAAACCAAACAGCCTATGGTCCTCACGGATACCCCAGGGGCTGCATTCGATAAAATTTCCATGGACGTCGTAGGGCCACTCCCTGTAACAAAAACCGGAAATATGTACATATTAACAATTCAAGACCTCCTTACAAAATATTCATTAGCAATTCCGTTAGCAAAAACTACAGCCGTAGATATTGCAGAGGCATTTACCAAATCGTTTATATCACGTTTTGGCGCACCAAGAACTTTATTAACAGACCAAGGGTCAAACTTTTTTAGCAGTCTTATGAAGAATCTTGCTAAAAATTTTAGAATCACTAGAGTAAGAACTACAGCGTTCCGACCTCAATCAAACGGATCCATAGAAAGATCGCACCATGTATTAGTAGAATATATCAAACAATATATCGACAAGAATCACGACTGGGATGAATTCATCGAACTTGCAATGTTCTCCTATAACACCAGTCAACACGAAGGCACGGGCTTCACTCCGCACGAGCTTGTGTGTGGAAAACTCGCTCGTCAACCATCTAGTCACACCAGAATCGAAGAACATCAGGATCCAACCTACACAGAATATCTCGAAGAATTGTTCAATAAAATACATGGACTCCAGGAATTAGCAGCAGCAAATCTTAAAGCCGCAAAACAAAAATCGAAAGAATACTATGACAGGAAAATCAATCCTCAAAATTTCAAAGTAGGAGATAAGGTTTTGATGCTCAAGGAGCCTTCAAAGGGCAAATTTAGCGACCAGTATACAGAACCATGTGAAATAATTGAGGTTTTGTCGGGAGGAAACGTAAAAATCCTTTATCGAGACAAACCACGAATCGTTCACACTAATAAATTACGAGCTACACGATTACCAACCGAATAAATGTCTGTTGTAGGATGAGTCAAGACGATTTCTACATCCGACTCGTAGGACCCCTTCAACCAAGAAGGAAGGTCGTCTATTTTAATAGCCATTCAAGGAAAATCCGTTATGTCGAACACCTTCAACATCGCAGAACAATTCGAATCAAGACAATCGCAGCATCTCAAACTAAATGCATCTATTTTAATGGAATACGATACAACATGCCTGAGGAATGCTCAGACTTTCTCAACGCATGGGACAGCCCGGAAAAAGACAAAACACCTTACCACTACCTCGAGGGAGTATCACCCATCGAGACAGCATGGAATCTCGGAATAGCATATAGGGACGTATGGGATTCCTCCCATACGTCCCTATATGCTATTCACACGGACGTGCTTCGCTACGATCCCGACAACGATAGATTCATTGTGAAGAACTTTCATGATAAAACTCGCCGTACAGAAAAAATAGATGTCGATTACGAAGATGTTACAGAAGTCTGGTTCAATCATATTGAATACCAGAATTATTACGAATTTAAACTTAAATTCATGAAACTATGTGCCAAGAAAAATTAAAAGTAAACAATACTTCTGGGTTGCAGGATGAAGTTCGTCCTCACCATCATTATTGGGATTTCGATCCTCTTAATCCAGGAAGTATCGTCTCTTATCGGATATGATTGCGGTGGTCCATCGCTCAACTCAACAACAATTTCATTAAACGAAGTCGCGGAATGTGAAATACCACTTGTGGAACCTTCACCAATTCCGATATACGTCCAATTATTACAACTTTCTGAATTCGGTAACACAGAAATAACTCAGTGCAAGGTCGAAATAGATAGAACAATCTATTATTGCGGCATGCATTCCCATAATTCTATCGTACACAACGGACGACAAATCTATCTTCAAGACATGGACCAGAGATCTTGTTTGAAAATGCAAGAAACAGGAATCATACAATTAAGCGTCGCCGGTCAAATCCTGGGACTGCGAAAAAACAGCACAACAACAAGAAGTCTCACCCTGGCAGGATCTATCACTAATGATGGAAAATGTTCGGGCACCCAATACAGCGATCCTTACGGAACATGGGACAACGTCGTCGTCCAAGCATCCGTCAGAGTAACACTCTCAAATTATGACGCAGCAATCAATCTCTCGGCAGGACGAATAGTCCTTCGTACAGGAACACAATGTCAGCTCAGTGATGGCAACTGTATCGATATCGAGGGAAATAGCGCGTTTTGGAAAACTGAACCTACCGACACATGTAACTTCAATAGATATGACGTATTATATGAAGGACAAGCAACAAAATTAATTTCATCCGAAAATGGCGCTTATGCACCAAACGTTTACACATTGACAACACAAGAGACGACATTTGCTCTTGCAGCACGTTCGGAACAACCACTTTGTGGCTACACCCTAATAAAAACCGAACATCCAAAATTGTACATACTAGAAACACAACGAGGACAGTCATTCACGAGCAAACGGAAAATTTCTGTCAATAATTTGGACATTTTTACCTACATCAATTCAAAATTCATTTACGTTGAAAAACATCTCAGAACTCAAATGAGAAATCTTTACAAAGATGCCTTGACGCAAAGGTGTAATCTCGAGCGTCAAGTCTTACAAAACGCATTATCAACAGCTGCAATTCTACCGGAAAAATTTGCACGAGCAGTGACCAAAAACCCGGGATTCATGGCTGTTGTCGCCGGAGAGGTTGCGCACATCATAAAATGCATACCTGTAAAATGCTCCTTAAGAAGAACTGAGGAATGCTACAATGAGCTCCCAGTCACATATAAAAATCAGTCATTCTTTTTATCTACAACTTCAAGAATATTAATGAAATCCGGAAATCAAATCGAATGCGATCCTCTACTGCCGGCTCAATATCAAATTAACGGTACGTGGTATCGATTTTCTCCACACCCAATCGCAATACCACCACCACAATCTTTAACACCTACGTCACAACCATCATGGCGATATGGAGACATCGGAAATCTGGCAACAGCCGGAATCTACTCAGACAAGGAAATAAGCGAATTAAGAAATCGAATTATGTTTCAAGCCGAAAAACCTGCCCTGCTCAATAATATTGCTAGAGGAACAGCGGGTTACCAAATACCATCTGGTAGCGTATCAATACGTGGCCTACTCGACGAAGCAACACTCGATCATCTGGCTGAAAGCGCTGCAAAACGCTTTTGGAAGGGATTCCATGAATTCGGCATAGCTAGTGCTGGATTCATTGCAATATTCATCATAATAAAAACCATTAAAATCATTGTAGACACCTGCATTCACGGCTTCACCATACACTCTATTTACGGATGGAGCTTTGCCTTGCTGGGTGCAATATGGAACTCGGTAACAGGACTCCTAGTTGCCCTCGCACACAAAAAGAAATTACAACAACCAATCCAAATCAGCAACAACGAACCCTTGCGACAACTCGTCATCGAAGCATCAAGGGAACATCAAAATACACCGGCATCATCAAGACTCTCAGGTGTTGATCCTGAACTTGTAGAGCGGCTTACTGCCGGTCTGTCTCGAAGCAACGGCATCTCAACAGACTAAACGGGGGAGATGTTACGTCCTGGGATCAACACACGTAATATTACTCAGGTCAACCTTTGAACTCAATATATAAATATTTCTCAAACATACCTATAATTGAAATCACCTATATTATAACTATATATACGTATTCTATTAATCACATGTGCCATTATATACATGTGTTCTAAAAAGACACTATATGCATATAGATATATCTTTATTCACTATATATATATATATATATATATTCATCATCTCTTGGAAGAAGCTATACGATCATTTTATTCAAAAGCAACATTATTATTATTATTCTTTTGTAACTTGCTGTAGCAAGCTTCTTTTGAACCGACCTAAAGTGCATGATGAAGTCATAACTGCGCCTCACGCTTAGAGCGTGGAGTAATATATCATATATACACAAACGAATTGTAGCCAAGCAGCACGTATTTTTTTCTTTCATAGCATTTATTTTCACCATTGCATTATATATACAGTATTATTTACAGTCGAGAATATTCGAGTAAAGTCATACACAGATTACAACTACGCAGTGTGGAAGTACAAGAACACCGAGAATCAATTAGCCTTATATACTTTCAAACTTTCGAGTCACAAGTAGATAAGACTATCGGACTGTAAACAAAGCGGCCAGGCTCCGAAATTATTCATCGACACCAACAGATATGCATCGGTACATATTGCGTTACTCAAAGTACGAACTCCAAAATATCACAGTATGAAATTTGATATTTACATACACTCGATATTCTTATATTTTAATCTTATATACTAAGCCACGCGCAGTAAGAGAGAGACAGCAATAGCGCGTCACTCGCCCCATTCCAAGCACAGAGCATATACCTATATATACCAGAGCACAGAGTGCAGAGAGAGAGTCGTCGTGAACAAGTCAGCAGAGTCAGTTCGTCACCGATCGTCTCGCTGAACGGTTACTCCCGCGAAAAGTTACATCTCGAGTCTTTATACATTGCTCTTTGCTTGGAAGGGTCAGTTATACCCTTAATTAGTAATATTTCAAGTAATTTCGTATTTGTATCGAGCCACGTACAACCTGCACTGACAGGCGGTCGCAGTACCGATACAAGATTGTATCGTGAGAGATTTTTCGTGTAATAATAATCATTCAATAATCTAAGTTTTAAATTGTAACAATATATTCAAGTATTATTCGGAATTCGTGTTTATTCATTTTTACCTCAAACTCTTGCGGTTCACTTCAACTTTGGAGTCGTATTGTGACAGTTTGGTGATACACACGTGTTCCTCCATTCCACCTTAATACTTTCCTTCGACCGCGAAGATAGATAGTGTGCACCCCATTGCACGTCTATTGGTCAACCATCCTTAAGTTCCCTTACAGAGGTAGTGTGCTCACGGTAGCACGCACTGTAAGATCCATTCCAATAAATTTAAATCTCGAAACTGCTTTAATGCGAATTTCAAGGATTGCCATAATCCTATATTTCTATTTTAATGGGCAGACGTCGCGGCGGTAAAAAGTTTCGCGAACGTATCACCAACGCCATATTGAACGGAGAATCTTTTATTAAACGCGGGCACAATAAGCCTATGAATCGCGATCTCAACATAACAGACTTTCAAACATTTTGTCGCGAGTGGTGGTACAACCATTCAATCGAAATAATAACGGATAAATCAAAACCAAATATTCGAATAATTTCAAACGTGCGAATTAATACACGCGTTACCATCGTCGATCATCGAACGTCACCTCCTACGTACAAGACGGTCGGGGATCATCATCGGGTACAGCAGTCGACATACGAACAGCATCCGGTACCTGAAATAATCACGCTTAATTAAAACTTCAACCCTCTACGCCTCACGCTCGAATCAGGTAAGAAATATTTCAATATATCATTTATTAAACGAACCAACACAGCTCCAATCCCTGGTCGTTTCCTCACGATCTAAACCTCGGAGCATATATTTTATACTTGCTACGTCTTTTTACGCGAATCGAGACTGTAGGAATATTTCGTTTATTTCTCTTTTTAAAAATTCGATCGTCAAAATCCACGACGTAACACAACGATTACAACGACGATTCGATCGACGTTCCGTAGGATGTCACGAACGACATTCGGAAGTATTATACGAACAACGATATCTATCGACGATATCTATAACGATATAACCATCGACGATGAGAACGACGATACAAACGAGCGGTACGTATGACGATACGATCGACGATAGGAACGACGTAGCGCACAACTAAGTACGACCGTAATTTGATACGAACGATGGCACGTACGACGATGAAAACTAACACATGAACGACATATTAACGAAGATAATAAAGATCATACGAACGATGATACCAACAATGAAACGAAGCATGGAACTCATGGAACGTATGTGAACGACGATACGACCGATTATTCGAACGATACAAACGATAAGCACTACGATCGAACGCCGATAAAGACAGAAACATCGATTCAAACGACAATACGCACGGATACGAAGAAAAATACGATCAACGCTGTGAGCGATGATACGATCAACGATACGAACGACGATTCGTTCGGCTATCCGCACGTCGATATAAGCGACGATTCGAACGATTGTACGAACGACGATACAAACAACGATATGAACGACGATAGGAACGGCGTTACGGAGAACGATGCGAACAGGGACAACGATACACACGACGATACAAACGACGATGCAAATGTAGATACGAAAAATTTGACCACTGATCATGCAAACGATGAAACGAACAACAAAAATATCGACGATACGAACGACGTTGCGTAGGATGATACGAACGACGTTTCGGAAGGATGATACGAACAACGATACGAACAACGGTACGAACAACGTTCGAAAGGATGATACGCACGACAATAATAACGTCGCTTCGAACTAACGGTATGTTCGACGGTTCAAACGAGGATGGGAACAGCGTAACAAACAAGGATGATGCTAACCACGACTGGAATACGATACGAAGATGATACAGAGATAGAAAAGTTCATACGAATACCAACTACTAAACGAAGTATGACAATGCAAAACAATGTGCACTACGATACGAACGTTAATACCAGAATAACACGAACATTGATACGATGAAGGATACGATCGACATTATGCACGATGATAGATCGATATTGATCGATATAAAATACGATCAACGATATTAGCGATGCTACGTTCGACGATACATACGACGATACAAAGTGACGATACTATCGACGATACGAACGAGGATGCGAACCAGCATACTAACAATGTTACGCACGTTACGAACGTATTAACGACAATACGATGGACATTCCGAACAACGAGCAATGATACGTCCGACGTCGGGAACAACATTATAATAGCCATACTAACAATGATACAAAAGATCGTAGAAACGGTTATACAAACGACGATACGATCGACGATGTGAAACATGGTACATACGGCGATACGCTGGACGATACGAACGACGATCAAAACGAAGATAGGAACAACGTAACGAACACCGATGATGCTAACGACGACTGGAACGTTACGAACAATAGTATGTACGACGACGAAAACTACGATATAAACGCTATACTAACAACTATACAAAAGATCATCCGAACGTTGATACAAGCAACGAAACGAAGGATGGCACGTATATCGATGCAAACGACGATACGACGGATGATCCGAACGAGACGAACGATGAGCACTACGATACCGCCGACACTACAAGAATGACACGAACATCGATACGATCGAGGATTCAAACCACATATTACGCACGATGATGTTAACGAATAAAAGTTCGACGATACAAACAGTGATACAAAAAAAAATAGGATCGACGATATCAGCGACGATGAGATCAACGTTACGAACGATGGTACAAAGCGAAAATACTATCAACGATACGAACGAGGATGTGAACGAATACACGAACAATGTTACGAACGTTCATTCACACGCCATTACAAACGAATGAACGGCGATACGAACGACGATACGAACGACGATATGCACGATGATACGATTATACGATTACACGATGATACCATGGAACGAATATACGATCGACGATATAAAATGAACCATATAAGCAACGATCCGAACAACTATACGAAGCGACGATGCGAACGAGCATACGAACACAGTTACGAACGTCCGTTCGCAAGCCGATACGAACGTAGTAACGACGATACAAACGAGACTACGAGCAACGAAACGAACCACGATACGTTCGACAATCGACACGTCGATATAAGCGACGATACGAACAACGTTATGAACGACGATACGAACGGCGCTACGTAGAACGGCACGAGGATACGAACAACGATTACAACGACGATTCGATCGACGTTCCGTAGGATGTCACGAACGACATTCGGAAGTATTATACGAACAACGATATCTATCGACGATATCTATAACGATATAACCATCGACGATGAGAACGACGATACAAACGAGCGGTACGTATGACGATACGATCGACGATAGGAACGACGTAGCGCACAACTAAGTACGACCGTAATTTGATACGAACGATGGCACGTACGACGATGAAAACTAACACATAAACGACATATTAACGAAGATAATAAAGATCATACGAACGATGATACCAACAATGAAACGAAGCATGGAACTCATGGAACGTATGTGAACGACGATACGACCGATTATTCGAACGATACAAACGACAAGCACTACGATCGAACGCCGATAAAGACAGAAACATCGATTCAAACGACATTACGCACGGATACAAAGAAAAATACGATCAACGCTGTGAGCGATGATACGATCAACGATACGAACGACGATTCGTTCGGCTATCCGCACGTCGATATAAGCGACGATTCGAACGATTGTACGAACGACGATACGAACAACGATATGAACGACGATACGAACGGCGTTACGGAGAACGATGCGAACAGGGACAACGATACACACGACGATACAAACGACGATGCAAATGTAGATACGAAAAATTTTACCACTGATCATGCAAACGACGATACGAACGACGTTGCGTAGGATGATACGAACGACGTTTCGGAAGGATGATACGAACAACGATACGAACAACGGTACGAACAACGTTCGAAAGGATGATACGTACGACAATAATAACGTCGCTTCGAACTAACGGTATGTTCGACGGTTCAAACGAGGATGGGAACAGCGTAACAAACAAGGATGATGCTAACCACGACTGGAATACGATACGAAGATGATACAGAGATAGAAAAGTTCATACGAATACCAACTACTAAACGAAGTATGACAATGCAAAACAATGTGCACTGGGATACGAACGTTAATACCAGAATAACACGAACATTGATACGATGAAGGATACGATCGACATTATGCACGATGATAGATCGATATTGATCGATATAAAATACGATCAACGATATTAGCGATGCTACGTTCGACGATACATACGACGATACAAAGTGACGATACTATCGACGATACGAACGAGGATGCGAACCAGCATACTATTAATGTTACGCACGTTACGAACGTATAAACGACAATACGATGGACATTCCGAACAACGAGCAATGATACGTCCGACGACGGAAACAACATTATAATAGCCATACTAACAATGACACAAAAGATCGTAGAAACGGTTATACAAACGACGATACGATCGACGATGTGAAACATGATACATACAGCGATACGCTGGACGATACGAACGACGATCAAAACGAAGATAGGAACAACGTAACGAACACCGATGATGCTAACGACGACTGGAACGTTACGAACAATAGTATGCACGACGACGAAAACTACGATATAAACGCTATACTAACAACTATACAAAAGATCATCCGAACGTTGATACAAGCAACGAAACGAAGGATGGCACGTATATCGATGCAAACGACGATACGACGGATGATCCGAACGAGACGAACGATGAGCACTACGATACCGCCGACACTACAAGAATGACACGAACATCGATACGATCGAGGATTCAAACCACATATTACGCACGATGATGTTAACGAATAAAAGTTCGACGATACAAACAGTGATACAAAAAAAAATAGGATCGACGATATCAGCGACGATGAGATCAACGTTACGAACGATGGTACAAAGCGAAAATACTATCAACGATACGAACGAGGATGTGAACGAACACACGAACAATGTAACGAACGTTCATTCACACGCCATTACAAACGAATGAACGGCGATACGAACGGCGATACGAACGACGATATGCACGATGATACGATTATACGATTACACGATGATACCATGGAACGAATATACGATCGACGATATAAAATGCACCATATAAGCAACGATCCGAACAACGATACGAAGCGACGATGCGAACGAGCATACGAACACAGTTACGAACGTCCGTTCGCAAGCCGATACGAACGTAGTAACGACGATACAAACGAGACTACGAGCAACAAAACGAACCACGATACGTTCGACAATCGACACGTCGATATAAGCGACGATACGAACAACGTTATGAACGACGATACGAACGGCGTTACGTAGAACGGCACGAGGATACGAACAACGATTACAACGACGATTCGATCGACGTTCCGTAGGATGTCACGAACGACATTCGGAAGTATTATAGGAACAACGATATCTATCGACGATTTCTATAACGATATCTATACGATTGACGATCGATGGCACGTACGACGATGAAAACTAACACATAAACGACATATTAACGAAGATAATAAAGATCATACGAACGATAATACCAAAAACGGAACGAAGAGTGTTACGTTTGACGATGCGAACGACGATACGATCGATGCTCCGAACGAATCGAATGATTTGCACTACGATGCAATGAATGATACGATCGTCGAAACGATGAAGGATACGTAAGAACGATACGAACGAAGATACGAAGCAACAATACGAACGATATGCAATCAACGATAGCAATCAACGATATGACCGAGAATGCAAACGAGTATACGAACAATGTTACGAACGTTACGAACGTATACGTTCGTAACGCTCAAAGTCAATACGAACGACGTTCCGAATAACAAAACGAGCGATGATGTTACGTCGTGGATTTTAGAGATCGAATTTTTAAAAAGAGAAATACACGAAATATTCCTACAGTCTTGATTCGCGTAAAAAGACGTAGCAAGTATAAAATATATGCTCCGAGGTTTAGATCGTGAGGAAACGACCAGGGATTGGAGCTGTGTTGGTTCGTTTAATAAATGATATATATTGAAATATTTCTTACCTGATTCGAGCGTGAGGCGTAGAGGGTTGAAGTTTTAATCAAGCGTGATTATTTCAGGTACCGGATGCTGTTCGTATGTTGACTGCTGTACCCGATGATGATCCCCGACCGTCTTGTACGTAGGAGGTGATGTTCGATGATCGACGATGGTAACGCGTGTATTAATTCGCACGTTTGAAATTATTCGAATGTTTGGTTTTGATTTATCCGTTATTATTTCGATTGAATGGTTGTACCACCTACCACCACTCGCGACAAAATGTTTGAAAGTCTATTATTTTGAGATCGCGATTCTTAGGCTTATTGTGCCCGCGTTTAATAAAAGATTCTCCGTTCAATATAGCGTTGGTGACACGTTCGCGAAACCTTTTACCGCCGCGACGTCTGCCCATTAAAATAGAAATATAGGATTATGGCAATCCTTGAAATTTGTATTAAAACAGTTTCGAGATTTTAAATATTGGAATGGATCTTACAGTGCGTGCTACCGTGAGCACACTACCTCTGTAAGGGAACTTAAGGATGGTTGACCAATAGACGTGCAATGGGGTGCACACTATCTATCTTCGCGGTCGAAGGAAAGTATTAAGGTGGAATGGAGGAACACGTGTGTATCACCAAACTGTCACAATACGATTTCAAAGTTGAAGTGAACCGCAAGAGTTTTAGGTAAAAATGAATAAACACGAATTCCGAATAATACTTGAATATATTGTTACAATTTAAAAGTTAGATTATTGAATGATTATTATTACACGAAAAATCTCTCACGATACAATCTTATATCGGTACTGCGACCGCCTGTCAGTGCAGGTTGTACGTGGCTCGATACAAATACGAAATTACTTGAAATATTACTAATTAAGGGTATAACTGACCCTTCCAAGCAAAGAGCAATGTATAAAGACTCGAGATGTAACTTTTCGCGGGAGTAACCGTTCAGCGAGACGATCAGTGACGAACTGACTCTGCTGGCTTGTTCACGACGACTCTAACTCTGCACTCTGTGCTCTGGTATATATAGGTATATGCTCTGTGCTTGGAATGGGGCGAGTGACGCGCTATTGCTGTCTCTCTCTTACTGCGCGTGGCTTAGTATATAAGATTAAAATATAAGAATATCGAGTGTATGTAAATATCAAATTTCATACTGTAATATTTTGGAGTTCGTACTTTGAGTAACGCAATATGTACCGATGCATATCTGTTGGTGTCGATGAATAATTTCGGAGCCTGGCCGCTTTGTTTACAGTCCGATAGTCTTATCTACTTGTGACTCGAAAGTTTGAAAGTATATAAGGCTAATTGATTCTCGGTGTTCTTGTACTTTCACACTGCGTAGTTGTAATCTGTGTATGACTTTACTCGAATATTCTCGACTGTGAATAATACTGTATATATAATGAAATGGTGAAAATAAATGCTATGAAAGGAAAAATACGTGCTGCTTGGCTACGATTCGTTTGTGTATATATGATTATATTACTCCACGCTCTAAGCGTGAGGCGCAGTTATGACTTCATCATGCACTATAGGTCGGTCCAAAAGAAGCTTGCTACAGCAAGTTACAAAAGAATAATAATAATGTTGCTTTTGAATAAAATGATCGTATAGCTTCTTTTAAGAGATGATGAATATATATATATAGTGTATAAAGATATATGTATATGCTTATATTGCCTTTTTAGAACACATGTATACAATGGCACATGTGATTAATAGAATACGTATATATAGCTATAATATAGGTGATTTTAATTATAGGTATGTTTGGGAAATATATATATTGAGTTCAAAGGTTGACCTGAGTAATATTACGTGTGTTGATCCCAGGACGTAACATCTCCCCCGTTTAGTCTGTTGAGATGCCGTTGCTTTGAGACAGACCGGCAGTAAGCCGCTCTACAAGTTCAGGATCAACACCTGAAAGTCTTGATGATGCCGGTGTATTTTGGTGTTCCCT
Organism: Rhorus exstirpatorius; assembly: GCA_963564615.1. Classification (NCBI taxonomy): domain Eukaryota; kingdom Metazoa; phylum Arthropoda; class Insecta; order Hymenoptera; family Ichneumonidae; genus Rhorus; species Rhorus exstirpatorius. Next base: position 4,563,595 of record OY751321.1, on the reverse strand, counting down.
TGATGCTTCGATGACGAGTTGTCGCAAGGGTTCGTTGTTGCTGATTTGGATTGGTTGTTGTAATTTCTTTTTGTGTGCGAGGGCAACTAGGAGTCCTGTTACCGAGTTCCATATTGCACCCAGCAAGGCAAAACTCCATCCGTAAATAGAGTGTATGGTGAAGCCGTGAATGCAGGTGTCTACAATGATTTTAATGGTTTTTATTATTATGAATATGGCAATGAACCCAGCACTAGCTATGCCGAATTCATGGAATCCTTTCCAAAAGCGTTTTGCAGCGCTTTCAGCCAGATGATCGAGCGTTGCTTCATCGAGTAGGCCACGTATTGATACGCTACCAGATGGTATTTGGTAACCTGCTGTTCCTCTAGCAATATTATTGAGCAGGGCAGGTTTTTCGGCTTGAAACATAATCCGATTTCTTAATTCGCTTATTTCCTTGTCTGAGTAAATTCCGGCTGTTGCCAGATTTCCGATGTCTCCATATCTCCATGATGGTTGTGACGTGGGTGTTAAAGATTGTGGTGGTGGTATTGCGATTGGGTGTGGAGAAAATCGATACCACGTACCGTCAATTTGATATTGAGCCGGCAGTAGAGGATCGCATTCAATTTGATTTCCGGATTTCATTAATATTCTCGAAGTTGTAGATAAAAAGAATGACTGATTTTTATATGTGACTGGGAGCTCATTGTAGCATTCCTCAGTTTTTCTTAAGGAGCATTTTACAGGTATGCATTTTATGATGTGCGCAACCTCTCCGGCGACAACAGCCATGAATCCCGGGTTTTTGGTCACTGCTCGTGCAAATTTTTCCGGTAGAATTGCAGCTGTTGATAATGCGTTTTGTAAGACTTGACGCTCGAGATTACACCTTTGCGTCAAGGCATCTTTGTAAAGATTTCTCATTTGAGTTCTGAGATGTTTTTCAACGTAAATGAATTTTGAATTGATGTAGGTAAAAATGTCCAAATTATTGACGGAAATTTTCCGTTTGCTCGTGAATGACTGTCCTCGTTGTGTTTCTAGTATGTACAATTTTGGATGTTCGGTTTTTATTAGGGTGTAGCCACAAAGTGGTTGTTCCGAACGTGCTGCAAGAGCAAATGTCGTCTCTTGTGTTGTCAATGTGTAAACGTTTGGTGCATGAGCGCCATTTTCGGATGAAATTAATTTTGTTGCTTGTCCTTCATATAATACGTCATATCTATTGAAGTTACATGTGTCGGTAGGTTCAGTTTTCCAAAACGCGCTATTTCCCTCGATATCGATACAGTGGCCATCACTGAGCTGACATTGTGTTCCTGTACGAAGGACTATTCGTCCTGCCGAGAGATTGATTGCTGCGTCATAATTTGAGAGTGTTACCCTGACGGATGCTTGGACGACGACGTTGTCCCATGTTCCGTAAGGATCGCTGTATTGTGTGCCCGAACATTTTCCATCATTAGTGATAGATCCTGCCAGGGTGAGACTTCTTGTTGTTGTGCTGTTTTTCCGTAGTCCCAGGATTTGACCGGCGACGCTTAATTGTATGATTCCTGTTTCTTGCATTTTCAAACAAGATCTCTGGTCCATGTCTTGAAGATAGATTTGTCGTCCGTTGTGTACGATAGAATTATGGGAATGCATGCCGCAATAATAGATTGTTGCTATTTCGACCTTGCACTGAGTTATTTCTGTGTTACCGAATTCAGAAAGTTGTAATAATTGGACGTATATCGGAATTGGTGAAGGTTCCACAATTGGTATTTCACATTCCGCGACTTCGTTTAATGAAATTGTTGTTGAGTTGAGCGATGGACCACCGCAATCATATCCGATAAGAGACGATACTTCCTGGATTGAGAGGATCGAAATCCCAATAATGATGGCGAGGACGAACTTCATCCTGCAACCCAGAAGTATTGTTTACTTTTAATTTTTCTTGGCACATAGTTTCATGAATTTAAGTTTAAATTCGTAATAATTCTGGTATTCAATATGATTGAACCAGACTTCTGTAACATCTTCGTAATCGACATCTATTTTTTCTGTACGGCGAGTTTTATCATGAAAGTTTTTCACAATGAATCTATCGTTGTCGGGATCGTAGCGAAGCACATCCGTGTGAATGCTTCCTCCCCATACGTCCCTATATGCTATTCCGAGATTCCATGCTGTCTCGATGGGTGATACTCCCTCGAGGTAGTGGTAAGGTGTTTTGTCTTTTTCCGGGCTGTCCCATGCGTTGAGAAAGTCTGAGCATTCCTCAGGCATGTTGTATCGTATTCCATTAAAATAGATGCATTTAGTTTGAGATGCTGCAATTGTCTTGATTCGAATTGTTCTGCGTTGTTGAAGGTGTTCGACATAACGGATTTTCCTTGAATGGCTATTAAAATAGACGACCTTCCTTCTTGGTTGAAGGGGTCCTACGAGTCGGATGTAGAAATCGTCTTGACTCATCCTACAACAGACATTTATTAGGTTGGTAATCGTGTAGCTCGTAATTTATTGGTGTGAACAATTCGTGGTTTATCTCGATAAAGGATTTTTACGTTTCCTCCCGACAAAACCTCAACTATTTCACATGGTTCTGTATATTGGTCGCTAAATTTGCCCTTTGAAGGCTCCTTGAGCATCAAAACCTTATCTCCTACTTTGAAATTTTGAGGATTGATTTTCCTGTCATAGTATTCTTTTGATTTTTGTTTTGCGGCTTTAAGATTTGCTGCCGCTAATTCTTGGAGTCCATGTATTTTATTAAACAATTCTTCGAGATATTCTGTGTAGGTTGGATCTTGATGTTCTTCGATTCTGGTGTGACTAGATGGTTGACGAGCGAGTTTTCCAAATACAAGCTCGTGCGGAGTGAAGCCCGTGCCTTCGTGTTGACTGGTGTTATAGGAGAACATTGCAAGTTCGATGAATTCATCCCAGTCGTGATTCTTGTCGATATATTGTTTGATATATTCTACTAATACATGGTGCGATCTTTCTATGGATCCATTTGATTGAGGTCGGAACGCTGTAGTTCTTACTCTAGTGATTCTAAAATTTTTAGCAAGATTCTTCATAAGACTGCTACAAAAGTTTGAACCTTGGTCTGTTAATAAAGTTCTTGGTGCGCCAAAACGTGATATAAACGATTTAGTAAATGCTTCTGCAATATCTACGGCTGTAGTTTTTGCTAGCGGAATTGCTAATGAATATTTTGTAAGGAGGTCTTGAATTGTTAATATGTACATATTTCCGGTTTTTGTTACAGGGAGTGGCCCTACGACGTCCATGGAAATTTTATCGAATGCAGCCCCTGGGGTATCCGTGAGGACCATAGGCTGTTTGGTTTTAACTCGGACGAGTTTTTTAAGTTGACAACTACGGCAATGCTGAATATAATCCTGTATGTATGATTTCATGTTTTCCCAAAAATAATTTTCTCTGATACGTTTATAGGTTTTAGTTACACCTTTGTGTCCTCCTAAAGTGGAGTTATGATTTTCAGAGACAATGCCGAGTTTTTCTTCGTCTTGTGGGTAAGTTACTAATTGTTTACAAATTGTTACTTGAATCGGTAGTTCTCCTAAGATAGCCACCATTTGTTTCTGAATATCTATCCATGATATATTATCAATTTTTTCTGTTTTTGCAATACTGAAACTGTCCAAATTTAATTCTCGTATCGCTTCTCTGAGTGATTGAAAGGTATCAGAAAGATCTTCCATTGACAAATTTGCTTTCAGATCATTTTTAATGGGTAAGGCTATGATTTGTTTTGATCTGACTTCTTCAATTTTTACACGCGCAAATGCTATGTCGGTGAGTGTAGGAAACCGACTTACGGATTGGAGATCTTTAGCTCCTTTGTCGATTGGCTGACCTTTAGTAGTGATAAAAATTACAATATTATCTTTTTGCATCGTTAATCTATCCCTTGTTTCTCTGATACTTAACCTTTTTGGTTCTTGTAAATTTTCGTTATTTCTAGTTTCATATGGTACATTCGGGTCATCAAATATTTGACTGTTTGTGTCTGACGTACTTTCGTTATCCGATTCATCGCCTGACGAAAGTTCCTCGTTATTTATTTGTTCTATTTCTGTTTCTTTTATTCGTTCTGATTCTGACTCTTCATTATTTTCTTCAGCGTTTTGTTTTTCAGTGTCCATATTATATTGACTGGTCTCTGGGAGAGAGAGCTCGGTTTCGGTTGCTGGGTTTTCGAGTTGTTTATATTGGTCGATGCCTGATGGGCCCGCCTGTTTATCTGTTGCGTCATTCTCAGTCGCCTCTACCGATTTCTTTCTCTTACATGTACTTGGAGTTTCAAACATAATTTCTTCGTCGTCTGAATCTTCGGGTTCTTTTGTTTTTTCATAAATTGGTTTAACCATTAATACTGATTTTCCGATGTCTGGTGGATTCCTGGATAAGGCGTCGGCATTGCTGTTTTCCTTACCGGGTTTATAGATTATTTTGTATTGATAGTTCGCTAGTTTTAAACGCCAATGTACCAATCGGTTTGCCGGGTCTTTAACTGAATGAAGCCATACTAAAGGCTTGTGATCGGTTACGAGAGTAAATTCTCTTCCATAGACATATGGTCGAAAATAATCTACTGCATAAACGATACCCAATAATTCCTTTTCAATAGTTGAATAATTTAGTTCTGCTGGGTTTAATGTTCGTGAGGCGTAGGCAATGGGTTTATCCTTGCCGATTTCGCCCTGACTCAAAATAGCGCCTATGGCAATATTTGAGGCATCTGTCGTAATGATAAATGGTTTTGTAAAATCTGCGTATTGTAATACGGGTTCTTTACATAAAGCATCAATGAGTTTAACAAAAGCTTCTTCCTGTGAATTTGTCCATTTAAAGGTTATGTTTTTCTTTAGTAGATTTGTGAGTGGCTTTGCAATGCCCGAGAAATTATGCACGAATCTACGATAGTAGCCTGCTAATCCCAAGAATTGCTTTATTTTTGTTGGATTGCTTGGTTTTGGATAATGCCTTAAGGCTTCAAGTTTCTTTGGATCGGGTTTTACCCCATTTTCACTGATAATGTGACCCAAATAGGCCACTTCTTTTCTTAAAAACTCACATTTGTCGGGCTGCAATTGTAAATTTGCTTCCCTTAATCTTTTTGCCAATCTTTCAAATTTTATTTCATGTTCCTTAAGGGATTTTGCATAAATGACAATATCATCAAGGTAGACAAAGAGTTCTATACCTTGAAGTCCAGTTAAAACACGATCCATTAACCTTTGGAAGGTTGCTGGAGCATTCTTTAGCCCGAATGGCATTCTATTAAATTGATAGTGACCAAACGGAGTTGAAAACGCTGTTTTGTGCGCATCCTCCGGATGGACCTTGATTTGATGAAAACCACTTGCGAGGTCAAAGACTGAGAAGTACTTTGCACTCCCAAGCTGGTCCAATATTTCTGTGATATTAGGGAGCGGATATGCATCCCCTATTGTTTTCTCGTTTAAGTTGCGATAATCGATGACCATTCGCCACTTGGGTTTACCTTGTGAGTCGGCCTTTTTCGGAACGATCCACAATGGTGAGCCGTACGGTGAGGAGGATGGACGGATGATTTCGCCTTTAATTAATTCACTTACCTGTTTCGTGATCTCATCCTTGTGTATCGGTGGAAACCTATATTGTCTTGTAAATACAGGTTGATCGTCTGATGTTAATATACGATGTTCTATCGCATTTGTGCTTTCTAAAGGGGTACCTGGTATATGAAAGAGATCGGCGTTTCTTTCTATTAACCGATCGATACTGTCTCGTTCCTCCCCGTTTAGGTGGTCGAGTCTCAGCAAATTTTTGACCCCGGATACTTTGTCCGTGTCATCTAATTTTCTATGTGCCGTAAATACAAATTGGTCATGCTGCCGATCAACACCAGGTCGGCCCTGCTCGTTCTTTTCTAAGGGTGTCCTCGGATCACCGAACGAATAACAGGAACTCTCACCTGCCGAATTATTGGGATTGTAGGGCTCGAATGCCTCTAGGGTCACTACTGAATTAGTGAGCTCTACATCCTCTTCGGTCGTATTGAGTGCCATCAAACAAGCCATGCCATCTTTTACTGACACTACTGCCTCTCCGAGGAATAATCCATTCGGAAGGTCGATTCTTGGGATATATCCCTCTTTAATTTCCGGATTAGCAACACGCATGTGGAATACCGTGCGAGAGCGTGCCGGGATTTTTATTCCTTTAAAATTTTTGAATTGCAATACCTGGTTTCCCCATTTAAGTACGGAATTTTCATAATCGATTATTGTTCCGTGAAGCTCATGAAATTCTGATCCCAAAATAGCATCTTGAGATATTGGGAATGAATTATTTACGACGTGAAATTCCGATAATGTGTCTTTAATCAAAATTTTTGTTGAACCCATAGTATATACAGGATCCTCCGATATACCCTGCAATTTTAATATCTCGCCACTATTTATTTTTATGTCTGAGTTTAAAAATTCCTGTTTTATTAGATTTGGTTCAGAACCGGAATCGATCATAAATTCGCATTTTGTCGTTAAATCTGGTGATTCTATTTCAACCGAGGGAATAAATGAATTTTTCTTTAATTGGAGCCTGACGGTTCTGACATTTGCATCTCGGGGATTCCGATTACTTTCACTTGGCGCTCCGAAGTTTTCTCGTCCCGGCTCGCGCCTTTTCCAGCCGAACGAGTGATATCGTTTCCCGAATTTTTCTTTTCATCGTTTTGTTTTTTATAACAAGCGGCCTCAATGTGACCGGGTTTGTTGCAATAATTACAGATCGTACGTGGTCTGTCGTTACGTAAATCGTTTGTGTTATTTGAAATCGGGGGTCTTGAATTATTTTCAGTATTATTATTATTTCGAGGTTGAGAGGGTCGTTTTTCTGGATTTTTCGACCAACAGTTTGCGTCTGTATGACCTTTTCTTTTGCAGAACCCACATTCGAGAGGGTTACCGGATGAAATTGTTTTTACATTGCCGTTCGATTGACTTTTAAATTCTGCACGGCTTTCCTTGAAATATGACCGATCGCGTTCAATTTCTTTTTCGATTTTAATTGCTTTCGCGTAAGCATCTGATAATGATGTGTAATTTTCGAGTTTTAAACGTATTCGGAAATCAGGAGGTAACCCTTTGACAAAACAGTCTAGTGTGTCCATAGACAGGGATTCGGCCCGCGCTCGGGGAATCGCGCCTAAACTTTCTGTCTCGAGTTCCAATATAACTGTGTGTATATCTTTTACACGACTGATATAATCGACTATATGCTCTGATTTTCCTTTAGCGATGTTGCCTAATTCTCCGCGATACTGATTTATTGATTTTGACGAGGAGAAAATGCTCTTTAATTTTTCGCAAAATTCATTAACTGTATTGAATGTGTCGTCCTCGAGTGCCGTATAAGCATGACCCTTCAGTTTATTTCTTAATAATCGCGTAAGGTTTTGTTCTGCATTTGCAGGAAACATTTCTTTCACTCTCTTGCATGCTCTTGTGAATTTTAAAACGGGTATATTATCTCCGTTATAAATAGGTATTGACTCGAGAGCGTCTTTAAATGTGAGATTTGGTTGAGGTGGTTGATTCTCTTGAGGTGCACGAGGAAAGACAGGAGGAGCTGCCCTACTCGATGTGCTGAGATTATAATCTTGATTTTGTCTTAAAATTGCGAGTTCTGATTTAAAATGATTAAATTCTGATAATATACTGGAAAGTGTGTGTTGCAAGGAGTCTGATTCTTCTGTTTTGTATTCATCGTTTTCATTGTCGTGAATTTGCTTACTTTTGTTTATTTGTGCTTCTAATTCTGCCAAAGAATCTGCCTTTTCTTGCATTTCGTATTCGCGTTCTTTGAGCGCTTGCTCTTGTTGTTGGATTTGTTCTCTTTTTCTTTCAATTTGGGCTTGTAAAATTTGTAATTCCTCAGGGGTGAGTGGAGGATTCGTTTTACTCCGAGTTTCCATTTTAAATTAAAATTTATTTATTTTGGGAATAATTGAAGTTATTTTATTTTATATTTATTCAAAATAACTGAGACTTATTAATTTGTGAACCAACGTGGATCCCACCGCTGCCACCAAAAATTTTATTCCTGTTACGTCGTGGATTTTAAAGATCGAATTTTTAAAAAGAGAAATACACGAAATATTCCTACAGTCTTGATTCGCGTAAAAAGACGTAGCAAGTATAAAATATATGCTCCGAGGTTTAGATCGTGAGGAAACGACCAGGGATTGGAGCTGTGTTGGTTCGTTTAATAAATGATATATATTGAAATATTTCTTACCTGATTCGAGCGTGAGGCGTAGAGGGTTGAAGTTTTAATCAAGCGTGATTATTTCAGGTACCGGATGCTGTTCGTATGTTGACTGCTGTACCCGATGATGATCCCCGACCGTCTTGTACGTAGGAGGTGATGTTCGATGATCGACGATGGTAACGCGTGTATTAATTCGCACGTTTGAAATTATTCGAATGTTTGGTTTTGATTTATCCGTTATTATTTCGATTGAATGGTTGTACCACCTACCACCACTCGCGACAAAATGTTTGAAAGTCTATTATTTTGAGATCGCGATTCTTAGGCTTATTGTGCCCGCGTTTAATAAAAGATTCTCCGTTCAATATAGCGTTGGTGACACGTTCGCGAAACCTTTTACCGCCGCGACGTCTGCCCATTAAAATAGAAATATAGGATTATGGCAATCCTTGAAATTTGTATTAAAACAGTTTCGAGATTTTAAATATTGGAATGGATCTTACAGTGCGTGCTACCGTGAGCACACTACCTCTGTAAGGGAACTTAAGGATGGTTGACCAATAGACGTGCAATGGGGTGCACACTATCTATCTTCGCGGTCGAAGGAAAGTATTAAGGTGGAATGGAGGAACACGTGTGTATCACCAAACTGTCACAATACGATTTCAAAGTTGAAGTGAACCGCAAGAGTTTTAGGTAAAAATGAATAAACACGAATTCCGAATAATACTTGAATATATTGTTACAATTTAAAAGTTAGATTATTGAATGATTATTATTACACGAAAAATCTCTCACGATACAATCTTATATCGGTACTGCGACCGCCTGTCAGTGCAGGTTGTACGTGGCTCGATACAAATACGAAATTACTTGAAATATTACTAATTAAGGGTATAACTGACCCTTCCAAGCAAAGAGCAATGTATAAAGACTCGAGATGTAACTTTTCGCGGGAGTAACCGTTCAGCGAGACGATCAGTGACGAACTGACTCTGCTGGCTTGTTCACGACGACTCTAACTCTGCACTCTGTGCTCTGGTATATATAGGTATATGCTCTGTGCTTGGAATGGGGCGAGTGACGCGCTATTGCTGTCTCTCTCTTACTGCGCGTGGCTTAGTATATAAGATTAAAATATAAGAATATCGAGTGTATGTAAATATCAAATTTCATACTGTAATATTTTGGAGTTCGTACTTTGAGTAACGCAATATGTACCGATGCATATCTGTTGGTGTCGATGAATAATTTCGGAGCCTGGCCGCTTTGTTTACAGTCCGATAGTCTTATCTACTTGTGACTCGAAAGTTTGAAAGTATATAAGGCTAATTGATTCTCGGTGTTCTTGTACTTTCACACTGCGTAGTTGTAATCTGTGTATGACTTTACTCGAATATTCTCGACTGTGAATAATACTGTATATATAATGAAATGGTGAAAATAAATGCTATGAAAGGAAAAATACGTGCTGCTTGGCTACGATTCGTTTGTGTATATATGATTATATTACTCCACGCTCTAAGCGTGAGGCGCAGTTATGACTTCATCATGCACTATAGGTCGGTCCAAAAGAAGCTTGCTACAGCAAGTTACAAAAGAATAATAATAATGTTGCTTTTGAATAAAATGATCGTATAGCTTCTTTTAAGAGATGATGAATATATATATATAGTGTATAAAGATATATGTATATGCTTATATTGCCTTTTTAGAACACATGTATACAATGGCACATGTGATTAATAGAATACGTATATATAGCTATAATATAGGTGATTTTAATTATAGGTATGTTTGGGAAATATATATATTGAGTTCAAAGGTTGACCTGAGTAATATTACGTGTGTTGATCCCAGGACGTAACATCTCCCCCGTTTAGTCTGTTGAGATGCCGTTGCTTTGAGACAGACCGGCAGTAAGCCGCTCTACAAGTTCAGGATCAACACCTGAAAGTCTTGATGATGCCGGTGTATTTTGGTGTTCCCTTGATGCTTCGATGACGAGTTGTCGCAAGGGTTCGTTGTTGCTGATTTGGATTGGTTGTTGTAATTTCTTTTTGTGTGCGAGGGCAACTAGGAGTCCTGTTACCGAGTTCCATATTGCACCCAGCAAGGCAAAACTCCATCCGTAAATAGAGTGTATGGTGAAGCCGTGAATGCAGGTGTCTACAATGATTTTAATGGTTTTTATTATTATGAATATGGCAATGAACCCAGCACTAGCTATGCCGAATTCATGGAATCCTTTCCAAAAGCGTTTTGCAGCGCTTTCAGCCAGATGATCGAGCGTTGCTTCATCGAGTAGGCCACGTATTGATACGCTACCAGATGGTATTTGGTAACCTGCTGTTCCTCTAGCAATATTATTGAGCAGGGCAGGTTTTTCGGCTTGAAACATAATCCGATTTCTTAATTCGCTTATTTCCTTGTCTGAGTAAATTCCGGCTGTTGCCAGATTTCCGATGTCTCCATATCTCCATGATGGTTGTGACGTGGGTGTTAAAGATTGTGGTGGTGGTATTGCGATTGGGTGTGGAGAAAATCGATACCACGTACCGTCAATTTGATATTGAGCCGGCAGTAGAGGATCGCATTCAATTTGATTTCCGGATTTCATTAATATTCTCGAAGTTGTAGATAAAAAGAATGACTGATTTTTATATGTGACTGGGAGCTCATTGTAGCATTCCTCAGTTTTTCTTAAGGAGCATTTTACAGGTATGCATTTTATGATGTGCGCAACCTCTCCGGCGACAACAGCCATGAATCCCGGGTTTTTGGTCACTGCTCGTGCAAATTTTTCCGGTAGAATTGCAGCTGTTGATAATGCGTTTTGTAAGACTTGACGCTCGAGATTACACCTTTGCGTCAAGGCATCTTTGTAAAGATTTCTCATTTGAGTTCTGAGATGTTTTTCAACGTAAATGAATTTTGAATTGATGTAGGTAAAAATGTCCAAATTATTGACGGAAATTTTCCGTTTGCTCGTGAATGACTGTCCTCGTTGTGTTTCTAGTATGTACAATTTTGGATGTTCGGTTTTTATTAGGGTGTAGCCACAAAGTGGTTGTTCCGAACGTGCTGCAAGAGCAAATGTCGTCTCTTGTGTTGTCAATGTGTAAACGTTTGGTGCATGAGCGCCATTTTCGGATGAAATTAATTTTGTTGCTTGTCCTTCATATAATACGTCATATCTATTGAAGTTACATGTGTCGGTAGGTTCAGTTTTCCAAAACGCGCTATTTCCCTCGATATCGATACAGTGGCCATCACTGAGCTGACATTGTGTTCCTGTACGAAGGACTATTCGTCCTGCCGAGAGATTGATTGCTGCGTCATAATTTGAGAGTGTTACCCTGACGGATGCTTGGACGACGACGTTGTCCCATGTTCCGTAAGGATCGCTGTATTGTGTGCCCGAACATTTTCCATCATTAGTGATAGATCCTGCCAGGGTGAGACTTCTTGTTGTTGTGCTGTTTTTCCGTAGTCCCAGGATTTGACCGGCGACGCTTAATTGTATGATTCCTGTTTCTTGCATTTTCAAACAAGATCTCTGGTCCATGTCTTGAAGATAGATTTGTCGTCCGTTGTGTACGATAGAATTATGGGAATGCATGCCGCAATAATAGATTGTTGCTATTTCGACCTTGCACTGAGTTATTTCTGTGTTACCGAATTCAGAAAGTTGTAATAATTGGACGTATATCGGAATTGGTGAAGGTTCCACAATTGGTATTTCACATTCCGCGACTTCGTTTAATGAAATTGTTGTTGAGTTGAGCGATGGACCACCGCAATCATATCCGATAAGAGACGATACTTCCTGGATTGAGAGGATCGAAATCCCAATAATGATGGCGAGGACGAACTTCATCCTGCAACCCAGAAGTATTGTTTACTTTTAATTTTTCTTGGCACATAGTTTCATGAATTTAAGTTTAAATTCGTAATAATTCTGGTATTCAATATGATTGAACCAGACTTCTGTAACATCTTCGTAATCGACATCTATTTTTTCTGTACGGCGAGTTTTATCATGAAAGTTTTTCACAATGAATCTATCGTTGTCGGGATCGTAGCGAAGCACATCCGTGTGAATGCTTCCTCCCCATACGTCCCTATATGCTATTCCGAGATTCCATGCTGTCTCGATGGGTGATACTCCCTCGAGGTAGTGGTAAGGTGTTTTGTCTTTTTCCGGGCTGTCCCATGCGTTGAGAAAGTCTGAGCATTCCTCAGGCATGTTGTATCGTATTCCATTAAAATAGATGCATTTAGTTTGAGATGCTGCAATTGTCTTGATTCGAATTGTTCTGCGTTGTTGAAGGTGTTCGACATAACGGATTTTCCTTGAATGGCTATTAAAATAGACGACCTTCCTTCTTGGTTGAAGGGGTCCTACGAGTCGGATGTAGAAATCGTCTTGACTCATCCTACAACAGACATTTATTAGGTTGGTAATCGTGTAGCTCGTAATTTATTGGTGTGAACAATTCGTGGTTTATCTCGATAAAGGATTTTTACGTTTCCTCCCGACAAAACCTCAACTATTTCACATGGTTCTGTATATTGGTCGCTAAATTTGCCCTTTGAAGGCTCCTTGAGCATCAAAACCTTATCTCCTACTTTGAAATTTTGAGGATTGATTTTCCTGTCATAGTATTCTTTTGATTTTTGTTTTGCGGCTTTAAGATTTGCTGCCGCTAATTCTTGGAGTCCATGTATTTTATTAAACAATTCTTCGAGATATTCTGTGTAGGTTGGATCTTGATGTTCTTCGATTCTGGTGTGACTAGATGGTTGACGAGCGAGTTTTCCAAATACAAGCTCGTGCGGAGTGAAGCCCGTGCCTTCGTGTTGACTGGTGTTATAGGAGAACATTGCAAGTTCGATGAATTCATCCCAGTCGTGATTCTTGTCGATATATTGTTTGATATATTCTACTAATACATGGTGCGATCTTTCTATGGATCCATTTGATTGAGGTCGGAACGCTGTAGTTCTTACTCTAGTGATTCTAAAATTTTTAGCAAGATTCTTCATAAGACTGCTACAAAAGTTTGAACCTTGGTCTGTTAATAAAGTTCTTGGTGCGCCAAAACGTGATATAAACGATTTAGTAAATGCTTCTGCAATATCTACGGCTGTAGTTTTTGCTAGCGGAATTGCTAATGAATATTTTGTAAGGAGGTCTTGAATTGTTAATATGTACATATTTCCGGTTTTTGTTACAGGGAGTGGCCCTACGACGTCCATGGAAATTTTATCGAATGCAGCCCCTGGGGTATCCGTGAGGACCATAGGCTGTTTGGTTTTAACTCGGACGAGTTTTTTAAGTTGACAACTACGGCAATGCTGAATATAATCCTGTATGTATGATTTCATGTTTTCCCAAAAATAATTTTCTCTGATACGTTTATAGGTTTTAGTTACACCTTTGTGTCCTCCTAAAGTGGAGTTATGATTTTCAGAGACAATGCCGAGTTTTTCTTCGTCTTGTGGGTAAGTTACTAATTGTTTACAAATTGTTACTTGAATCGGTAGTTCTCCTAAGATAGCCACCATTTGTTTCTGAATATCTATCCATGATATATTATCAATTTTTTCTGTTTTTGCAATACTGAAACTGTCCAAATTTAATTCTCGTATCGCTTCTCTGAGTGATTGAAAGGTATCAGAAAGATCTTCCATTGACAAATTTGCTTTCAGATCATTTTTAATGGGTAAGGCTATGATTTGTTTTGATCTGACTTCTTCAATTTTTACACGCGCAAATGCTATGTCGGTGAGTGTAGGAAACCGACTTACGGATTGGAGATCTTTAGCTCCTTTGTCGATTGGCTGACCTTTAGTAGTGATAAAAATTACAATATTATCTTTTTGCATCGTTAATCTATCCCTTGTTTCTCTGATACTTAACCTTTTTGGTTCTTGTAAATTTTCGTTATTTCTAGTTTCATATGGTACATTCGGGTCATCAAATATTTGACTGTTTGTGTCTGACGTACTTTCGTTATCCGATTCATCGCCTGACGAAAGTTCCTCGTTATTTATTTGTTCTATTTCTGTTTCTTTTATTCGTTCTGATTCTGACTCTTCATTATTTTCTTCAGCGTTTTGTTTTTCAGTGTCCATATTATATTGACTGGTCTCTGGGAGAGAGAGCTCGGTTTCGGTTGCTGGGTTTTCGAGTTGTTTATATTGGTCGATGCCTGATGGGCCCGCCTGTTTATCTGTTGCGTCATTCTCAGTCGCCTCTACCGATTTCTTTCTCTTACATGTACTTGGAGTTTCAAACATAATTTCTTCGTCGTCTGAATCTTCGGGTTCTTTTGTTTTTTCATAAATTGGTTTAACCATTAATACTGATTTTCCGATGTCTGGTGGATTCCTGGATAAGGCGTCGGCATTGCTGTTTTCCTTACCGGGTTTATAGATTATTTTGTATTGATAGTTCGCTAGTTTTAAACGCCAATGTACCAATCGGTTTGCCGGGTCTTTAACTGAATGAAGCCATACTAAAGGCTTGTGATCGGTTACGAGAGTAAATTCTCTTCCATAGACATATGGTCGAAAATAATCTACTGCATAAACGATACCCAATAATTCCTTTTCAATAGTTGAATAATTTAGTTCTGCTGGGTTTAATGTTCGTGAGGCGTAGGCAATGGGTTTATCCTTGCCGATTTCGCCCTGACTCAAAATAGCGCCTATGGCAATATTTGAGGCATCTGTCGTAATGATAAATGGTTTTGTAAAATCTGCGTATTGTAATACGGGTTCTTTACATAAAGCATCAATGAGTTTAACAAAAGCTTCTTCCTGTGAATTTGTCCATTTAAAGGTTATGTTTTTCTTTAGTAGATTTGTGAGTGGCTTTGCAATGCCCGAGAAATTATGCACGAATCTACGATAGTAGCCTGCTAATCCCAAGAATTGCTTTATTTTTGTTGGATTGCTTGGTTTTGGATAATGCCTTAAGGCTTCAAGTTTCTTTGGATCGGGTTTTACCCCATTTTCACTGATAATGTGACCCAAATAGGCCACTTCTTTTCTTAAAAACTCACATTTGTCGGGCTGCAATTGTAAATTTGCTTCCCTTAATCTTTTTGCCAATCTTTCAAATTTTATTTCATGTTCCTTAAGGGATTTTGCATAAATGACAATATCATCAAGGTAGACAAAGAGTTCTATACCTTGAAGTCCAGTTAAAACACGATCCATTAACCTTTGGAAGGTTGCTGGAGCATTCTTTAGCCCGAATGGCATTCTATTAAATTGATAGTGACCAAACGGAGTTGAAAACGCTGTTTTGTGCGCATCCTCCGGATGGACCTTGATTTGATGAAAACCACTTGCGAGGTCAAAGACTGAGAAGTACTTTGCACTCCCAAGCTGGTCCAATATTTCTGTGATATTAGGGAGCGGATATGCATCCCCTATTGTTTTCTCGTTTAAGTTGCGATAATCGATGACCATTCGCCACTTGGGTTTACCTTGTGAGTCGGCCTTTTTCGGAACGATCCACAATGGTGAGCCGTACGGTGAGGAGGATGGACGGATGATTTCGCCTTTAATTAATTCACTTACCTGTTTCGTGATCTCATCCTTGTGTATCGGTGGAAACCTATATTGTCTTGTAAATACAGGTTGATCGTCTGATGTTAATATACGATGTTCTATCGCATTTGTGCTTTCTAAAGGGGTACCTGGTATATGAAAGAGATCGGCGTTTCTTTCTATTAACCGATCGATACTGTCTCGTTCCTCCCCGTTTAGGTGGTCGAGTCTCAGCAAATTTTTGACCCCGGATACTTTGTCCGTGTCATCTAATTTTCTATGTGCCGTAAATACAAATTGGTCATGCTGCCGATCAACACCAGGTCGGCCCTGCTCGTTCTTTTCTAAGGGTGTCCTCGGATCACCGAACGAATAACAGGAACTCTCACCTGCCGAATTATTGGGATTGTAGGGCTCGAATGCCTCTAGGGTCACTACTGAATTAGTGAGCTCTACATCCTCTTCGGTCGTATTGAGTGCCATCAAACAAGCCATGCCATCTTTTACTGACACTACTGCCTCTCCGAGGAATAATCCATTCGGAAGGTCGATTCTTGGGATATATCCCTCTTTAATTTCCGGATTAGCAACACGCATGTGGAATACCGTGCGAGAGCGTGCCGGGATTTTTATTCCTTTAAAATTTTTGAATTGCAATACCTGGTTTCCCCATTTAAGTACGGAATTTTCATAATCGATTATTGTTCCGTGAAGCTCATGAAATTCTGATCCCAAAATAGCATCTTGAGATATTGGGAATGAATTATTTACGACGTGAAATTCCGATAATGTGTCTTTAATCAAAATTTTTGTTGAACCCATAGTATATACAGGATCCTCCGATATACCCTGCAATTTTAATATCTCGCCACTATTTATTTTTATGTCTGAGTTTAAAAATTCCTGTTTTATTAGATTTGGTTCAGAACCGGAATCGATCATAAATTCGCATTTTGTCGTTAAATCTGGTGATTCTATTTCAACCGAGGGAATAAATGAATTTTTCTTTAATTGGAGCCTGACGGTTCTGACATTTGCATCTCGGGGATTCCGATTACTTTCACTTGGCGCTCCGAAGTTTTCTCGTCCCGGCTCGCGCCTTTTCCAGCCGAACGAGTGATATCGTTTCCCGAATTTTTCTTTTCATCGTTTTGTTTTTTATAACAAGCGGCCTCAATGTGACCGGGTTTGTTGCAATAATTACAGATCGTACGTGGTCTGTCGTTACGTAAATCGTTTGTGTTATTTGAAATCGGGGGTCTTGAATTATTTTCAGTATGATTATTATTTCGAGGTTGAGAGGGTCGTTTTTCTGGATTTTTCGACCAACAGTTTGCGTCTGTATGACCTTTTCTTTTGCAGAACCCACATTCGAGAGGGTTACCGGATGAAATTGTTTTTACATTGCCGTTCGATTGACTTTTAAATTCTGCACGGCTTTCCTTGAAATATGACCGATCGCGTTCAATTTCTTTTTCGATTTTAATTGCTTTCGCGTAAGCATCTGATAATGATGTGTAATTTTCGAGTTTTAAACGTATTCGGAAATCAGGAGGTAACCCTTTGACAAAACAGTCTAGTGTGTCCATAGACAGGGATTCGGCCCGCGCTCGGGGAATCGCGCCTAAACTTTCTGTCTCGAGTTCCAATATAACTGTGTGTATATCTTTTACACGACTGATATAATCGACTATATGCTCTGATTTTCCTTTAGCGATGTTGCCTAATTCTCCGCGATACTGATTTATTGATTTTGACGAGGAGAAAATGCTCTTTAATTTTTCGCAAAATTCATTAACTGTATTGAATGTGTCGTCCTCGAGTGCCGTATAAGCATGACCCTTCAGTTTATTTCTTAATAATCGCGTAAGGTTTTGTTCTGCATTTGCAGGAAACATTTCTTTCACTCTCTTGCATGCTCTTGTGAATTTTAAAACGGGTATATTATCTCCGTTATAAATAGGTATTGACTCGAGAGCGTCTTTAAATGTGAGATTTGGTTGAGGTGGTTGATTCTCTTGAGGTGCACGAGGAAAGACAGGAGGAGCTGCCCTACTCGATGTGCTGAGATTATAATCTTGATTTTGTCTTAAAATTGCGAGTTCTGATTTAAAATGATTAAATTCTGATAATATACTGGAAAGTGTGTGTTGCAAGGAGTCTGATTCTTCTGTTTTGTATTCATCGTTTTCATTGTCGTGAATTTGCTTACTTTTGTTTATTTGTGCTTCTAATTCTGCCAAAGAATCTGCCTTTTCTTGCATTTCGTATTCGCGTTCTTTGAGCGCTTGCTCTTGTTGTTGGATTTGTTCTCTTTTTCTTTCAATTTGGGCTTGTAAAATTTGTAATTCCTCAGGGGTGAGTGGAGGATTCGTTTTACTCCGAGTTTCCATTTTAAATTAAAATTTATTTATTTTGGGAATAATTGAAGTTATTTTATTTTATATTTATTCAAAATAACTGAGACTTATTAATTTGTGAACCAACGTGGATCCCACCGCTGCCACCAAAAATTTTATTCCTGTTACGTCGTGGATTTTAAAGATCGAATTTTTAAAAAGAGAAATACACGAAATATTCCTACAGTCTTGATTCGCGTAAAAAGACGTAGCAAGTATAAAATATATGCTCCGAGGTTTAGATCGTGAGGAAACGACCAGGGATTGGAGCTGTGTTGGTTCGTTTAATAAATGATATATATTGAAATATTTCTTACCTGATTCGAGCGTGAGGCGTAGAGGGTTGAAGTTTTAATCAAGCGTGATTATTTCAGGTACCGGATGCTGTTCGTATGTTGACTGCTGTACCCGATGATGATCCCCGACCGTCTTGTACGTAGGAGGTGATGTTCGATGATCGACGATGGTAACGCGTGTATTAATTCGCACGTTTGAAATTATTCGAATGTTTGGTTTTGATTTATCCGTTATTATTTCGATTGAATGGTTGTACCACCTACCACCACTCGCGACAAAATGTTTGAAAGTCTATTATTTTGAGATCGCGATTCTTAGGCTTATTGTGCCCGCGTTTAATAAAAGATTCTCCGTTCAATATAGCGTTGGTGACACGTTCGCGAAACCTTTTACCGCCGCGACGTCTGCCCATTAAAATAGAAATATAGGATTATGGCAATCCTTGAAATTTGTATTAAAACAGTTTCGAGATTTTAAATATTGGAATGGATCTTACAGTGCGTGCTACCGTGAGCACACTACCTCTGTAAGGGAACTTAAGGATGGTTGACCAATAGACGTGCAATGGGGTGCACACTATCTATCTTCGCGGTCGAAGGAAAGTATTAAGGTGGAATGGAGGAACACGTGTGTATCACCAAACTGTCACAATACGATTTCAAAGTTGAAGTGAACCGCAAGAGTTTTAGGTAAAAATGAATAAACACGAATTCCGAATAATACTTGAATATATTGTTACAATTTAAAAGTTAGATTATTGAATGATTATTATTACACGAAAAATCTCTCACGATACAATCTTATATCGGTACTGCGACCGCCTGTCAGTGCAGGTTGTACGTGGCTCGATACAAATACGAAATTACTTGAAATATTACTAATTAAGGGTATAACTGACCCTTCCAAGCAAAGAGCAATGTATAAAGACTCGAGATGTAACTTTTCGCGGGAGTAACCGTTCAGCGAGACGATCAGTGACGAACTGACTCTGCTGGCTTGTTCACGACGACTCTAACTCTGCACTCTGTGCTCTGGTATATATAGGTATATGCTCTGTGCTTGGAATGGGGCGAGTGACGCGCTATTGCTGTCTCTCTCTTACTGCGCGTGGCTTAGTATATAAGATTAAAATATAAGAATATCGAGTGTATGTAAATATCAAATTTCATACTGTAATATTTTGGAGTTCGTACTTTGAGTAACGCAATATGTACCGATGCATATCTGTTGGTGTCGATGAATAATTTCGGAGCCTGGCCGCTTTGTTTACAGTCCGATAGTCTTATCTACTTGTGACTCGAAAGTTTGAAAGTATATAAGGCTAATTGATTCTCGGTGTTCTTGTACTTTCACACTGCGTAGTTGTAATCTGTGTATGACTTTACTCGAATATTCTCGACTGTGAATAATAATATATACAGATATATAATGAAATGGTGAAAATAAATGCTATGAAAGGAAAAATACGTGCTGCTTGGCTACGATTCGTTTGTGTATATATGATTATATTACTCCACGCTCTAAGCGTGAGGCGCAGTTATGACTTCATCATGCACTATAGGTCGGTCCAAAAGAAGCTTGCTACAGCAAGTTACAAAAGAATAATAATAATGTTGCTTTTGAATAAAATGATCGTATAGCTTCTTTTAAGAGATGATGAATATATATATATAGTGTATAAAGATATATGTATATGCTTATATTGCCTTTTTAGAACACATGTATACAATGGCACATGTGATTAATAGAATACGTATATATAGCTATAATATAGGTGATTTTAATTATAGGTATGTTTGGGAAATATATATATTGAGTTCAAAGGTTGACCTGAGTAATATTACGTGTGTTGATCCCAGGACGTAACAATGATGCGTCCAACGGTTGAAACAACGACTAAAGATCATAGAAACGATAATACATACGACGATACATACAACGATCCGGATGACGATACGAATAACGTTACGGACGCGACGAACGACGATACGGACGACGTTTCGAAAAACGACAACGATTCGAACGAACGGTAAGCACGACGATGCGAAATATGGTACGTATGACGATACGATGATAGGAACGACCTCGTTTCAATCCTATCCGGTCGTCGTTAGCATCATCGTTAATTAATCGTTAGGTAACGATTAACTAACGATGATGCTAACGACGACCGGAACACAATACAAAAGATTGTATCGTCATACGAACGACGATCAAACCGACGATAGGAACGACGTAACGATTAACGATGATGCGAACGACGACCGGAATACGATACGAAATATGGTATAACGACGACGCAAAGTACGATGTAAACGTTATACAGAAATATACAAAAGATCATACGAACGACGATACCAACAATGAAACGAAGCATGGAACTCATGGAACGTATGCGAACGACGATACGACCGGTTATTCAAACGATACAAACGATAAGAACTACGATCGAACGCCGATAATGGCGTAAACATCGATTCGAATGCCATTACGCACGGATACGAAGAAAAATACGATCAACGATATTAGCGATGATACGATCAACTATACGAACGACAATTTGTTCAGCTATCTACACGTCGATATAAGCGACGATTCCAACGATTGTACGAACGACGATACGAACAACGATATGAACGACGATACGAACGGCGTTACGGAGAATGATGCAAACAGGGACAACGATACACATGTTACGTCCTGACCCTCGATTTTTCTCATCTCGGCCAAGAAAAGCGCGGCTTTCCCCTAAACACGTTATTCGAAATAAAATCGGAATTGGCCAGGTTATTGCCCCGTTTTGAGCCTGACCTTGCGGAAAATTGCTCAGGATGGGCGGAGAGTGCATAATTTGGTAACAATGGCAAATTAAAATAAAATCTCACGAACAAAACTCTTTAATTTTCGCGAGATACATCGGAAAAGACTAATAAATTGTAATTCGGCAAAATCGGACAAATAAACTTGTAATATAAAGGGACAAAAATTGTATGATCACATTAAATAAATTCTGATAAAAACGGGACTGAACTTTCACTGACGCGGGAGAAAATTAACTACACGGCCATCCTCAAGATAAGCCTGCTGGGGTTTATCCGCGCAAACTACAAGGACAAACGAAATTATCGCGAGCACTAAAATGACCCCTATTACAACGACAGCTATCTTTAATTGGAAAAGGTCCATGGTCACGATTGACAACCCTCACAAAAACAAAAATCAACACAGAATTTACTCAACCACGACTCGATTGAATTTTAATCACTCAAAGAAATTCAAAAATCTCCGAAAATGAATTTAACCACGGATAATGCATAAAATTTATATTGGAAATAAATATCAAATGATAAACACAAAAAAACACTATTGATCCACTATTTTCCGGAAAAAAACATGAATGACTCAAATCAATTGAACTCGCACATATTTCACTGAATTTACGAACATGAGCACTTCCTAGGAGAAAATAAATTCACACGAAAAATAATCCTACAATTGATCGAAACACGAACAGTTCTTTGGGAATGATTTACTCGGAACATTGAAATAATCTAATTGCACAAAACCAAAAATAAAAATAATTTTAAAGGACGCAAAATAAATTGGACAAAGAATTGAACGTAAACATGAGGAAGATAAAATTGGGAAAATAATTTTAATCAGACACTTTTCGCAAAACTGAAGCTAAATTGACATGACTTTTCACAAAACTGAATTTAACACTACAATCTGAATCTCCATAAAACCGAATTTAACACAAAAATCTGAATTTCCATAAAACACAAAAATCTGAACGTCCATAAAACTGAATTTAACACCAAAAATCTGAATCTAAAATGACAAAATAACGCGAAAAGGGAAAACAACGACGAAAATATTTCATAGACCTTCAACGGTGAGTAACCCGGTAGTTTCGGTTACGGGACTCGAGCCGTCATGGGGTGTCGACCGGGGTCGGAGACACCGCGCAACACGAACAAAGATATACTGACACATGCGAGAAAACATTTTAAAATACTTACTACTTTGATGATTGAAACGGGTACAAAGGTAAATCGACGGTGATGATTGACACAGACAATGGTAATAGCAGACGAAAGGATGCACCGATGACATTGAGAGACGAATATGACGACAAACAGATATATGCCAATTGGAATAATCCGACGTGGTATTGATAGTGGTATTTCGCGACGAAGATGAAAGAAAACCGTGGAAAAATAGAACGAAAAATAAGCGGTAAAAAAGAAAAAGTTCAATTCTATAAATCTCCACTGATTCAATAATTTTATTTGGAAGGAAAACAAAAGACAAAACAAGTCTATGGTCCTGATACTATACAAACGGTATTCCGGAGACAAAAGAAAAAATTCTAAAAAATGAAAATCAGGCTAAATGATAATAATCTGACCCGACGGACAGTGATTTCGCGTAAGAATTTCTCCGGATTTTCTGACTGTTCTGACATACCGCGACTTCAAACTAAGATCTACTCTGGCCTCCGACTGCCAGCGATTCGTTACTTAAAATTTTCTTCCGACTCTGACGAACAATCCGCCTACTTAAGATTGCTCCCGATTCTAACGAACAACCCGCGGGCTCATTACCCGGTCTTATATAGGGTCCTCTAGGATGGCTTAGTTTCGGCGGTGGGGAGGTACGCCCTTAGACGCTTTAGACGCTCCAGGCTCCTCCGCCGCCTCCACCTCGCATCCCCGATGATCCCCTGGAATCTATGTAA
Organism: Rhorus exstirpatorius; assembly: GCA_963564615.1. Lineage (NCBI taxonomy): Eukaryota > Metazoa > Arthropoda > Insecta > Hymenoptera > Ichneumonidae > Rhorus > Rhorus exstirpatorius. The sequence goes on along the minus strand of OY751321.1, from coordinate 4,540,327 downwards.
TCGAAAATTTATACTTATGATTAACACGAATTCATCCTTATGATATAATATTCACTCCTGCATTCCTTTATAATAATTATTTCATTATTACCTGATAATCAGAAAACTAATTTTCTCATACATACGCCGTCTTTTCATGAAGACGCTCACTCTGTCTCTCTCATACTTACATATTTCGTATTTACTTTCTCACTCACTCTATGCCTCGTTTTGGAGGTTCCACACAGCGGAGGAGTAAACCCCTCTTCTTCATTCTCTCCTTCTCATCCCTCCATGCTTGCATTTGACTTCTCCTACGGGCCACGCGTTGACCCGTCATAGGCTCTTGATGTCACACACACATACATACACATCCATTCGTCTTTTCCCATTCGTACTCTCGTTCGGTGACAACTTCTCCTCTGTTTCTCTGTATCTTTCTCGCTCTGGATTTCGTTCGATCTTTCCTCTCATTCTATTCATTCCTGTTTCTTTATAATTATTTACCATGCGGAGGTTCGGATGCAATGGTGTATATCATGCTATTTCTTTTGGATTATAATTAATTCTTTCCAATAATTATACGAAAGGAAATTATTTTAGCGTATCCAAACTACTCAAAATTCTCATAATTATTACCCAGTTATTCAGGTTCTACATTTGTTACAACAATTGAAATTTTATTTATATACTCCGGATCTTGTGCAATTTGATGATTCCGGCTTTATCATTTCTCTTACTTGTCATTACAGGAAAGATCTATCTTCATGGTCACGCAACTATCACACATACATTCATTCATCAAACTCGTAATTATTATAGGAAAAGGATTCGTTCACAATTTTCATTTCCACATAAACCTTTACCCATGCATTACGAAATCTCTTGAAACCTTTGAATTTGGTCGTTGTTAATTAAAAAGGAAAACGTAAATTAAATAATGCGCTTGCTACGCATTTGGGGTCTTTGTTGGATTCGATGCCGAATTTTGGTGTCGCCCCTCCTTCATAGGCGAGAGCTTGGATTCGTATGTTGATGGGACATACGCCTTCCGAATCCCAGGACTTGGGACAAAGCGCTGCTTGCTCTCTTTCTTTGGCTATAGGCTCGGCGTCCTCTTCGTGCAGCATAAACATTCAGTGCTCATTAAATTGGAGTCCAATAACAGTCCAAGCATAAACAGATATTTTCAAAAGTTTGTTTAATTTTGGTCGTCGATGATAGGGTGTTTCGTCGAAATCTTTCTTCCATCGAGTCTCCTCGACTCAAGCACTGCGTTAATTTATCGATCACGTGCAGAGCTCATGTAGACCGCCCATGAGAATTATCCGATGACTTTTTCTAGACGCCGTTCCCAAAAAGTCGTAACAAGGCTAAAATCTCCCATAATTTCGGAGCAAGAGAAAAAAAAAGAAAAACAACAAAGATTCAAAGAAGAATACTCTTCTCTTCGACCAATTTCGATTCATGGAAATCCCGACCTAGTTTAAAATAAAATTGAACATTTAAATGCAATAATCTATAATCTAACGCCACCTTTACCATCACCGATGACCTGACCCAGGTACCCATGCTCATTCTTGATTTTACATTTTTACATCCGTTCACTCACGTACTTTCGGGAATTTAGTTCATAAAGTCTTCATTCGGGGATAAGGAAAAAGAGGATCACCGGTCACTTAGCTTTAGATGAGGCATACACGCTCTGTCTCTCCTGCTTTCCTTCACACACACACCCAAAGAGACCGCCTGTGGTTCTCACGAAGGCAAAGACTTTGCACTCAGCCTGTATTAGTGTCCCATGCACATTGCTTTTCGTTGTGCACAAAGGCCCACCACTTCTGAGTAATCTGATGCCATGGCCAAAGATTTCTTCAGCATCGACGGATGTTTTTCTTCACGCCCGACGATAAACGTTTTGTTATAAAGAGTTGCGATATCGACGCCGCCATGGCGTCACCTCTCGATAATTTATGCTCACTTTTAAGACCATATTCGTGTCGACGGCTTGATTTGAAGACAGCCCGAACTATCCGAGTTCTCCAGAGAAATAAAAACGTTTCTCTCGTATGACCGGGTCCCTTTCCTCGTATTGAATTTTATTGAGAATTACAAGATATAAGTAATCTCAAATCGATGCAAAAGTCCCGAAAGTCGCGGGACGTAACACACACGACAATACAAACGACGATGCGAATGCAGATACGAAAAACGATACCACCGATCATGCAAACGATGAACGAACAACAAAAAAATCGACGATACGAACGACGTTGCGTAGGATGATACGAACAACGATACGAACGACGTTCCGCCTTCGGAACGTTTGTTTGATAATACGAACAACGGTACGAACGACGTTTGAAAGGATAATACGTACGACGATAATAACGTCGATTCGATCTAACAGTATGTTCGACGATTCAAACGAGGATGGGAACAACGTAACAAACAAGGATGATGCTAACCACGACCGGAATACGATACGAAAGATAATACTGTTACGTCCTGGGATCAACACACGTAATATTACTCAGGTCAACCTTTGAACTCAATATATATATTTCTCAAACATACCTATAATTAAAATCACCTATAATATAACTATATATACGTATTCTATTAATCACATGTGCCATTATATACATGTGTTCTAAAAAGACACTATATGCATATACATATATCTTTATTCACTATATATATATATATATATATATATATATTCATCATCTCTTAAAAGAGGCTGTACGATCATGTTATTCAAAAGCAACATTATTATTATTCTTTTGTAACTTGCTGTAGCAAGCTTCTTTTGAACCGACCTATAGTGCATGATGAAGTCATAACTGCGCCTCACGCTTAGAGCGTGGAGTAATATAATCATATATACATATACATACATATATACACAAACGAATCATAGCCAAGCAGCACGTATTTTTTCTTTCATAGCATTTATTTTCACCATTGCATTATATACAGTATTATTCACAGTCGACAATATTCGAGTAAAGTCATACACAGATTAAAACTACGCAGTGTAAAAGTACAAGAGCACCGGGAATCAATTAGCCTTACATACTTTCAAACTTTCGAGTCATACACAGATTAAAACTACGCAGTGTAAAAGTACCGAGAATCAATTAGCCTTATATACTTTCAAACTTTCGAGTCACAAACAGATAAGACTGTATCGGACTGTAAACAAAGCGGCCAGGCTCCGAAATTATTCATCGACACCAACAGATATGCATCGGTACATATTGCGTTACTCAAAGTACGAACTCCAAAATATCACAGTATGAAATTTGATATTTACATACACTCGATATTCTTATATTTTAATCTTATATACTATGCCACGCGCAGTAAGAGAGAGACAGCCATAGCGCGTCACTCGCCCCATTCCAAGCACAGAGCATATACCTATATATACCAGAGCACAGAGTGCAGAGTCAGAGTCGTCGTGAACAAGCCAGCAGAGTCAGTTCGTCACTGATCGTCTCGCTGAACGGTTACTCCCGCGAAAAGTTACATCTCGAGTCTTTATACATTGCTCTTTGCTTGGAAGGGTCAGTTATACCCTTAATTAGTAATATTTAATTAGTAATATTAATTAGTAATTTCGTATTTGTATCGAGCCACGTACAACCTGCACTGACAGGCGGTCGCAGTACCGATATAAGATTGTATCGTGAGAGATTTTTCGTGTAATAATAATCATTCAATAATCTAAGTTTTAAATTGTAACAATATATTCAAGTATTATTCGGAATTCGTGTTTATTCATTTTTACCTAAAACTCTTGCGGTTCACTTCAACTTTGAAATCGTATTGTGACAGTTTGGTGATACACACGTGTTCCTCCGTTCCGCCTTAATACTTTCCTTCGACCGCGAAGATAGATAGTGTGCACCCCATTGCACGTCTATTGGTCAACCATCCTTAAGTTCCCTTACAGAGGTAGTGTGCTCACGGTAGCACGCACTGTAAGATCCATTCCAATAAATTAAAATCTCGAAACTGCTTTAATGCGAATTTCAAGGATTGCCATAATCCTATATTTCTATTTTAATGGGCAGACGTCGCGGCGGTAAAAAGTTTCGCGAACGTGTCACCAACGCCATATTGAACGGAGAATCTTTTATTAAACGCGGGCACAATAAGCCTAAGAATCGCGATCTCAAAATAACAGACTTTCAAACATTTTGTCGCGAGTGGTGGTACAACCATTCAATCGAAATAATAACGGATAAATCAAAACCAAACATTCGAATAATTTCAAACGTGCGAATTAATACACGCGTTACCATCGTCGATCATCGAACGTCACCTCCTACGTACAAGACGGTCGGGGATCATCATCGGATACAGCAGTCAACATACGAACAGCATCCGGTACCTGAAATAATCACGCTTGATTAAAACTTCAACCCTCTACGCCTCACGCTCGAATCAGGTAAGAAATATTTCAATATATATCATTTATTAAACGAACCAACACAGCTCCAATCCCTGGTCGTTTCCTCACGATCTAAACCTCGGAGCATATATTTTATACTTGCTACGTCTTTTTACGCGAATCGAGACTGTAGGAATATTTCGTTTATTTCTCTTTTTAAAAATTCGATCTTTAAAATCCACGACGTAACAGGAATAAAATTTTTGGTGGCAGCGGTGGGATCCACGTTGGTTCACAAATTAATAAATCTCAGTCATTTTGAATAAATCAATTTCAAAAATAAAATAATTTCATTTATTCTAAAATAAATAAATTTTAATTCAAAATGGAAACTCGGAGTAAAACGAATCCTCCACTCACCCCTGAGGAATTACAAATTTTACAAGCCCAAATTGAAAGAAAAAGAGAACAAATTCAACAACAAGAGCAAGCGCTCAAAGAACGCGAATACGAAATGCAAGAAAAGGCAGATTCTTTGGCAGAATTAGAAGCACAAATAAACAGAAGTAAGCAAATTCACGACAAAGAAAACGATGAATACAAAACAGAAGAATCAGACTCCTTGCAACACACACTTTCCAGTATATTATCAGAATTTAATCATTTTAAATCGGAACTTGCAATTTTAAGACAAAATCAAGATTATAATCTCAGCACATCGAGTAGGGATAGATTAACGACGCAAAAAGATAACATTGTAATTTTTATCACAACTAAAGGTCAGCCACTCGACAAAGGAGCTAAAGATCTCCAATCAGTAAGTCGGTTTCCTACATTCACCGATATAGCATTTGCGCGTGTAAAAATTGAAGAAGTCAGATCAAAACAAATCATAGCCTTACCCATTAAAAATGATCTAAAAGCAAATTTGTCGATGGAAGATCTTTCCGATACCTTTCAATCACTCAGAGAAGCAATACGTGAATTAAATTTGGACAGTTTCAGTATTGCAAAAACCGAGAAAATTGATAATATATCATGGATAGATATTCAGAAACAAATGGTGGCTATCTTAGGAGAACTACCGATTCAAGTAACAATTTGTAAACAATTAGTAACTTACCCACAAGACGAAGAAAAACTCGGCATTGTCTCTGAAAATCATAACTCCACTTTAGGAGGACACAAAGGTGTAACTAAAACCTATAAACGCATCAGAGAAAATTATTTTTGGGAAAACATGAAATCATACATACAGGATTATATTCAGCATTGCCGTAGTTGTCAACTTAAAAAACTCGTCCGAGTTAAAACCAAACAGCCTATGGTCCTCACGGATACCCCAGGGGCTGCATTCGATAAAATTTCCATGGACGTCGTAGGGCCACTCCCTGTAACAAAAACCGGAAATATGTACATATTAACAATTCAAGACCTCCTTACAAAATATTCATTAGCAATTCCGTTAGCAAAAACTACAGCCGTAGATATTGCAGAGGCATTTACCAAATCGTTTATATCACGTTTTGGCGCACCAAGAACTTTATTAACAGACCAAGGGTCAAACTTTTTTAGCAGTCTTATGAAGAATCTTGCTAAAAATTTTAGAATCACTAGAGTAAGAACTACAGCGTTCCGACCTCAATCAAACGGATCCATAGAAAGATCGCACCATGTATTAGTAGAATATATCAAACAATATATCGACAAGAATCACGACTGGGATGAATTCATCGAACTTGCAATGTTCTCCTATAACACCAGTCAACACGAAGGCACGGGCTTCACTCCGCACGAGCTTGTGTGTGGAAAACTCGCTCGTCAACCATCTAGTCACACCAGAATCGAAGAACATCAGGATCCAACCTACACAGAATATCTCGAAGAATTGTTCAATAAAATACATGGACTCCAGGAATTAGCAGCAGCAAATCTTAAAGCCGCAAAACAAAAATCGAAAGAATACTATGACAGGAAAATCAATCCTCAAAATTTCAAAGTAGGAGATAAGGTTTTGATGCTCAAGGAGCCTTCAAAGGGCAAATTTAGCGACCAGTATACAGAACCATGTGAAATAATTGAGGTTTTGTCGGGAGGAAACGTAAAAATCCTTTATCGAGACAAACCACGAATCGTTCACACTAATAAATTACGAGCTACACGATTACCAACCGAATAAATGTCTGTTGTAGGATGAGTCAAGACGATTTCTACATCCGACTCGTAGGACCCCTTCAACCAAGAAGGAAGGTCGTCTATTTTAATAGCCATTCAAGGAAAATCCGTTATGTCGAACACCTTCAACATCGCAGAACAATTCGAATCAAGACAATCGCAGCATCTCAAACTAAATGCATCTATTTTAATGGAATACGATACAACATGCCTGAGGAATGCTCAGACTTTCTCAACGCATGGGACAGCCCGGAAAAAGACAAAACACCTTACCACTACCTCGAGGGAGTATCACCCATCGAGACAGCATGGAATCTCGGAATAGCATATAGGGACGTATGGGAGGAAGCATTCACACGGACGTGCTTCGCTACGATCCCGACAACGATAGATTCATTGTGAAGAACTTTCATGATAAAACTCGCCGTACAGAAAAAATAGATGTCGATTACGAAGATGTTACAGAAGTCTGGTTCAATCATATTGAATACCAGAATTATTACGAATTTAAACTTAAATTCATGAAACTATGTGCCAAGAAAAATTAAAAGTAAACAATACTTCTGGGTTGCAGGATGAAGTTCGTCCTCACCATCATTATTGGGATTTCGATCCTCTTAATCCAGGAAGTATCGTCTCTTATCGGATATGATTGCGGTGGTCCATCGCTCAACTCAACAACAATTTCATTAAACGAAGTCGCGGAATGTGAAATACCACTTGTGGAACCTTCACCAATTCCGATATACGTCCAATTATTACAACTTTCTGAATTCGGTAACACAGAAATAACTCAGTGCAAGGTCGAAATAGATAGAACAATCTATTATTGCGGCATGCATTCCCATAATTCTATCGTACACAACGGACGACAAATCTATCTTCAAGACATGGACCAGAGATCTTGTTTGAAAATGCAAGAAACAGGAATCATACAATTAAGCGTCGCCGGTCAAATCCTGGGACTGCGAAAAAACAGCACAACAACAAGAAGTCTCACCCTGGCAGGATCTATCACTAATGATGGAAAATGTTCGGGCACCCAATACAGCGATCCTTACGGAACATGGGACAACGTCGTCGTCCAAGCATCCGTCAGAGTAACACTCTCAAATTATGACGCAGCAATCAATCTCTCGGCAGGACGAATAGTCCTTCGTACAGGAACACAATGTCAGCTCAGTGATGGCAACTGTATCGATATCGAGGGAAATAGCGCGTTTTGGAAAACTGAACCTACCGACACATGTAACTTCAATAGATATGACGTATTATATGAAGGACAAGCAACAAAATTAATTTCATCCGAAAATGGCGCTTATGCACCAAACGTTTACACATTGACAACACAAGAGACGACATTTGCTCTTGCAGCACGTTCGGAACAACCACTTTGTGGCTACACCCTAATAAAAACCGAACATCCAAAATTGTACATACTAGAAACACAACGAGGACAGTCATTCACGAGCAAACGGAAAATTTCTGTCAATAATTTGGACATTTTTACCTACATCAATTCAAAATTCATTTACGTTGAAAAACATCTCAGAACTCAAATGAGAAATCTTTACAAAGATGCCTTGACGCAAAGGTGTAATCTCGAGCGTCAAGTCTTACAAAACGCATTATCAACAGCTGCAATTCTACCGGAAAAATTTGCACGAGCAGTGACCAAAAACCCGGGATTCATGGCTGTTGTCGCCGGAGAGGTTGCGCACATCATAAAATGCATACCTGTAAAATGCTCCTTAAGAAGAACTGAGGAATGCTACAATGAGCTCCCAGTCACATATAAAAATCAGTCATTCTTTTTATCTACAACTTCAAGAATATTAATGAAATCCGGAAATCAAATCGAATGCGATCCTCTACTGCCGGCTCAATATCAAATTAACGGTACGTGGTATCGATTTTCTCCACACCCAATCGCAATACCACCACCACAATCTTTAACACCTACGTCACAACCATCATGGCGATATGGAGACATCGGAAATCTGGCAACAGCCGGAATCTACTCAGACAAGGAAATAAGCGAATTAAGAAATCGAATTATGTTTCAAGCCGAAAAACCTGCCCTGCTCAATAATATTGCTAGAGGAACAGCGGGTTACCAAATACCATCTGGTAGCGTATCAATACGTGGCCTACTCGACGAAGCAACACTCGATCATCTGGCTGAAAGCGCTGCAAAACGCTTTTGGAAGGGATTCCATGAATTCGGCATAGCTAGTGCTGGATTCATTGCAATATTCATCATAATAAAAACCATTAAAATCATTGTAGACACCTGCATTCACGGCTTCACCATACACTCTATTTACGGATGGAGCTTTGCCTTGCTGGGTGCAATATGGAACTCGGTAACAGGACTCCTAGTTGCCCTCGCACACAAAAAGAAATTACAACAACCAATCCAAATCAGCAACAACGAACCCTTGCGACAACTCGTCATCGAAGCATCAAGGGAACATCAAAATACACCGGCATCATCAAGACTCTCAGGTGTTGATCCTGAACTTGTAGAGCGGCTTACTGCCGGTCTGTCTCGAAGCAACGGCATCTCAACAGACTAAACGGGGGAGATGTTACGTCCTGGGATCAACACACGTAATATTACTCAGGTCAACCTTTGAACTCAATATATAAATATTTCTCAAACATACCTATAATTGAAATCACCTATATTATAACTATATATACGTATTCTATTAATCACATGTGCCATTATATACATGTGTTCTAAAAAGACACTATATGCATATAGATATATCTTTATTCACTATATATATATATATATATATTCATCATCTCTTGGAAGAAGCTATACGATCATTTTATTCAAAAGCAACATTATTATTATTATTCTTTTGTAACTTGCTGTAGCAAGCTTCTTTTGAACCGACCTAAAGTGCATGATGAAGTCATAACTGCGCCTCACGCTTAGAGCGTGGAGTAATATATCATATATACACAAACGAATCGTAGCCAAGCAGCACGTATTTTTTTCTTTCATAGCATTTATTTTCACCATTGCATTATATATACAGTATTATTTACAGTCGAGAATATTCGAGTAAAGTCATACACAGATTACAACTACGCAGTGTGGAAGTACAAGAACACCGAGAATCAATTAGCCTTATATACTTTCAAACTTTCGAGTCACAAGTAGATAAGACTATCGGACTGTAAACAAAGCGGCCAGGCTCCGAAATTATTCATCGACACCAACAGATATGCATCGGTACATATTGCGTTACTCAAAGTACGAACTCCAAAATATCACAGTATGAAATTTGATATTTACATACACTCGATATTCTTATATTTTAATCTTATATACTAAGCCACGCGCAGTAAGAGAGAGACAGCAATAGCGCGTCACTCGCCCCATTCCAAGCACAGAGCATATACCTATATATACCAGAGCACAGAGTGCAGAGAGAGAGTCGTCGTGAACAAGTCAGCAGAGTCAGTTCGTCACCGATCGTCTCGCTGAACGGTTACTCCCGCGAAAAGTTACATCTCGAGTCTTTATACATTGCTCTTTGCTTGGAAGGGTCAGTTATACCCTTAATTAGTAATATTTCAAGTAATTTCGTATTTGTATCGAGCCACGTACAACCTGCACTGACAGGCGGTCGCAGTACCGATACAAGATTGTATCGTGAGAGATTTTTCGTGTAATAATAATCATTCAATAATCTAAGTTTTAAATTGTAACAATATATTCAAGTATTATTCGGAATTCGTGTTTATTCATTTTTACCTCAAACTCTTGCGGTTCACTTCAACTTTGGAGTCGTATTGTGACAGTTTGGTGATACACACGTGTTCCTCCATTCCACCTTAATACTTTCCTTCGACCGCGAAGATAGATAGTGTGCACCCCATTGCACGTCTATTGGTCAACCATCCTTAAGTTCCCTTACAGAGGTAGTGTGCTCACGGTAGCACGCACTGTAAGATCCATTCCAATAAATTTAAATCTCGAAACTGCTTTAATGCGAATTTCAAGGATTGCCATAATCCTATATTTCTATTTTAATGGGCAGACGTCGCGGCGGTAAAAAGTTTCGCGAACGTATCACCAACGCCATATTGAACGGAGAATCTTTTATTAAACGCGGGCACAATAAGCCTATGAATCGCGATCTCAACATAACAGACTTTCAAACATTTTGTCGCGAGTGGTGGTACAACCATTCAATCGAAATAATAACGGATAAATCAAAACCAAATATTCGAATAATTTCAAACGTGCGAATTAATACACGCGTTACCATCGTCGATCATCGAACGTCACCTCCTACGTACAAGACGGTCGGGGATCATCATCGGGTACAGCAGTCGACATACGAACAGCATCCGGTACCTGAAATAATCACGCTTAATTAAAACTTCAACCCTCTACGCCTCACGCTCGAATCAGGTAAGAAATATTTCAATATATCATTTATTAAACGAACCAACACAGCTCCAATCCCTGGTCGTTTCCTCACGATCTAAACCTCGGAGCATATATTTTATACTTGCTACGTCTTTTTACGCGAATCGAGACTGTAGGAATATTTCGTTTATTTCTCTTTTTAAAAATTCGATCGTCAAAATCCACGACGTAACACAACGATTACAACGACGATTCGATCGACGTTCCGTAGGATGTCACGAACGACATTCGGAAGTATTATACGAACAACGATATCTATCGACGATATCTATAACGATATAACCATCGACGATGAGAACGACGATACAAACGAGCGGTACGTATGACGATACGATCGACGATAGGAACGACGTAGCGCACAACTAAGTACGACCGTAATTTGATACGAACGATGGCACGTACGACGATGAAAACTAACACATGAACGACATATTAACGAAGATAATAAAGATCATACGAACGATGATACCAACAATGAAACGAAGCATGGAACTCATGGAACGTATGTGAACGACGATACGACCGATTATTCGAACGATACAAACGATAAGCACTACGATCGAACGCCGATAAAGACAGAAACATCGATTCAAACGACAATACGCACGGATACGAAGAAAAATACGATCAACGCTGTGAGCGATGATACGATCAACGATACGAACGACGATTCGTTCGGCTATCCGCACGTCGATATAAGCGACGATTCGAACGATTGTACGAACGACGATACGAACAACGATATGAACGACGATAGGAACGGCGTTACGGAGAACGATGCGAACAGGGACAACGATACACACGACGATACAAACGACGATGCAAATGTAGATACGAAAAATTTGACCACTGATCATGCAAACGATGAAACGAACAACAAAAATATCGACGATACGAACGACGTTGCGTAGGATGATACGAACGACGTTTCGGAAGGATGATACGAACAACGATACGAACAACGGTACGAACAACGTTCGAAAGGATGATACGCACGACAATAATAACGTCGCTTCGAACTAACGGTATGTTCGACGGTTCAAACGAGGATGGGAACAGCGTAACAAACAAGGATGATGCTAACCACGACTGGAATACGATACGAAGATGATACAGAGATAGAAAAGTTCATACGAATACCAACTACTAAACGAAGTATGACAATGCAAAACAATGTGCACTACGATACGAACGTTAATACCAGAATAACACGAACATTGATACGATGAAGGATACGATCGACATTATGCACGATGATAGATCGATATTGATCGATATAAAATACGATCAACGATATTAGCGATGCTACGTTCGACGATACATACGACGATACAAAGTGACGATACTATCGACGATACGAACGAGGATGCGAACCAGCATACTAACAATGTTACGCACGTTACGAACGTATTAACGACAATACGATGGACATTCCGAACAACGAGCAATGATACGTCCGACGTCGGGAACAACATTATAATAGCCATACTAACAATGATACAAAAGATCGTAGAAACGGTTATACAAACGACGATACGATCGACGATGTGAAACATGGTACATACGGCGATACGCTGGACGATACGAACGACGATCAAAACGAAGATAGGAACAACGTAACGAACACCGATGATGCTAACGACGACTGGAACGTTACGAACAATAGTATGTACGACGACGAAAACTACGATATAAACGCTATACTAACAACTATACAAAAGATCATCCGAACGTTGATACAAGCAACGAAACGAAGGATGGCACGTATATCGATGCAAACGACGATACGACGGATGATCCGAACGAGACGAACGATGAGCACTACGATACCGCCGACACTACAAGAATGACACGAACATCGATACGATCGAGGATTCAAACCACATATTACGCACGATGATGTTAACGAATAAAAGTTCGACGATACAAACAGTGATACAAAAAAAAATAGGATCGACGATATCAGCGACGATGAGATCAACGTTACGAACGATGGTACAAAGCGAAAATACTATCAACGATACGAACGAGGATGTGAACGAATACACGAACAATGTTACGAACGTTCATTCACACGCCATTACAAACGAATGAACGGCGATACGAACGACGATACGAACGACGATATGCACGATGATACGATTATACGATTACACGATGATACCATGGAACGAATATACGATCGACGATATAAAATGAACCATATAAGCAACGATCCGAACAACTATACGAAGCGACGATGCGAACGAGCATACGAACACAGTTACGAACGTCCGTTCGCAAGCCGATACGAACGTAGTAACGACGATACAAACGAGACTACGAGCAACGAAACGAACCACGATACGTTCGACAATCGACACGTCGATATAAGCGACGATACGAACAACGTTATGAACGACGATACGAACGGCGCTACGTAGAACGGCACGAGGATACGAACAACGATTACAACGACGATTCGATCGACGTTCCGTAGGATGTCACGAACGACATTCGGAAGTATTATACGAACAACGATATCTATCGACGATATCTATAACGATATAACCATCGACGATGAGAACGACGATACAAACGAGCGGTACGTATGACGATACGATCGACGATAGGAACGACGTAGCGCACAACTAAGTACGACCGTAATTTGATACGAACGATGGCACGTACGACGATGAAAACTAACACATAAACGACATATTAACGAAGATAATAAAGATCATACGAACGATGATACCAACAATGAAACGAAGCATGGAACTCATGGAACGTATGTGAACGACGATACGACCGATTATTCGAACGATACAAACGACAAGCACTACGATCGAACGCCGATAAAGACAGAAACATCGATTCAAACGACATTACGCACGGATACAAAGAAAAATACGATCAACGCTGTGAGCGATGATACGATCAACGATACGAACGACGATTCGTTCGGCTATCCGCACGTCGATATAAGCGACGATTCGAACGATTGTACGAACGACGATACGAACAACGATATGAACGACGATACGAACGGCGTTACGGAGAACGATGCGAACAGGGACAACGATACACACGACGATACAAACGACGATGCAAATGTAGATACGAAAAATTTTACCACTGATCATGCAAACGACGATACGAACGACGTTGCGTAGGATGATACGAACGACGTTTCGGAAGGATGATACGAACAACGATACGAACAACGGTACGAACAACGTTCGAAAGGATGATACGTACGACAATAATAACGTCGCTTCGAACTAACGGTATGTTCGACGGTTCAAACGAGGATGGGAACAGCGTAACAAACAAGGATGATGCTAACCACGACTGGAATACGATACGAAGATGATACAGAGATAGAAAAGTTCATACGAATACCAACTACTAAACGAAGTATGACAATGCAAAACAATGTGCACTGGGATACGAACGTTAATACCAGAATAACACGAACATTGATACGATGAAGGATACGATCGACATTATGCACGATGATAGATCGATATTGATCGATATAAAATACGATCAACGATATTAGCGATGCTACGTTCGACGATACATACGACGATACAAAGTGACGATACTATCGACGATACGAACGAGGATGCGAACCAGCATACTATTAATGTTACGCACGTTACGAACGTATAAACGACAATACGATGGACATTCCGAACAACGAGCAATGATACGTCCGACGACGGAAACAACATTATAATAGCCATACTAACAATGACACAAAAGATCGTAGAAACGGTTATACAAACGACGATACGATCGACGATGTGAAACATGGTACATACAGCGATACGCTGGACGATACGAACGACGATCAAAACGAAGATAGGAACAACGTAACGAACACCGATGATGCTAACGACGACTGGAACGTTACGAACAATAGTATGCACGACGACGAAAACTACGATATAAACGCTATACTAACAACTATACAAAAGATCATCCGAACGTTGATACAAGCAACGAAACGAAGGATGGCACGTATATCGATGCAAACGACGATACGACGGATGATCCGAACGAGACGAACGATGAGCACTACGATACCGCCGACACTACAAGAATGACACGAACATCGATACGATCGAGGATTCAAACCACATATTACGCACGATGATGTTAACGAATAAAAGTTCGACGATACAAACAGTGATACAAAAAAAAATAGGATCGACGATATCAGCGACGATGAGATCAACGTTACGAACGATGGTACAAAGCGAAAATACTATCAACGATACGAACGAGGATGTGAACGAACACACGAACAATGTAACGAACGTTCATTCACACGCCATTACAAACGAATGAACGGCGATACGAACGGCGATACGAACGACGATATGCACGATGATACGATTATACGATTACACGATGATACCATGGAACGAATATACGATCGACGATATAAAATGCACCATATAAGCAACGATCCGAACAACGATACGAAGCGACGATGCGAACGAGCATACGAACACAGTTACGAACGTCCGTTCGCAAGCCGATACGAACGTAGTAACGACGATACAAACGAGACTACGAGCAACAAAACGAACCACGATACGTTCGACAATCGACACGTCGATATAAGCGACGATACGAACAACGTTATGAACGACGATACGAACGGCGTTACGTAGAACGGCACGAGGATACGAACAACGATTACAACGACGATTCGATCGACGTTCCGTAGGATGTCACGAACGACATTCGGAAGTATTATAGGAACAACGATATCTATCGACGATTTCTATAACGATATCTATACGATTGACGATCGATGGCACGTACGACGATGAAAACTAACACATAAACGACATATTAACGAAGATAATAAAGATCATACGAACGATAATACCAAAAACGGAACGAAGAGTGTTACGTTTGACGATGCGAACGACGATACGATCGATGCTCCGAACGAATCGAATGATTTGCACTACGATGCAATGAATGATACGATCGTCGAAACGATGAAGGATACGTAAGAACGATACGAACGAAGATACGAAGCAACAATACGAACGATATGCAATCAACGATAGCAATCAACGATATGACCGAGAATGCAAACGAGTATACGAACAATGTTACGAACGTTACGAACGTATACGTTCGTAACGCTCAAAGTCAATACGAACGACGTTCCGAATAACAAAACGAGCGATGATGTTACGTCGTGGATTTTAGAGATCGAATTTTTAAAAAGAGAAATACACGAAATATTCCTACAGTCTTGATTCGCGTAAAAAGACGTAGCAAGTATAAAATATATGCTCCGAGGTTTAGATCGTGAGGAAACGACCAGGGATTGGAGCTGTGTTGGTTCGTTTAATAAATGATATATATTGAAATATTTCTTACCTGATTCGAGCGTGAGGCGTAGAGGGTTGAAGTTTTAATCAAGCGTGATTATTTCAGGTACCGGATGCTGTTCGTATGTTGACTGCTGTACCCGATGATGATCCCCGACCGTCTTGTACGTAGGAGGTGATGTTCGATGATCGACGATGGTAACGCGTGTATTAATTCGCACGTTTGAAATTATTCGAATGTTTGGTTTTGATTTATCCGTTATTATTTCGATTGAATGGTTGTACCACCTACCACCACTCGCGACAAAATGTTTGAAAGTCTATTATTTTGAGATCGCGATTCTTAGGCTTATTGTGCCCGCGTTTAATAAAAGATTCTCCGTTCAATATAGCGTTGGTGACACGTTCGCGAAACCTTTTACCGCCGCGACGTCTGCCCATTAAAATAGAAATATAGGATTATGGCAATCCTTGAAATTTGTATTAAAACAGTTTCGAGATTTTAAATATTGGAATGGATCTTACAGTGCGTGCTACCGTGAGCACACTACCTCTGTAAGGGAACTTAAGGATGGTTGACCAATAGACGTGCAATGGGGTGCACACTATCTATCTTCGCGGTCGAAGGAAAGTATTAAGGTGGAATGGAGGAACACGTGTGTATCACCAAACTGTCACAATACGATTTCAAAGTTGAAGTGAACCGCAAGAGTTTTAGGTAAAAATGAATAAACACGAATTCCGAATAATACTTGAATATATTGTTACAATTTAAAAGTTAGATTATTGAATGATTATTATTACACGAAAAATCTCTCACGATACAATCTTATATCGGTACTGCGACCGCCTGTCAGTGCAGGTTGTACGTGGCTCGATACAAATACGAAATTACTTGAAATATTACTAATTAAGGGTATAACTGACCCTTCCAAGCAAAGAGCAATGTATAAAGACTCGAGATGTAACTTTTCGCGGGAGTAACCGTTCAGCGAGACGATCAGTGACGAACTGACTCTGCTGGCTTGTTCACGACGACTCTAACTCTGCACTCTGTGCTCTGGTATATATAGGTATATGCTCTGTGCTTGGAATGGGGCGAGTGACGCGCTATTGCTGTCTCTCTCTTACTGCGCGTGGCTTAGTATATAAGATTAAAATATAAGAATATCGAGTGTATGTAAATATCAAATTTCATACTGTAATATTTTGGAGTTCGTACTTTGAGTAACGCAATATGTACCGATGCATATCTGTTGGTGTCGATGAATAATTTCGGAGCCTGGCCGCTTTGTTTACAGTCCGATAGTCTTATCTACTTGTGACTCGAAAGTTTGAAAGTATATAAGGCTAATTGATTCTCGGTGTTCTTGTACTTTCACACTGCGTAGTTGTAATCTGTGTATGACTTTACTCGAATATTCTCGACTGTGAATAATACTGTATATATAATGAAATGGTGAAAATAAATGCTATGAAAGGAAAAATACGTGCTGCTTGGCTACGATTCGTTTGTGTATATATGATTATATTACTCCACGCTCTAAGCGTGAGGCGCAGTTATGACTTCATCATGCACTATAGGTCGGTCCAAAAGAAGCTTGCTACAGCAAGTTACAAAAGAATAATAATAATGTTGCTTTTGAATAAAATGATCGTATAGCTTCTTTTAAGAGATGATGAATATATATATATAGTGTATAAAGATATATGTATATGCTTATATTGCCTTTTTAGAACACATGTATACAATGGCACATGTGATTAATAGAATACGTATATATAGCTATAATATAGGTGATTTTAATTATAGGTATGTTTGGGAAATATATATATTGAGTTCAAAGGTTGACCTGAGTAATATTACGTGTGTTGATCCCAGGACGTAACATCTCCCCCGTTTAGTCTGTTGAGATGCCGTTGCTTTGAGACAGACCGGCAGTAAGCCGCTCTACAAGTTCAGGATCAACACCTGAAAGTCTTGATGATGCCGGTGTATTTTGGTGTTCCCTTGATGCTTCGATGACGAGTTGTCGCAAGGGTTCGTTGTTGCTGATTTGGATTGGTTGTTGTAATTTCTTTTTGTGTGCGAGGGCAACTAGGAGTCCTGTTACCGAGTTCCATATTGCACCCAGCAAGGCAAAACTCCATCCGTAAATAGAGTGTATGGTGAAGCCGTGAATGCAGGTGTCTACAATGATTTTAATGGTTTTTATTATTATGAATATGGCAATGAACCCAGCACTAGCTATGCCGAATTCATGGAATCCTTTCCAAAAGCGTTTTGCAGCGCTTTCAGCCAGATGATCGAGCGTTGCTTCATCGAGTAGGCCACGTATTGATACGCTACCAGATGGTATTTGGTAACCTGCTGTTCCTCTAGCAATATTATTGAGCAGGGCAGGTTTTTCGGCTTGAAACATAATCCGATTTCTTAATTCGCTTATTTCCTTGTCTGAGTAAATTCCGGCTGTTGCCAGATTTCCGATGTCTCCATATCTCCATGATGGTTGTGACGTGGGTGTTAAAGATTGTGGTGGTGGTATTGCGATTGGGTGTGGAGAAAATCGATACCACGTACCGTCAATTTGATATTGAGCCGGCAGTAGAGGATCGCATTCAATTTGATTTCCGGATTTCATTAATATTCTCGAAGTTGTAGATAAAAAGAATGACTGATTTTTATATGTGACTGGGAGCTCATTGTAGCATTCCTCAGTTTTTCTTAAGGAGCATTTTACAGGTATGCATTTTATGATGTGCGCAACCTCTCCGGCGACAACAGCCATGAATCCCGGGTTTTTGGTCACTGCTCGTGCAAATTTTTCCGGTAGAATTGCAGCTGTTGATAATGCGTTTTGTAAGACTTGACGCTCGAGATTACACCTTTGCGTCAAGGCATCTTTGTAAAGATTTCTCATTTGAGTTCTGAGATGTTTTTCAACGTAAATGAATTTTGAATTGATGTAGGTAAAAATGTCCAAATTATTGACGGAAATTTTCCGTTTGCTCGTGAATGACTGTCCTCGTTGTGTTTCTAGTATGTACAATTTTGGATGTTCGGTTTTTATTAGGGTGTAGCCACAAAGTGGTTGTTCCGAACGTGCTGCAAGAGCAAATGTCGTCTCTTGTGTTGTCAATGTGTAAACGTTTGGTGCATGAGCGCCATTTTCGGATGAAATTAATTTTGTTGCTTGTCCTTCATATAATACGTCATATCTATTGAAGTTACATGTGTCGGTAGGTTCAGTTTTCCAAAACGCGCTATTTCCCTCGATATCGATACAGTGGCCATCACTGAGCTGACATTGTGTTCCTGTACGAAGGACTATTCGTCCTGCCGAGAGATTGATTGCTGCGTCATAATTTGAGAGTGTTACCCTGACGGATGCTTGGACGACGACGTTGTCCCATGTTCCGTAAGGATCGCTGTATTGTGTGCCCGAACATTTTCCATCATTAGTGATAGATCCTGCCAGGGTGAGACTTCTTGTTGTTGTGCTGTTTTTCCGTAGTCCCAGGATTTGACCGGCGACGCTTAATTGTATGATTCCTGTTTCTTGCATTTTCAAACAAGATCTCTGGTCCATGTCTTGAAGATAGATTTGTCGTCCGTTGTGTACGATAGAATTATGGGAATGCATGCCGCAATAATAGATTGTTCTATCTATTTCGACCTTGCACTGAGTTATTTCTGTGTTACCGAATTCAGAAAGTTGTAATAATTGGACGTATATCGGAATTGGTGAAGGTTCCACAATTGGTATTTCACATTCCGCGACTTCGTTTAATGAAATTGTTGTTGAGTTGAGCGATGGACCACCGCAATCATATCCGATAAGAGACGATACTTCCTGGATTGAGAGGATCGAAATCCCAATAATGATGGCGAGGACGAACTTCATCCTGCAACCCAGAAGTATTGTTTACTTTTAATTTTTCTTGGCACATAGTTTCATGAATTTAAGTTTAAATTCGTAATAATTCTGGTATTCAATATGATTGAACCAGACTTCTGTAACATCTTCGTAATCGACATCTATTTTTTCTGTACGGCGAGTTTTATCATGAAAGTTTTTCACAATGAATCTATCGTTGTCGGGATCGTAGCGAAGCACATCCGTGTGAATGCTTCCTCCCCATACGTCCCTATATGCTATTCCGAGATTCCATGCTGTCTCGATGGGTGATACTCCCTCGAGGTAGTGGTAAGGTGTTTTGTCTTTTTCCGGGCTGTCCCATGCGTTGAGAAAGTCTGAGCATTCCTCAGGCATGTTGTATCGTATTCCATTAAAATAGATGCATTTAGTTTGAGATGCTGCAATTGTCTTGATTCGAATTGTTCTGCGTTGTTGAAGGTGTTCGACATAACGGATTTTCCTTGAATGGCTATTAAAATAGACGACCTTCCTTCTTGGTTGAAGGGGTCCTACGAGTCGGATGTAGAAATCGTCTTGACTCATCCTACAACAGACATTTATTAGGTTGGTAATCGTGTAGCTCGTAATTTATTGGTGTGAACAATTCGTGGTTTATCTCGATAAAGGATTTTTACGTTTCCTCCCGACAAAACCTCAACTATTTCACATGGTTCTGTATATTGGTCGCTAAATTTGCCCTTTGAAGGCTCCTTGAGCATCAAAATCTCCTACTTTGAAATTTTGAGGATTGATTTTCCTGTCATAGTATTCTTTTGATTTTTGTTTTGCGGCTTTAAGATTTGCTGCCGCTAATTCTTGGAGTCCATGTATTTTATTAAACAATTCTTCGAGATATTCTGTGTAGGTTGGATCTTGATGTTCTTCGATTCTGGTGTGACTAGATGGTTGACGAGCGAGTTTTCCAAATACAAGCTCGTGCGGAGTGAAGCCCGTGCCTTCGTGTTGACTGGTGTTATAGGAGAACATTGCAAGTTCGATGAATTCATCCCAGTCGTGATTCTTGTCGATATATTGTTTGATATATTCTACTAATACATGGTGCGATCTTTCTATGGATCCATTTGATTGAGGTCGGAACGCTGTAGTTCTTACTCTAGTGATTCTAAAATTTTTAGCAAGATTCTTCATAAGACTGCTACAAAAGTTTGAACCTTGGTCTGTTAATAAAGTTCTTGGTGCGCCAAAACGTGATATAAACGATTTAGTAAATGCTTCTGCAATATCTACGGCTGTAGTTTTTGCTAGCGGAATTGCTAATGAATATTTTGTAAGGAGGTCTTGAATTGTTAATATGTACATATTTCCGGTTTTTGTTACAGGGAGTGGCCCTACGACGTCCATGGAAATTTTATCGAATGCAGCCCCTGGGGTATCCGTGAGGACCATAGGCTGTTTGGTTTTAACTCGGACGAGTTTTTTAAGTTGACAACTACGGCAATGCTGAATATAATCCTGTATGTATGATTTCATGTTTTCCCAAAAATAATTTTCTCTGATACGTTTATAGGTTTTAGTTACACCTTTGTGTCCTCCTAAAGTGGAGTTATGATTTTCAGAGACAATGCCGAGTTTTTCTTCGTCTTGTGGGTAAGTTACTAATTGTTTACAAATTGTTACTTGAATCGGTAGTTCTCCTAAGATAGCCACCATTTGTTTCTGAATATCTATCCATGATATATTATCAATTTTTTCTGTTTTTGCAATACTGAAACTGTCCAAATTTAATTCTCGTATCGCTTCTCTGAGTGATTGAAAGGTATCAGAAAGATCTTCCATTGACAAATTTGCTTTCAGATCATTTTTAATGGGTAAGGCTATGATTTGTTTTGATCTGACTTCTTCAATTTTTACACGCGCAAATGCTATGTCGGTGAGTGTAGGAAACCGACTTACGGATTGGAGATCTTTAGCTCCTTTGTCGATTGGCTGACCTTTAGTAGTGATAAAAATTACAATATTATCTTTTTGCATCGTTAATCTATCCCTTGTTTCTCTGATACTTAACCTTTTTGGTTCTTGTAAATTTTCGTTATTTCTAGTTTCATATGGTACATTCGGGTCATCAAATATTTGACTGTTTGTGTCTGACGTACTTTCGTTATCCGATTCATCGCCTGACGAAAGTTCCTCGTTATTTATTTGTTCTATTTCTGTTTCTTTTATTCGTTCTGATTCTGACTCTTCATTATTTTCTTCAGCGTTTTGTTTTTCAGTGTCCATATTATATTGACTGGTCTCTGGGAGAGAGAGCTCGGTTTCGGTTGCTGGGTTTTCGAGTTGTTTATATTGGTCGATGCCTGATGGGCCCGCCTGTTTATCTGTTGCGTCATTCTCAGTCGCCTCTACCGATTTCTTTCTCTTACATGTACTTGGAGTTTCAAACATAATTTCTTCGTCGTCTGAATCTTCGGGTTCTTTTGTTTTTTCATAAATTGGTTTAACCATTAATACTGATTTTCCGATGTCTGGTGGATTCCTGGATAAGGCGTCGGCATTGCTGTTTTCCTTACCGGGTTTATAGATTATTTTGTATTGATAGTTCGCTAGTTTTAAACGCCAATGTACCAATCGGTTTGCCGGGTCTTTAACTGAATGAAGCCATACTAAAGGCTTGTGATCGGTTACGAGAGTAAATTCTCTTCCATAGACATATGGTCGAAAATAATCTACTGCATAAACGATACCCAATAATTCCTTTTCAATAGTTGAATAATTTAGTTCTGCTGGGTTTAATGTTCGTGAGGCGTAGGCAATGGGTTTATCCTTGCCGATTTCGCCCTGACTCAAAATAGCGCCTATGGCAATATTTGAGGCATCTGTCGTAATGATAAATGGTTTTGTAAAATCTGCGTATTGTAATACGGGTTCTTTACATAAAGCATCAATGAGTTTAACAAAAGCTTCTTCCTGTGAATTTGTCCATTTAAAGGTTATGTTTTTCTTTAGTAGATTTGTGAGTGGCTTTGCAATGCCCGAGAAATTATGCACGAATCTACGATAGTAGCCTGCTAATCCCAAGAATTGCTTTATTTTTGTTGGATTGCTTGGTTTTGGATAATGCCTTAAGGCTTCAAGTTTCTTTGGATCGGGTTTTACCCCATTTTCACTGATAATGTGACCCAAATAGGCCACTTCTTTTCTTAAAAACTCACATTTGTCGGGCTGCAATTGTAAATTTGCTTCCCTTAATCTTTTTGCCAATCTTTCAAATTTTATTTCATGTTCCTTAAGGGATTTTGCATAAATGACAATATCATCAAGGTAGACAAAGAGTTCTATACCTTGAAGTCCAGTTAAAACACGATCCATTAACCTTTGGAAGGTTGCTGGAGCATTCTTTAGCCCGAATGGCATTCTATTAAATTGATAGTGACCAAACGGAGTTGAAAACGCTGTTTTGTGCGCATCCTCCGGATGGACCTTGATTTGATGAAAACCACTTGCGAGGTCAAAGACTGAGAAGTACTTTGCACTCCCAAGCTGGTCCAATATTTCTGTGATATTAGGGAGCGGATATGCATCCCCTATTGTTTTCTCGTTTAAGTTGCGATAATCGATGACCATTCGCCACTTGGGTTTACCTTGTGAGTCGGCCTTTTTCGGAACGATCCACAATGGTGAGCCGTACGGTGAGGAGGATGGACGGATGATTTCGCCTTTAATTAATTCACTTACCTGTTTCGTGATCTCATCCTTGTGTATCGGTGGAAACCTATATTGTCTTGTAAATACAGGTT
This sequence comes from Rhorus exstirpatorius, assembly GCA_963564615.1. Taxonomy (NCBI): domain Eukaryota; kingdom Metazoa; phylum Arthropoda; class Insecta; order Hymenoptera; family Ichneumonidae; genus Rhorus; species Rhorus exstirpatorius. The sequence goes on along the minus strand of OY751321.1, from coordinate 4,516,292 downwards.
GATCGTCTGATGTTAATATACGATGTTCTATCGCATTTGTGCTTTCTAAAGGGGTACCTGGTATATGAAAGAGATCGGCGTTTCTTTCTATTAACCGATCGATACTGTCTCGTTCCTCCCCGTTTAGGTGGTCGAGTCTCAGCAAATTTTTGACCCCGGATACTTTGTCCGTGTCATCTAATTTTCTATGTGCCGTAAATACAAATTGGTCATGCTGCCGATCAACACCAGGTCGGCCCTGCTCGTTCTTTTCTAAGGGTGTCCTCGGATCACCGAACGAATAACAGGAACTCTCACCTGCCGAATTATTGGGATTGTAGGGCTCGAATGCCTCTAGGGTCACTACTGAATTAGTGAGCTCTACATCCTCTTCGGTCGTATTGAGTGCCATCAAACAAGCCATGCCATCTTTTACTGACACTACTGCCTCTCCGAGGAATAATCCATTCGGAAGGTCGATTCTTGGGATATATCCCTCTTTAATTTCCGGATTAGCAACACGCATGTGGAATACCGTGCGAGAGCGTGCCGGGATTTTTATTCCTTTAAAATTTTTGAATTGCAATACCTGGTTTCCCCATTTAAGTACGGAATTTTCATAATCGATTATTGTTCCGTGAAGCTCATGAAATTCTGATCCCAAAATAGCATCTTGAGATATTGGGAATGAATTATTTACGACGTGAAATTCCGATAATGTGTCTTTAATCAAAATTTTTGTTGAACCCATAGTATATACAGGATCCTCCGATATACCCTGCAATTTTAATATCTCGCCACTATTTATTTTTATGTCTGAGTTTAAAAATTCCTGTTTTATTAGATTTGGTTCAGAACCGGAATCGATCATAAATTCGCATTTTGTCGTTAAATCTGGTGATTCTATTTCAACCGAGGGAATAAATGAATTTTTCTTTAATTGGAGCCTGACGGTTCTGACATTTGCATCTCGGGGATTCCGATTACTTTCACTTGGCGCTCCGAAGTTTTCTCGTCCCGGCTCGCGCCTTTTCCAGCCGAACGAGTGATATCGTTTCCCGAATTTTTCTTTTCATCGTTTTGTTTTTTATAACAAGCGGCCTCAATGTGACCGGGTTTGTTGCAATAATTACAGATCGTACGTGGTCTGTCGTTACGTAAATCGTTTGTGTTATTTGAAATCGGGGGTCTTGAATTATTTTCAGTATTATTATTATTTCGAGGTTGAGAGGGTCGTTTTTCTGGATTTTTCGACCAACAGTTTGCGTCTGTATGACCTTTTCTTTTGCAGAACCCACATTCGAGAGGGTTACCGGATGAAATTGTTTTTACATTGCCGTTCGATTGACTTTTAAATTCTGCACGGCTTTCCTTGAAATATGACCGATCGCGTTCAATTTCTTTTTCGATTTTAATTGCTTTCGCGTAAGCATCTGATAATGATGTGTAATTTTCGAGTTTTAAACGTATTCGGAAATCAGGAGGTAACCCTTTGACAAAACAGTCTAGTGTGTCCATAGACAGGGATTCGGCCCGCGCTCGGGGAATCGCGCCTAAACTTTCTGTCTCGAGTTCCAATATAACTGTGTGTATATCTTTTACACGACTGATATAATCGACTATATGCTCTGATTTTCCTTTAGCGATGTTGCCTAATTCTCCGCGATACTGATTTATTGATTTTGACGAGGAGAAAATGCTCTTTAATTTTTCGCAAAATTCATTAACTGTATTGAATGTGTCGTCCTCGAGTGCCGTATAAGCATGACCCTTCAGTTTATTTCTTAATAATCGCGTAAGGTTTTGTTCTGCATTTGCAGGAAACATTTCTTTCACTCTCTTGCATGCTCTTGTGAATTTTAAAACGGGTATATTATCTCCGTTATAAATAGGTATTGACTCGAGAGCGTCTTTAAATGTGAGATTTGGTTGAGGTGGTTGATTCTCTTGAGGTGCACGAGGAAAGACAGGAGGAGCTGCCCTACTCGATGTGCTGAGATTATAATCTTGATTTTGTCTTAAAATTGCGAGTTCTGATTTAAAATGATTAAATTCTGATAATATACTGGAAAGTGTGTGTTGCAAGGAGTCTGATTCTTCTGTTTTGTATTCATCGTTTTCATTGTCGTGAATTTGCTTACTTTTGTTTATTTGTGCTTCTAATTCTGCCAAAGAATCTGCCTTTTCTTGCATTTCGTATTCGCGTTCTTTGAGCGCTTGCTCTTGTTGTTGGATTTGTTCTCTTTTTCTTTCAATTTGGGCTTGTAAAATTTGTAATTCCTCAGGGGTGAGTGGAGGATTCGTTTTACTCCGAGTTTCCATTTTAAATTAAAATTTATTTATTTTGGGAATAATTGAAGTTATTTTATTTTATATTTATTCAAAATAACTGAGACTTATTAATTTGTGAACCAACGTGGATCCCACCGCTGCCACCAAAAATTTTATTCCTGTTACGTCGTGGATTTTAAAGATCGAATTTTTAAAAAGAGAAATACACGAAATATTCCTACAGTCTTGATTCGCGTAAAAAGACGTAGCAAGTATAAAATATATGCTCCGAGGTTTAGATCGTGAGGAAACGACCAGGGATTGGAGCTGTGTTGGTTCGTTTAATAAATGATATATATTGAAATATTTCTTACCTGATTCGAGCGTGAGGCGTAGAGGGTTGAAGTTTTAATCAAGCGTGATTATTTCAGGTACCGGATGCTGTTCGTATGTTGACTGCTGTACCCGATGATGATCCCCGACCGTCTTGTACGTAGGAGGTGATGTTCGATGATCGACGATGGTAACGCGTGTATTAATTCGCACGTTTGAAATTATTCGAATGTTTGGTTTTGATTTATCCGTTATTATTTCGATTGAATGGTTGTACCACCTACCACCACTCGCGACAAAATGTTTGAAAGTCTATTATTTTGAGATCGCGATTCTTAGGCTTATTGTGCCCGCGTTTAATAAAAGATTCTCCGTTCAATATAGCGTTGGTGACACGTTCGCGAAACCTTTTACCGCCGCGACGTCTGCCCATTAAAATAGAAATATAGGATTATGGCAATCCTTGAAATTTGTATTAAAACAGTTTCGAGATTTTAAATATTGGAATGGATCTTACAGTGCGTGCTACCGTGAGCACACTACCTCTGTAAGGGAACTTAAGGATGGTTGACCAATAGACGTGCAATGGGGTGCACACTATCTATCTTCGCGGTCGAAGGAAAGTATTAAGGTGGAATGGAGGAACACGTGTGTATCACCAAACTGTCACAATACGATTTCAAAGTTGAAGTGAACCGCAAGAGTTTTAGGTAAAAATGAATAAACACGAATTCCGAATAATACTTGAATATATTGTTACAATTTAAAAGTTAGATTATTGAATGATTATTATTACACGAAAAATCTCTCACGATACAATCTTATATCGGTACTGCGACCGCCTGTCAGTGCAGGTTGTACGTGGCTCGATACAAATACGAAATTACTTGAAATATTACTAATTAAGGGTATAACTGACCCTTCCAAGCAAAGAGCAATGTATAAAGACTCGAGATGTAACTTTTCGCGGGAGTAACCGTTCAGCGAGACGATCAGTGACGAACTGACTCTGCTGGCTTGTTCACGACGACTCTAACTCTGCACTCTGTGCTCTGGTATATATAGGTATATGCTCTGTGCTTGGAATGGGGCGAGTGACGCGCTATTGCTGTCTCTCTCTTACTGCGCGTGGCTTAGTATATAAGATTAAAATATAAGAATATCGAGTGTATGTAAATATCAAATTTCATACTGTAATATTTTGGAGTTCGTACTTTGAGTAACGCAATATGTACCGATGCATATCTGTTGGTGTCGATGAATAATTTCGGAGCCTGGCCGCTTTGTTTACAGTCCGATAGTCTTATCTACTTGTGACTCGAAAGTTTGAAAGTATATAAGGCTAATTGATTCTCGGTGTTCTTGTACTTTCACACTGCGTAGTTGTAATCTGTGTATGACTTTACTCGAATATTCTCGACTGTGAATAATACTGTATATATAATGAAATGGTGAAAATAAATGCTATGAAAGGAAAAATACGTGCTGCTTGGCTACGATTCGTTTGTGTATATATGATTATATTACTCCACGCTCTAAGCGTGAGGCGCAGTTATGACTTCATCATGCACTATAGGTCGGTCCAAAAGAAGCTTGCTACAGCAAGTTACAAAAGAATAATAATAATGTTGCTTTTGAATAAAATGATCGTATAGCTTCTTTTAAGAGATGATGAATATATATATATAGTGTATAAAGATATATGTATATGCTTATATTGCCTTTTTAGAACACATGTATACAATGGCACATGTGATTAATAGAATACGTATATATAGCTATAATATAGGTGATTTTAATTATAGGTATGTTTGGGAAATATATATATTGAGTTCAAAGGTTGACCTGAGTAATATTACGTGTGTTGATCCCAGGACGTAACAATGATGCGTCCAACGGTTGAAACAACGACTAAAGATCATAGAAACGATAATACATACGACGATACATACAACGATCCGGATGACGATACGAATAACGTTACGGACGCGACGAACGACGATACGGACGACGTTTCGAAAAACGACAACGATTCGAACGAACGGTAAGCACGACGATGCGAAATATGGTACGTATGACGATACGATGATAGGAACGACCTCGTTTCAATCCTATCCGGTCGTCGTTAGCATCATCGTTAATTAATCGTTAGGTAACGATTAACTAACGATGATGCTAACGACGACCGGAACACAATACAAAAGATTGTATCGTCATACGAACGACGATCAAACCGACGATAGGAACGACGTAACGATTAACGATGATGCGAACGACGACCGGAATACGATACGAAATATGGTATAACGACGACGCAAAGTACGATGTAAACGTTATACAGAAATATACAAAAGATCATACGAACGACGATACCAACAATGAAACGAAGCATGGAACTCATGGAACGTATGCGAACGACGATACGACCGGTTATTCAAACGATACAAACGATAAGAACTACGATCGAACGCCGATAATGGCGTAAACATCGATTCGAATGACATTACGCACGGATACGAAGAAAAATACGATCAACGATATTAGCGATGATACGATCAACTATACGAACGACAATTTGTTCAGCTATCTACACGTCGATATAAGCGACGATTCCAACGATTGTACGAACGACGATACGAACAACGATATGAACGACGATACGAACGGCGTTACGGAGAATGATGCAAACAGGGACAACGATACACATGTTACGTCCTGACCCTCGATTTTTCTCATCTCGGCCAAGAAAAGCGCGGCTTTCCCCTAAACACGTTATTCGAAATAAAATCGGAATTGGCCAGGTTATTGCCCCGTTTTGAGCCTGACCTTGCGGAAAATTGCTCAGGATGGGCGGAGAGTGCATAATTTGGTAACAATGGCAAATTAAAATAAAATCTCACGAACAAAACTCTTTAATTTTCGCGAGATACATCGGAAAAGACTAATAAATTGTAATTCGGCAAAATCGGACAAATAAACTTGTAATATAAAGGGACAAAAATTGTATGATCACATTAAATAAATTCTGATAAAAACGGGACTGAACTTTCACTGACGCGGGAGAAAATTAACTACACGGCCATCCTCAAGATAAGCCTGCTGGGGTTTATCCGCGCAAACTACAAGGACAAACGAAATTATCGCGAGCACTAAAATGACCCCTATTACAACGACAGCTATCTTTAATTGGAAAAGGTCCATGGTCACGATTGACAACCCTCACAAAAACAAAAATCAACACAGAATTTACTCAACCACGACTCGATTGAATTTTAATCACTCAAAGAAATTCAAAAATCTCCGAAAATGAATTTAACCACGGATAATGCATAAAATTTATATTGGAAATAAATATCAAATGATAAACACAAAAAAACACTATTGATCCACTATTTTCCGGAAAAAAACATGAATGACTCAAATCAATTGAACTCGCACATATTTCACTGAATTTACGAACATGAGCACTTCCTAGGAGAAAATAAATTCACACGAAAAATAATCCTACAATTGATCGAAACACGAACAGTTCTTTGGGAATGATTTACTCGGAACATTGAAATAATCTAATTGCACAAAACCAAAAATAAAAATAATTTTAAAGGACGCAAAATAAATTGGACAAAGAATTGAACGTAAACATGAGGAAGATAAAATTGGGAAAATAATTTTAATCAGACACTTTTCGCAAAACTGAAGCTAAATTGACATGACTTTTCACAAAACTGAATTTAACACTACAATCTGAATCTCCATAAAACCGAATTTAACACAAAAATCTGAATTTCCATAAAACACAAAAATCTGAACGTCCATAAAACTGAATTTAACACCAAAAATCTGAATCTAAAATGACAAAATAACGCGAAAAGGGAAAACAACGACGAAAATATTTCATAGACCTTCAACGGTGAGTAACCCGGTAGTTTCGGTTACGGGACTCGAGCCGTCATGGGGTGTCGACCGGGGTCGGAGACACCGCGCAACACGAACAAAGATATACTGACACATGCGAGAAAACATTTTAAAATACTTACTACTTTGATGATTGAAACGGGTACAAAGGTAAATCGACGGTGATGATTGACACAGACAATGGTAATAGCAGACGAAAGGATGCACCGATGACATTGAGAGACGAATATGACGACAAACAGATATATGCCAATTGGAATAATCCGACGTGGTATTGATAGTGGTATTTCGCGACGAAGATGAAAGAAAACCGTGGAAAAATAGAACGAAAAATAAGCGGTAAAAAAGAAAAAGTTCAATTCTATAAATCTCCACTGATTCAATAATTTTATTTGGAAGGAAAACAAAAGACAAAACAAGTCTATGGTCCTGATACTATACAAACGGTATTCCGGAGACAAAAGAAAAAATTCTAAAAAATGAAAATCAGGCTAAATGATAATAATCTGACCCGACGGACAGTGATTTCGCGTAAGAATTTCTCCGGATTTTCTGACTGTTCTGACATACCGCGACTTCAAACTAAGATCTACTCTGGCCTCCGACTGCCAGCGATTCGTTACTTAAAATTTTCTTCCGACTCTGACGAACAATCCGCCTACTTAAGATTGCTTCCGATTCTAACGAACAACCCGCGGGCTCATTACCCGGTCTTATATAGGGTCCTCTAGGATGGCTTAGTTTCGGCGGTGGGGAGGTACGCCCTTAGACGCTTTAGACGCTCCAGGCTCCTCCGCCGCCTCCACCTCGCATCCCCGATGATCCCCTGGAATCTATGTAATCGAAAATTTATACTTATGATTAACACGAATTCATCCTTATGATATAATATTCACTCCTGCATTCCTTTATAATAATTATTTCATTATTACCTGATAATCAGAAAACTAATTTTCTCATACATACGCCGTCTTTTCATGAAGACGCTCACTCTGTCTCTCTCATACTTACATATTTCGTATTTACTTTCTCACTCACTCTATGCCTCGTTTTGGAGGTTCCACACAGCGGAGGAGTAAACCCCTCTTCTTCATTCTCTCCTTCTCATCCCTCCATGCTTGCATTTGACTTCTCCTACGGGCCACGCGTTGACCCGTCATAGGCTCTTGATGTCACACACACATACATACACATCCATTCGTCTTTTCCCATTCGTACTCTCGTTCGGTGACAACTTCTCCTCTGTTTCTCTGTATCTTTCTCGCTCTGGATTTCGTTCGATCTTTCCTCTCATTCTATTCATTCCTGTTTCTTTATAATTATTTACCATGCGGAGGTTCGGATGCAATGGTGTATATCATGCTATTTCTTTTGGATTATAATTAATTCTTTCCAATAATTATACGAAAGGAAATTATTTTAGCGTATCCAAACTACTCAAAATTCTCATAATTATTACCCAGTTATTCAGGTTCTACATTTGTTACAACAATTGAAATTTTATTTATATACTCCGGATCTTGTGCAATTTGATGATTCCGGCTTTATCATTTCTCTTACTTGTCATTACAGGAAAGATCTATCTTCATGGTCACGCAACTATCACACATACATTCATTCATCAAACTCGTAATTATTATAGGAAAAGGATTCGTTCACAATTTTCATTTCCACATAAACCTTTACCCATGCATTACGAAATCTCTTGAAACCTTTGAATTTGGTCGTTGTTAATTAAAAAGGAAAACGTAAATTAAATAATGCGCTTGCTACGCATTTGGGGTCTTTGTTGGATTCGATGCCGAATTTTGGTGTCGCCCCTCCTTCATAGGCGAGAGCTTGGATTCGTATGTTGATGGGACATACGCCTTCCGAATCCCAGGACTTGGGACAAAGCGCTGCTTGCTCTCTTTCTTTGGCTATAGGCTCGGCGTCCTCTTCGTGCAGCATAAACATTCAGTGCTCATTAAATTGGAGTCCAATAACAGTCCAAGCATAAACAGATATTTTCAAAAGTTTGTTTAATTTTGGTCGTCGATGATAGGGTGTTTCGTCGAAATCTTTCTTCCATCGAGTCTCCTCGACTCAAGCACTGCGTTAATTTATCGATCACGTGCAGAGCTCATGTAGACCGCCCATGAGAATTATCCGATGACTTTTTCTAGACGCCGTTCCCAAAAAGTCGTAACAAGGCTAAAATCTCCCATAATTTCGGAGCAAGAGAAAAAAAAAGAAAAACAACAAAGATTCAAAGAAGAATACTCTTCTCTTCGACCAATTTCGATTCATGGAAATCCCGACCTAGTTTAAAATAAAATTGAACATTTAAATGCAATAATCTATAATCTAACGCCACCTTTACCATCACCGATGACCTGACCCAGGTACCCATGCTCATTCTTGATTTTACATTTTTACATCCGTTCACTCACGTACTTTCGGGAATTTAGTTCATAAAGTCTTCATTCGGGGATAAGGAAAAAGAGGATCACCGGTCACTTAGCTTTAGATGAGGCATACACGCTCTGTCTCTCCTGCTTTCCTTCACACACACACCCAAAGAGACCGCCTGTGGTTCTCACGAAGGCAAAGACTTTGCACTCAGCCTGTATTAGTGTCCCATGCACATTGCTTTTCGTTGTGCACAAAGGCCCACCACTTCTGAGTAATCTGATGCCATGGCCAAAGATTTCTTCAGCATCGACGGATGTTTTTCTTCACGCCCGACGATAAACGTTTTGTTATAAAGAGTTGCGATATCGACGCCGCCATGGCGTCACCTCTCGATAATTTATGCTCACTTTTAAGACCATATTCGTGTCGACGGCTTGATTTGAAGACAGCCCGAACTATCCGAGTTCTCCAGAGAAATAAAAACGTTTCTCTCGTATGACCGGGTCCCTTTCCTCGTATTGAATTTTATTGAGAATTACAAGATATAAGTAATCTCAAATCGATGCAAAAGTCCCGAAAGTCGCGGGACGTAACACACACGACAATACAAACGACGATGCGAATGCAGATACGAAAAACGATACCACCGATCATGCAAACGATGAACGAACAACAAAAAAATCGACGATACGAACGACGTTGCGTAGGATGATACGAACAACGATACGAACGACGTTCCGCCTTCGGAACGTTTGTTTGATAATACGAACAACGGTACGAACGACGTTTGAAAGGATAATACGTACGACGATAATAACGTCGATTCGATCTAACAGTATGTTCGACGATTCAAACGAGGATGGGAACAACGTAACAAACAAGGATGATGCTAACCACGACCGGAATACGATACGAAAGATAATACTGTTACGTCCTGGGATCAACACACGTAATATTACTCAGGTCAACCTTTGAACTCAATATATATATTTCTCAAACATACCTATAATTAAAATCACCTATAATATAACTATATATACGTATTCTATTAATCACATGTGCCATTATATACATGTGTTCTAAAAAGACACTATATGCATATACATATATCTTTATTCACTATATATATATATATATATATATATATATTCATCATCTCTTAAAAGAGGCTGTACGATCATGTTATTCAAAAGCAACATTATTATTATTCTTTTGTAACTTGCTGTAGCAAGCTTCTTTTGAACCGACCTATAGTGCATGATGAAGTCATAACTGCGCCTCACGCTTAGAGCGTGGAGTAATATAATCATATATACATATACATACATATATACACAAACGAATCATAGCCAAGCAGCACGTATTTTTTCTTTCATAGCATTTATTTTCACCATTGCATTATATACAGTATTATTCACAGTCGACAATATTCGAGTAAAGTCATACACAGATTAAAACTACGCAGTGTAAAAGTACAAGAGCACCGGGAATCAATTAGCCTTACATACTTTCAAACTTTCGAGTCATACACAGATTAAAACTACGCAGTGTAAAAGTACCGAGAATCAATTAGCCTTATATACTTTCAAACTTTCGAGTCACAAACAGATAAGACTGTATCGGACTGTAAACAAAGCGGCCAGGCTCCGAAATTATTCATCGACACCAACAGATATGCATCGGTACATATTGCGTTACTCAAAGTACGAACTCCAAAATATCACAGTATGAAATTTGATATTTACATACACTCGATATTCTTATATTTTAATCTTATATACTATGCCACGCGCAGTAAGAGAGAGACAGCCATAGCGCGTCACTCGCCCCATTCCAAGCACAGAGCATATACCTATATATACCAGAGCACAGAGTGCAGAGTCAGAGTCGTCGTGAACAAGCCAGCAGAGTCAGTTCGTCACTGATCGTCTCGCTGAACGGTTACTCCCGCGAAAAGTTACATCTCGAGTCTTTATACATTGCTCTTTGCTTGGAAGGGTCAGTTATACCCTTAATTAGTAATATTTAATTAGTAATATTAATTAGTAATTTCGTATTTGTATCGAGCCACGTACAACCTGCACTGACAGGCGGTCGCAGTACCGATATAAGATTGTATCGTGAGAGATTTTTCGTGTAATAATAATCATTCAATAATCTAAGTTTTAAATTGTAACAATATATTCAAGTATTATTCGGAATTCGTGTTTATTCATTTTTACCTAAAACTCTTGCGGTTCACTTCAACTTTGAAATCGTATTGTGACAGTTTGGTGATACACACGTGTTCCTCCGTTCCGCCTTAATACTTTCCTTCGACCGCGAAGATAGATAGTGTGCACCCCATTGCACGTCTATTGGTCAACCATCCTTAAGTTCCCTTACAGAGGTAGTGTGCTCACGGTAGCACGCACTGTAAGATCCATTCCAATAAATTAAAATCTCGAAACTGCTTTAATGCGAATTTCAAGGATTGCCATAATCCTATATTTCTATTTTAATGGGCAGACGTCGCGGCGGTAAAAAGTTTCGCGAACGTGTCACCAACGCCATATTGAACGGAGAATCTTTTATTAAACGCGGGCACAATAAGCCTAAGAATCGCGATCTCAAAATAACAGACTTTCAAACATTTTGTCGCGAGTGGTGGTACAACCATTCAATCGAAATAATAACGGATAAATCAAAACCAAACATTCGAATAATTTCAAACGTGCGAATTAATACACGCGTTACCATCGTCGATCATCGAACGTCACCTCCTACGTACAAGACGGTCGGGGATCATCATCGGATACAGCAGTCAACATACGAACAGCATCCGGTACCTGAAATAATCACGCTTGATTAAAACTTCAACCCTCTACGCCTCACGCTCGAATCAGGTAAGAAATATTTCAATATATATCATTTATTAAACGAACCAACACAGCTCCAATCCCTGGTCGTTTCCTCACGATCTAAACCTCGGAGCATATATTTTATACTTGCTACGTCTTTTTACGCGAATCGAGACTGTAGGAATATTTCGTTTATTTCTCTTTTTAAAAATTCGATCTTTAAAATCCACGACGTAACAGGAATAAAATTTTTGGTGGCAGCGGTGGGATCCACGTTGGTTCACAAATTAATAAATCTCAGTCATTTTGAATAAATCAATTTCAAAAATAAAATAATTTCATTTATTCTAAAATAAATAAATTTTAATTCAAAATGGAAACTCGGAGTAAAACGAATCCTCCACTCACCCCTGAGGAATTACAAATTTTACAAGCCCAAATTGAAAGAAAAAGAGAACAAATTCAACAACAAGAGCAAGCGCTCAAAGAACGCGAATACGAAATGCAAGAAAAGGCAGATTCTTTGGCAGAATTAGAAGCACAAATAAACAGAAGTAAGCAAATTCACGACAAAGAAAACGATGAATACAAAACAGAAGAATCAGACTCCTTGCAACACACACTTTCCAGTATATTATCAGAATTTAATCATTTTAAATCGGAACTTGCAATTTTAAGACAAAATCAAGATTATAATCTCAGCACATCGAGTAGGGATAGATTAACGACGCAAAAAGATAACATTGTAATTTTTATCACAACTAAAGGTCAGCCACTCGACAAAGGAGCTAAAGATCTCCAATCAGTAAGTCGGTTTCCTACATTCACCGATATAGCATTTGCGCGTGTAAAAATTGAAGAAGTCAGATCAAAACAAATCATAGCCTTACCCATTAAAAATGATCTAAAAGCAAATTTGTCGATGGAAGATCTTTCCGATACCTTTCAATCACTCAGAGAAGCAATACGTGAATTAAATTTGGACAGTTTCAGTATTGCAAAAACCGAGAAAATTGATAATATATCATGGATAGATATTCAGAAACAAATGGTGGCTATCTTAGGAGAACTACCGATTCAAGTAACAATTTGTAAACAATTAGTAACTTACCCACAAGACGAAGAAAAACTCGGCATTGTCTCTGAAAATCATAACTCCACTTTAGGAGGACACAAAGGTGTAACTAAAACCTATAAACGCATCAGAGAAAATTATTTTTGGGAAAACATGAAATCATACATACAGGATTATATTCAGCATTGCCGTAGTTGTCAACTTAAAAAACTCGTCCGAGTTAAAACCAAACAGCCTATGGTCCTCACGGATACCCCAGGGGCTGCATTCGATAAAATTTCCATGGACGTCGTAGGGCCACTCCCTGTAACAAAAACCGGAAATATGTACATATTAACAATTCAAGACCTCCTTACAAAATATTCATTAGCAATTCCGTTAGCAAAAACTACAGCCGTAGATATTGCAGAGGCATTTACCAAATCGTTTATATCACGTTTTGGCGCACCAAGAACTTTATTAACAGACCAAGGGTCAAACTTTTTTAGCAGTCTTATGAAGAATCTTGCTAAAAATTTTAGAATCACTAGAGTAAGAACTACAGCGTTCCGACCTCAATCAAACGGATCCATAGAAAGATCGCACCATGTATTAGTAGAATATATCAAACAATATATCGACAAGAATCACGACTGGGATGAATTCATCGAACTTGCAATGTTCTCCTATAACACCAGTCAACACGAAGGCACGGGCTTCACTCCGCACGAGCTTGTGTGTGGAAAACTCGCTCGTCAACCATCTAGTCACACCAGAATCGAAGAACATCAGGATCCAACCTACACAGAATATCTCGAAGAATTGTTCAATAAAATACATGGACTCCAGGAATTAGCAGCAGCAAATCTTAAAGCCGCAAAACAAAAATCGAAAGAATACTATGACAGGAAAATCAATCCTCAAAATTTCAAAGTAGGAGATAAGGTTTTGATGCTCAAGGAGCCTTCAAAGGGCAAATTTAGCGACCAGTATACAGAACCATGTGAAATAATTGAGGTTTTGTCGGGAGGAAACGTAAAAATCCTTTATCGAGACAAACCACGAATCGTTCACACTAATAAATTACGAGCTACACGATTACCAACCGAATAAATGTCTGTTGTAGGATGAGTCAAGACGATTTCTACATCCGACTCGTAGGACCCCTTCAACCAAGAAGGAAGGTCGTCTATTTTAATAGCCATTCAAGGAAAATCCGTTATGTCGAACACCTTCAACATCGCAGAACAATTCGAATCAAGACAATCGCAGCATCTCAAACTAAATGCATCTATTTTAATGGAATACGATACAACATGCCTGAGGAATGCTCAGACTTTCTCAACGCATGGGACAGCCCGGAAAAAGACAAAACACCTTACCACTACCTCGAGGGAGTATCACCCATCGAGACAGCATGGAATCTCGGAATAGCATATAGGGACGTATGGGATTCCTCCCATACGTCCCTATATGCTATTCACACGGACGTGCTTCGCTACGATCCCGACAACGATAGATTCATTGTGAAGAACTTTCATGATAAAACTCGCCGTACAGAAAAAATAGATGTCGATTACGAAGATGTTACAGAAGTCTGGTTCAATCATATTGAATACCAGAATTATTACGAATTTAAACTTAAATTCATGAAACTATGTGCCAAGAAAAATTAAAAGTAAACAATACTTCTGGGTTGCAGGATGAAGTTCGTCCTCACCATCATTATTGGGATTTCGATCCTCTTAATCCAGGAAGTATCGTCTCTTATCGGATATGATTGCGGTGGTCCATCGCTCAACTCAACAACAATTTCATTAAACGAAGTCGCGGAATGTGAAATACCACTTGTGGAACCTTCACCAATTCCGATATACGTCCAATTATTACAACTTTCTGAATTCGGTAACACAGAAATAACTCAGTGCAAGGTCGAAATAGATAGAACAATCTATTATTGCGGCATGCATTCCCATAATTCTATCGTACACAACGGACGACAAATCTATCTTCAAGACATGGACCAGAGATCTTGTTTGAAAATGCAAGAAACAGGAATCATACAATTAAGCGTCGCCGGTCAAATCCTGGGACTGCGAAAAAACAGCACAACAACAAGAAGTCTCACCCTGGCAGGATCTATCACTAATGATGGAAAATGTTCGGGCACCCAATACAGCGATCCTTACGGAACATGGGACAACGTCGTCGTCCAAGCATCCGTCAGAGTAACACTCTCAAATTATGACGCAGCAATCAATCTCTCGGCAGGACGAATAGTCCTTCGTACAGGAACACAATGTCAGCTCAGTGATGGCAACTGTATCGATATCGAGGGAAATAGCGCGTTTTGGAAAACTGAACCTACCGACACATGTAACTTCAATAGATATGACGTATTATATGAAGGACAAGCAACAAAATTAATTTCATCCGAAAATGGCGCTTATGCACCAAACGTTTACACATTGACAACACAAGAGACGACATTTGCTCTTGCAGCACGTTCGGAACAACCACTTTGTGGCTACACCCTAATAAAAACCGAACATCCAAAATTGTACATACTAGAAACACAACGAGGACAGTCATTCACGAGCAAACGGAAAATTTCTGTCAATAATTTGGACATTTTTACCTACATCAATTCAAAATTCATTTACGTTGAAAAACATCTCAGAACTCAAATGAGAAATCTTTACAAAGATGCCTTGACGCAAAGGTGTAATCTCGAGCGTCAAGTCTTACAAAACGCATTATCAACAGCTGCAATTCTACCGGAAAAATTTGCACGAGCAGTGACCAAAAACCCGGGATTCATGGCTGTTGTCGCCGGAGAGGTTGCGCACATCATAAAATGCATACCTGTAAAATGCTCCTTAAGAAGAACTGAGGAATGCTACAATGAGCTCCCAGTCACATATAAAAATCAGTCATTCTTTTTATCTACAACTTCAAGAATATTAATGAAATCCGGAAATCAAATCGAATGCGATCCTCTACTGCCGGCTCAATATCAAATTAACGGTACGTGGTATCGATTTTCTCCACACCCAATCGCAATACCACCACCACAATCTTTAACACCTACGTCACAACCATCATGGCGATATGGAGACATCGGAAATCTGGCAACAGCCGGAATCTACTCAGACAAGGAAATAAGCGAATTAAGAAATCGAATTATGTTTCAAGCCGAAAAACCTGCCCTGCTCAATAATATTGCTAGAGGAACAGCGGGTTACCAAATACCATCTGGTAGCGTATCAATACGTGGCCTACTCGACGAAGCAACACTCGATCATCTGGCTGAAAGCGCTGCAAAACGCTTTTGGAAGGGATTCCATGAATTCGGCATAGCTAGTGCTGGATTCATTGCAATATTCATCATAATAAAAACCATTAAAATCATTGTAGACACCTGCATTCACGGCTTCACCATACACTCTATTTACGGATGGAGCTTTGCCTTGCTGGGTGCAATATGGAACTCGGTAACAGGACTCCTAGTTGCCCTCGCACACAAAAAGAAATTACAACAACCAATCCAAATCAGCAACAACGAACCCTTGCGACAACTCGTCATCGAAGCATCAAGGGAACATCAAAATACACCGGCATCATCAAGACTCTCAGGTGTTGATCCTGAACTTGTAGAGCGGCTTACTGCCGGTCTGTCTCGAAGCAACGGCATCTCAACAGACTAAACGGGGGAGATGTTACGTCCTGGGATCAACACACGTAATATTACTCAGGTCAACCTTTGAACTCAATATATAAATATTTCTCAAACATACCTATAATTGAAATCACCTATATTATAACTATATATACGTATTCTATTAATCACATGTGCCATTATATACATGTGTTCTAAAAAGACACTATATGCATATAGATATATCTTTATTCACTATATATATATATATATATATATTCATCATCTCTTGGAAGAAGCTATACGATCATTTTATTCAAAAGCAACATTATTATTATTATTCTTTTGTAACTTGCTGTAGCAAGCTTCTTTTGAACCGACCTAAAGTGCATGATGAAGTCATAACTGCGCCTCACGCTTAGAGCGTGGAGTAATATATCATATATACACAAACGAATCGTAGCCAAGCAGCACGTATTTTTTTCTTTCATAGCATTTATTTTCACCATTGCATTATATATACAGTATTATTTACAGTCGAGAATATTCGAGTAAAGTCATACACAGATTACAACTACGCAGTGTGGAAGTACAAGAACACCGAGAATCAATTAGCCTTATATACTTTCAAACTTTCGAGTCACAAGTAGATAAGACTATCGGACTGTAAACAAAGCGGCCAGGCTCCGAAATTATTCATCGACACCAACAGATATGCATCGGTACATATTGCGTTACTCAAAGTACGAACTCCAAAATATCACAGTATGAAATTTGATATTTACATACACTCGATATTCTTATATTTTAATCTTATATACTAAGCCACGCGCAGTAAGAGAGAGACAGCAATAGCGCGTCACTCGCCCCATTCCAAGCACAGAGCATATACCTATATATACCAGAGCACAGAGTGCAGAGAGAGAGTCGTCGTGAACAAGTCAGCAGAGTCAGTTCGTCACCGATCGTCTCGCTGAACGGTTACTCCCGCGAAAAGTTACATCTCGAGTCTTTATACATTGCTCTTTGCTTGGAAGGGTCAGTTATACCCTTAATTAGTAATATTTCAAGTAATTTCGTATTTGTATCGAGCCACGTACAACCTGCACTGACAGGCGGTCGCAGTACCGATACAAGATTGTATCGTGAGAGATTTTTCGTGTAATAATAATCATTCAATAATCTAAGTTTTAAATTGTAACAATATATTCAAGTATTATTCGGAATTCGTGTTTATTCATTTTTACCTCAAACTCTTGCGGTTCACTTCAACTTTGGAGTCGTATTGTGACAGTTTGGTGATACACACGTGTTCCTCCATTCCACCTTAATACTTTCCTTCGACCGCGAAGATAGATAGTGTGCACCCCATTGCACGTCTATTGGTCAACCATCCTTAAGTTCCCTTACAGAGGTAGTGTGCTCACGGTAGCACGCACTGTAAGATCCATTCCAATAAATTTAAATCTCGAAACTGCTTTAATGCGAATTTCAAGGATTGCCATAATCCTATATTTCTATTTTAATGGGCAGACGTCGCGGCGGTAAAAAGTTTCGCGAACGTATCACCAACGCCATATTGAACGGAGAATCTTTTATTAAACGCGGGCACAATAAGCCTATGAATCGCGATCTCAACATAACAGACTTTCAAACATTTTGTCGCGAGTGGTGGTACAACCATTCAATCGAAATAATAACGGATAAATCAAAACCAAATATTCGAATAATTTCAAACGTGCGAATTAATACACGCGTTACCATCGTCGATCATCGAACGTCACCTCCTACGTACAAGACGGTCGGGGATCATCATCGGGTACAGCAGTCGACATACGAACAGCATCCGGTACCTGAAATAATCACGCTTGATTAAAACTTCAACCCTCTACGCCTCACGCTCGAATCAGGTAAGAAATATTTCAATATATCATTTATTAAACGAACCAACACAGCTCCAATCCCTGGTCGTTTCCTCACGATCTAAACCTCGGAGCATATATTTTATACTTGCTACGTCTTTTTACGCGAATCGAGACTGTAGGAATATTTCGTTTATTTCTCTTTTTAAAAATTCGATCGTCAAAATCCACGACGTAACACAACGATTACAACGACGATTCGATCGACGTTCCGTAGGATGTCACGAACGACATTCGGAAGTATTATACGAACAACGATATCTATCGACGATATCTATAACGATATAACCATCGACGATGAGAACGACGATACAAACGAGCGGTACGTATGACGATACGATCGACGATAGGAACGACGTAGCGCACAACTAAGTACGACCGTAATTTGATACGAACGATGGCACGTACGACGATGAAAACTAACACATAAACGACATATTAACGAAGATAATAAAGATCATACGAACGATGATACCAACAATGAAACGAAGCATGGAACTCATGGAACGTATGTGAACGACGATACGACCGATTATTCGAACGATACAAACGATAAGCACTACGATCGAACGCCGATAAAGACAGAAACATCGATTCAAACGACAATACGCACGGATACGAAGAAAAATACGATCAACGCTGTGAGCGATGATACGATCAACGATACGAACAACGATATGAACGACGATAGGAACGGCGTTACGGAAAACGATGCGAACAGGGACAACGATACACACGACGATACAAACGACGATGCAAATGTAGATACGAAAAATTTGACCACTGATCATGCAAACGATGAAACGAACAACAAAAATATCGACGATACGAACGACGTTGCGTAGGATGATACGAACGACGTTTCGGAAGGATGATACGAACAACGATACGAACAACGGTACGAACAACGTTCGAAAGGATGATACGTACGACAATAATAACGTCGCTTCGAACTAACGGTATGTTCGACGGTTCAAACGAGGATGGAAACAGCGTAACAAACAAGGATGATGCTAACCACGACTGGAATACGATACGAAGATGATACAGAGATAGAAAAGTTCATACGAATACCAACTACTAAACGAAGTATGACAATGCAAAACAATGTGCACTACGATACGAACGTTAATACCAGAATAACACGAACATTGATACGATGAAGGATAAGATCGACATTATGCACGATGATAGATCGATATTGATCGATATAAAATACGATCAACGATATTAGCGATGCTACGTTCAACGATACATACGACGATACAAAGTGACGATACTATCGACGATACGAACGAGGATGCGAACCAGCATACTAACAATGTTACGCACGTTACGAACGTATAAACGACAATACGATGGACATTCCGAACAACGAGCAATGATACGTCCGACGACGGGAACAACCTTATAATAGCCATACTAACAATGACACAAAAGATCGTAGAAACGGTTATACAAACGACGATACGATCGACGTTGTGAAACATGGTACATACAGCGATACGCTGGACGATACGAACGACGATCAAAACGAAGATAGGAACAACGTAACGAACACCGATGATGCTAACGACGACTGGAACGTTACGAACAATAGTATGCACGACGACGAAAACTACGATATAAACGCTATACTAACAACTATACAAAAGATCATCCGAACGTTGATACAAGCAACGAAACGAAGGATGGCACGTATATCGATGCAAACGACGATACGACGGATGATCCGAACGAGACGAACGATGAGCACTACGATACCGCCGACACTACAAGAATGACACGAACATCGATACGATCGAGGATTCAAACCACATATTACGCACGATGATGTTAACGAATAAAAGTTCGACGATACAAACAGTGATACAAAGAAAAATAGGATCGACGATATCAGCGACGATGAGATCAACGTTACGAACGATGGTACAAAGCGAAAATACTATCAACGATACGAACGAGGATGTGAACGAACACACAAACAATGTTACGAACGTTCATTCACACGCCATTACAAACGAATGAACGGCGATACGAACGACGATATGCACGATGATACGATTATACGATTACACGATGATACCATGGAACGAATATACGATCGACGATATAAAATGAACCATATAAGCAACGATCCGAACAACGATACGAAGCGACGATGCGAACGAGCATACGAACACAGTTACGAACGTCCGTTCGCAAGCCGATACGAACGTAGTAACGACGATACAAACGAGACTACGAGCAACGAAACGAACCACGATACGTTCGACAATCGACACGTCGATATAAGCGACGATACGAACAACGTTATGAACGACGATACGAACGGCGTTACGTAGAACGGCACGAGGATACGAACAACGATTACAACGACGATTCGATCGACGTTCCGTAGGATGTCACGAACGACATTCGGAAGTATTATACGAACAACGATATCTATCGACGATATCTATAACGATATAACCATCGACGATGAGAACGACGATACAAACGAGCGGTACGTATGACGATACGATCGACGATAGGAACGACGTAGCGCACAACTAAGTACGACCGTAATTTGATACGAACGATGGCACGTACGACGATGAAAACTAACACGTAAACGACATATTAACGAAGATAATAAAGATCATACGAACGATGATACCAACAATGAAACGAAGCATGGAACTCATGGAACGTATGTGAACGACGATACGACCGATTATTCGAACGATACAAACGATAAGCACTACGATCGAACGCCGATAAAGACAGAAACATCGATTCAAACGACAATACGCACGGATACGAAGAAAAATACGATCAACGCTGTGAGCGATGATACGATCAACGATACGAACGACGATTCGTTCGGCTATCCGCACGTCGATATAAGCGACGATTCGAACGATTGTACGAACGACGATACGAACAACGATATGAACGACGATAGGAACGGCGTTACGGAGAACGATGCGAACAGGGACAACGATACACACGACGATACAAACGACGATGCAAATGTAGATACGAAAAATTTGACCACTGATCATGCAAACGATGAAACGAACAACAAAAATATCGACGATACGAACGACGTTGCGTAGGATGATACGAACGACGTTTCGGAAGGATGATACGAACAACGATACGAACAACGGTACGAACAACGTTCGAAAGGATGATACGCACGACAATAATAACGTCGCTTCGAACTAACGGTATGTTCGACGGTTCAAACGAGGATGGGAACAGCGTAACAAACAAGGATGATGCTAACCACGACTGGAATACGATACGAAGATGATACAGAGATAGAAAAGTTCATACGAATACCAACTACTAAACGAAGTATGACAATGCAAAACAATGTGCACTACGATACGAACGTTAATACCAGAATAACACGAACATTGATACGATGAAGGATACGATCGACATTATGCACGATGATAGATCGATATTGATCGATATAAAATACGATCAACGATATTAGCGATGCTACGTTCGACGATACATACGACGATACAAAGTGACGATACTATCGACGATACGAACGAGGATGCGAACCAGCATACTAACAATGTTACGCACGTTACGAACGTATTAACGACAATACGATGGACATTCCGAACAACGAGCAATGATACGTCCGACGTCGGGAACAACATTATAATAGCCATACTAACAATGATACAAAAGATCGTAGAAACGGTTATACAAACGACGATACGATCGACGATGTGAAACATGGTACATACGGCGATACGCTGGACGATACGAACGACGATCAAAACGAAGATAGGAACAACGTAACAAACACCGATGATGCTAACGACGACTGGAACGTTACGAACAATAGTATGTACGACGACGAAAACTACGATATAAACGCTATACTAACAACTATACAAAAGATCATCCGAACGTTGATACAAGCAACGAAACGAAGGATGGCACGTATATCGATGCAAACGACGATACGACGGATGATCCGAACGAGACGAACGATGAGCACTACGATACCGCCGACACTACAAGAATGACACGAACATCGATACGATCGAGGATTCAAACCACATATTACGCACGATGATGTTAACGAATAAAAGTTCGACGATACAAACAGTGATACAAAAAAAAATAGGATCGACGATATCAGCGACGATGAGATCAACGTTACGAACGATGGTACAAAGCGAAAATACTATCAACGATACGAACGAGGATGTGAACGAACACACGAACAATGTAACGAACGTTCATTCACACGCCATTACAAACGAATGAACGGCGATACGAACGACGATACGAACGACGATATGCACGATGATACGATTATACGATTACACGATGATACCATGGAACGAATATACGATCGACGATATAAAATGAACCATATAAGCAACGATCCGAACAACGATACGAAGCGACGATGCGAACGAGCATACGAACACAGTTACGAACGTCCGTTCGCAAGCCGATACGAACGTAGTAACGACGATACAAACGAGACTACGAGCAACGAAACGAACCACGATACGTTCGACAATCGACACGTCGATATAAGCGACGATACGAACAACGTTATGAACGACGATACGAACGGCGCTACGTAGAACGGCACGAGGATACGAACAACGATTACAACGACGATTCGATCGACGTTCCGTAGGATGTCACGAACGACATTCGGAAGTATTATACGAACAACGATATCTATCGACGATATCTATAACGATATAACCATCGACGATGAGAACGACGATACAAACGAGCGGTACGTATGACGATACGATCGACGATAGGAACGACGTAGCGCACAACTAAGTACGACCGTAATTTGATACGAACGATGGCACGTACGACGATGAAAACTAACACATAAACGACATATTAACGAAGATAATAAAGATCATACGAACGATGATACCAACAATGAAACGAAGCATGGAACTCATGGAACGTATGTGAACGACGATACGACCGATTATTCGAACGATACAAACGACAAGCACTACGATCGAACGCCGATAAAGACAGAAACATCGATTCAAACGACATTATGCACGGATACGAAGAAAAATACAATCAACGCTGTGAGCGATGATACGATCAACGATACGAACGACGATTCGTTCGGCTATCCGCACGTCGATATAAGCGACGATTCGAACGATTGTACGAACGACGATACGAACAACGATATGAACGACGATACGAACGGCGTTACGGAGAACGATGCGAACAGGGACAACGATACACACGACGATACAAACGACGATGCAAATGTAGATACGAAAAATTTTACCACTGATCATGCAAACGACGATACGAACGACGTTGCGTAGGATGATACGAACGACGTTTCGGAAGGATGATACGAACAACGATACGAACAACGGTACGAACAACGTTCGAAAGGATGATACGTACGACAATAATAACGTCGCTTCGAACTAACGGTATGTTCGACGGTTCAAACGAGGATGGGAACAGCGTAACAAACAAGGATGATGCTAACCACGACTGGAATACGATACGAAGATGATACAGAGATAGAAAAGTTCATACGAATACCAACTACTAAACGAAGTATGACAATGCAAAACAATGTGCACTACGATACGAACGTTAATACCAGAATAACACGAACATTGATACGATGAAGGATACGATCGACATTATGCACGATGATAGATCGATATTGATCGATATAAAATACGATCAACGATGCTACGTTCGACGATACATACGACGATACAAAGTGACGATACTATCGACGATACGAACGAGGATGCGAACCAGCATACTAACAATGTTACGCACGTTACGAACGTATAAACGACAATACGATGGACATTCCGAACAACGAGCAATGATACGTCCGACGACGGGAACAACATTATAATAGCCATACTAACAATGATACAACCCGTGCAGAAATCGCAGATTTTCTGCCGTTCTTCCCAAACAAGTAGGCGTCGGCCCGATATTGGTTACCCGTGGCATGGCTCAACATCCGAATTCATATCGGTCTCGCTCTGGTCGAATATTGGCTACCAGTACAATGGCCAGCCATTGGCCTTTTGCGTTAGTCCAACGTTGGTTTCAGCCCAGCAACCGTTAGAAACAGCGAGCCATTGGCATACCATGTCGATCCAATGCTGGCTCTGATCTTGAAACCAATGCATCGGTTTGCCAACGGCTTGCCAATTCGATCCAACGTTGGTTCTGAGCGTGGATTCGATGCATCGGTATGCCGACGGTTTGATAAGTCGATCCAACGTTGGCTCTGAACTTGGAACCTATGCATCGGTTTGCCATCAGCGTGCGACGTCGATCCAACGTTGGCTCTGAGCCTGGCACCGATACATCGGTTTGCCATCAGCGTGCGAAGTCGATCCAACGTTGGCTCCGAGCTTGTAGCCGATGCATCGGTTAGTCAACGGATTGCCAAGTCAATCCATCGTTGGCTCTGAATTTGGAACCGATGCATCGGCTTACCATCGACTTGCTAAGTCGGTCCAACGTCGGCTCTGAGGCTGGCACCGATGCATCGGCTTGCCATCGGCGTACGAAGTCGATCCAACGTTGGCTCCGAGCTTGTAGCCGATGCATCGGTCAGTCATCGTATTGCCAAGTCAATCCATCGTTGGCTCTGAATTTGGAACCGATGCATCGGCATAGCATCGAGTTGCTAAGTCGGTCCAACGTCGGCTCTGAGGCTGGCACCGATGCATCGGCTTGCCATCGGCATACGAAGTCGATCCAACGTTGGCTCCAAGCTTGTGGCCGATGCATCGGTTAGTCATCGGATTGCCAAATCGATCCAACGTTGGCTCTGAATTTGGAATCGATGCCTCGGTTTGCCAACGGCGTGCCAAGTCGCTTATATAATTATTATTAAACTCAATGGTTAATTAACAGTTGAATTACATGTTCACTTGTAATTTAACTTGTTCGCAGTCTTACAAGCCTATATAACAATTTTCATGTTGAAGCTAGACCTGGTTCTTGAGATATATCATTGTTAATTGAGGTACGAAGGGTAAATTAATTATATGAATAATAATTTTGTTATCTATCATCCTGTTCTGTTGACACTCTTAAGACTGAAGCATTTTCGAACTTTAATTGTGTATAGTTATTTAAAATTCAATTGTTAATTAACAGTTGAATAACATTTTCACTTACTATCGTCTTGCACATAGTCTCACAAGCCCATATAACAATTTTCACTTTTGAACTATACATGGATCTTGAGAAATGTAATTGTTAACTAAGGTTCACTAAGTAAATTGATTACATGAATATTATATTTTTCTGCATCATCCTGTTCTGTTCAAACTTTATACTACACATAAATTTTATAATTTGAATGCTGCTAGTTCTTATGCAACCCATTTGTTAATTAACAATTGAATACATTTTGTCAGTGCATGTCACCTTTTTACTGAATATCGCACTGTTCTATCCAGCCCGGTGAGACAATGCTTTCCATTAGAACTCGTATATCATTTAAATACAAGAAATTCATAAGGGATCAATAGCGTAGTGGTAGAGTGTCGGTCGCTAGGTAGGTCGTTAGGTAGGTTTCAGATAAAATATCAGGTAGGTACAAAATTAATTTCGACGGAAAAACGTCCGGACTACGAAGCCGGAAACACTCGTAAAAAAAAATAATCTCAAAGTCTTTAATTTTTTTTTCTAATGAGTATTTAAGGATCGAAAGTCTGAATTCGTTGACTGCGGAGGATCGCGGGTTCAAATCCCGGTCGATGACTTTTTTTTTTTTTTTTGCAAAATTTACAGGGTTGTCAAAAATAATGGAATAACAGTTTTAAATTCGCTCATCCATCATTCCTAATGGCTAATTTATAGATTATGCCAATTTAACCCGCGCTTTTCATTCGGAATTTGGTTAGCCAGGGTAGTCCCAGTACTACTAGCCAGTTCAGGCACAGTACTGTTGACCAATGCTGGGTCGGTATTGTAAATCACGACCGGCCCAAGCTTGGCATCAACATCGGACCGTTCTTGTATTGAACATCGGCCCCCTATAGATTTTCAGTGCTGGCCCATAACGCCCGGGCTTACATGCCAACATTGTTCCAGCAATCGCCTCCAAGTATGGGCCGTCTTAGTATGATCGGCGTCCAATGTTGGTCCGGCCTTTTGCCGATCTTCAATTTCTGCACGGGAAAAGATCGTAGAAACGGTTATACAAACGACGATACGATCGACGATGTGAAACATGGTACATACGGCGATACGCTGGACGATACGAACGACGATCAAAACGAAGATAGGAACAACGTAACGAACACCGATGATGCTAACGACGACTGGAACGTTACGAACAATAGTATGTACGACGACGAAAACTACGATATAAACGCTATACTAACAACTATACAAAAGATCATCCGAACGTTGATACAAGCAACGAAACGAAGGATGGCACGTATATCGATGCAAACGACGATACGACGGATGATCCGAACGAGACGAACGATGAGCACTACGATACCGCCGACACTACAAGAATGACACGAACATCGATACGATCGAGGATTCAAACCACATATTACGCACGATGATGTTAACGAATAAAAGTTCGACGATACAAACAGTGATACAAAGAAAAATAGGATCGACGATATCAGCGACGATGAGATCAACGTTACGAACGATGGTACAAAGCGAAAATACTATCAACGATACGAACGAGGATGTGAACGAACACACGAACAATGTTACGAACGTTCATTCACACGCCATTACAAACGAATGAACGGCGATACGAACGACGATACGAACGACGATATGCACGATGATACGATTATACGATTACACGATGATACCATGGAACGAATATACGATCGACGATATAAAATGAACCATATAAGCAACGATCCGAACAACTATACGAAGCGACGATGCGAACGAGCATACGGACACAGTTACGAACGTCCGTTCGCAAGCCGATACGAACGTAGTAACGACGATACAAACGAGACTACGAGCAACGAAACGAACCACGATACGTTCGACAATCGACACGTCGATATAAGCGACGATACGAACAACGTTATGAACGACGATACGAACGGCGCTACGTAGAACGGCACGAGGATACGAACAACGATTACAACGACGATTCGATCGACGTTCCGTAGGATGTCACGAACGACATTCGGAAGTATTATAGGAACAACGATATCTATCGACGATTTCTATAACGATATCTATACGATTGACGATCGATGGCACGTACGACGATGAAAACTAACACATAAACGACATATTAACGAAGATAATAAAGATCATACGAACGATAATACCAAAAACGGAACGAAGAGTGTTACGTTTGACGATGCGAACGACGATACGATCGATGCTCCGAACGAATCGAATGATTTGCACTACGATGCAATGAATGATACGATCGTCGAAACGATGAAGGATACGTAAGAACGATACGAACGAAGATACGAAGCAACAATACGAACGATATGCAATCAACGATAGCAATCAACGATATGACCGAGAATGCAAACGAGTATACGAACAATGTTACGAACGTTACGAACGTATACGTTCGTAACGCTCAAAGTCAATACGAACGACGTTCCGAATAACAAAACGAGCGATGATGCGTCCAACGGTTGAAACAACGACTAAAGATCATAGAAACGATAATACATACGACGATACATACAACGATCCGGATGACGATACGAATAACGTTACGGACGCGACGAACGACGATACGGACGACGTTTCGAAAAACGACAACGATTCGAACGAACGGTAAGCACGACGATGCGAAATATGGTACGTATGACGATACGATGATAGGAACGACCTCGTTTCAATCCTATCCGGTCGTCGTTAGCATCATCGTTAATTAATCGTTAGGTAACGATTAACTAACGATGATGCTAACGACGACCGGAACACAATACAAAAGATTGTATCGTCATACGAACGACGATCAAACCGACGATAGGAACGACGTAACGATTAACGATGATGCGAACGACGACCGGAATACGATACGAAATATGGTATAACGACGACGCAAAGTACGATGTAAACGTTATACAGAAATATACAAAAGATCATACGAACGACGATACCAACAATGAAACGAAGCATGGAACTCATGGAACGTATGCGAACGACGATACGACCGGTTATTCAAACGATACAAACGATAAGAACTACGATCGAACGCCGATAATGGCGTAAACATCGATTCGAATGCCATTACGCACGGATACGAAGAAAAATACGATCAACGATATTAGCGATGATACGATCAACTATACGAACGACAATTTGTTCAGCTATCTACACGTCGATATAAGCGACGATTCCAACGATTGTACGAACGACGATACGAACAACGATATGAACGACGATACGAACGGCGTTACGGAGAATGATGCAAACAGGGACAACGATACACATGTTACGTCCTGACCCTCGATTTTTCTCATCTCGGCCAAGAAAAGCGCGGCTTTCCCCTAAACACGTTATTCGAAATAAAATCGGAATTGGCCAGGTTATTGCCCCGTTTTGAGCCTGACCTTGCGGAAAATTGCTCAGGATGGGCGGAGAGTGCATAATTTGGTAACAATGGCAAATTAAAATAAAATCTCACGAACAAAACTCTTTAATTTTCGCGAGATACATCGGAAAAGACTAATAAATTGTAATTCGGCAAAATCGGACAAATAAACTTGTAATATAAAGGGACAAAAATTGTATGATCACATTAAATAAATTCTGATAAAAACGGGACTGAACTTTCACTGACGCGGGAGAAAATTAACTACACGGCCATCCTCAAGATAAGCCTGCTGGGGTTTATCCGCGCAAACTACAAGGACAAACGAAATTATCGCGAGCACTAAAATGACCCCTATTACAACGACAGCTATCTTTAATTGGAAAAGGTCCATGGTCACGATTGACAACCCTCACAAAAACAAAAATCAACACAGAATTTACTCAACCACGACTCGATTGAATTTTAATCACTCAAAGAAATTCAAAAATCTCCGAAAATGAATTTAACCACGGATAATGCATAAAATTTATATTGGAAATAAATATCAAATGATAAACACAAAAAAACACTATTGATCCACTATTTTCCGGAAAAAAACATGAATGACTCAAATCAATTGAACTCGCACATATTTCACTGAATTTACGAACATGAGCACTTCCTAGGAGAAAATAAATTCACACGAAAAATAATCCTACAATTGATCGAAACACGAACAGTTCTTTGGGAATGATTTACTCGGAACATTGAAATAATCTAATTGCACAAAACCAAAAATAAAAATAATTTTAAAGGACGCAAAATAAATTGGACAAAGAATTGAACGTAAACATGAGGAAGATAAAATTGGGAAAATAATTTTAATCAGACACTTTTCGCAAAACTGAAGCTAAATTGACATGACTTTTCACAAAACTGAATTTAACACTACAATCTGAATCTCCATAAAACCGAATTTAACACAAAAATCTGAATTTCCATAAAACACAAAAATCTGAACGTCCATAAAACTGAATTTAACACCAAAAATCTGAATCTAAAATGACAAAATAACGCGAAAAGGGAAAACAACGACGAAAATATTTCATAGACCTTCAACGGTGAGTAACCCGGTAGTTTCGGTTACGGGACTCGAGCCGTCATGGGGTGTCGACCGGGGTCGGAGACACCGCGCAACACGAACAAAGATATACTGACACATGCGAGAAAACATTTTAAAATACTTACTACTTTGATGATTGAAACGGGTACAAAGGTAAATCGACGGTGATGATTGACACAGACATTGGTAATAGCATACGAAAGGATGCACCGATGACATTGAGAGACGAATATGACGACAAACAGATATATGCCAATTGGAATAATCCGACGTGGTATTGATAGTGGTATTTCGCGACGAAGATGAAAGAAAACCGTGGAAAAATAGAACGAAAAATAAGCGGTAAAAAAGAAAAAGTTCAATTCTATAAATCTCCACTGATTCAATAATTTTATTTGGAAGGAAAACAAAAGACAAAACAAGTCTATGGTCCTGATACTATACAAACGGTATTCCGGAGACAAAAGAAAAAATTCTAAAAAATGAAAATCAGGCTAAATGATAATAATCTGACCCGACGGACAGTGATTTCGCGTAAGAATTTCTCCGGATTTTCTGACTGTTCTGACATACCGCGACTTCAAACTAAGATCTACTCTGGCCTCCGACTGCCAGCGATTCGTTACTTAAAATTTTCTTCCGACTCTGACGAACAATCCGCCTACTTAAGATTGCTCCCGATTCTAACGAACAACCCGCGGGCTCATTACCCGGTCTTATATAGGGTCCTCTAGGATGGCTTAGTTTCGGCGGTGGGGAGGTACGCCCTTAGACGCTTTAGACGCTCCAGGCTCCTCCGCCGCCTCCACCTCGCATCCCCGATGATCCCCTGGAATCTATGTAATCGAAAATTTATACTTATGATTAACACGAATTCATCCTTATGATATAATATTCACTCCTGCATTCCTTTATAATAATTATTTCATTATTACCTGATAATCAGAAAACTAATTTTCTCATACATACGCCGTCTTTTCATGAAGACGCTCACTCTGTCTCTCTCATACTTACATATTTCGTATTTACTTTCTCACTCACTCTATGCCTCGTTTTGGAGGTTCCACACAGCGGAGGAGTAAACCCCTCTTCTTCATTCTCTCCTTCTCATCCCTCCATGCTTGCATTTGACTTCTCCTACGGGCCACGCGTTGACCCGTCATAGGCTCTTGATGTCACACACACATACATACACATCCATTCGTCTTTTCCCATTCGTACTCTCGTTCGGTGACAACTTCTCCTCTGTTTCTCTGTATCTTTCTCGCTCTGGATTTCGTTCGATCTTTCCTCTCATTCTATTCATTCCTGTTTCTTTATAATTATTTACCATGCGGAGGTTCGGATGCAATGGTGTATATCATGCTATTTCTTTTGGATTATAATTAATTCTTTCCAATAATTATACGAAAGGAAATTATTTTAGCGTATCCAAACTACTCAAAATTCTCATAATTATTACCCAGTTATTCAGATTCTACATTTGTTACAACAATTGAAATTTTATTTATATACTCCGGATCTTGTGCAATTTGATGATTCCGGCTTTATCATTTCTCTTACTTGTCATTACAGGAAAGATCTATCTTCATGGTCACGCAACTATCACACATACATTCATTCATCAAACTCGTAATTATTATAGGAAAAGGATTCGTTCACAATTTTCATTTCCACATAAACCTTTACCCATGCATTACGAAATCTCTTGAAACCTTTGAATTTGGTCGTTGTTAATTAAAAAGGAAAACGTAAATTAAATAATGCGCTTGCTACGCATTTGGGGTCTTTGTTGGATTCGATGCCGAATTTTGGTGTCGCCCCTCCTTCATAGGCGAGAGCTTGGATTCGTATGTTGATGGGACATACGCCTTCCGAATCCCAGGACTTGGGACAAAGCGCTGCTTGCTCTCTTTCTTTGGCTATAGGCTCGGCGTCCTCTTCGTGCAGCATAAACATTCAGTGCTCATTAAATTGGAGTCCAATAACAGTCCAAGCATAAACAGATATTTTCAAAAGTTTGTTTAATTTTGGTCGTCGATGATAGGGTGTTTCGTCGAAATCTTTCTTCCATCGAGTCTCCTCGACTCAAGCACTGCGTTAATTTATCGATCACGTGCAGAGCTCATGTAGACCGCCCATGAGAATTATCCGATGACTTTTTCTAGACGCCGTTCCCAAAAAGTCGTAACAAGGCTAAAATCTCCCATAATTTCGGAGCAAGAGAAAAAAAAAGAAAAACAACAAAGATTCAAAGAAGAATACTCTTCTCTTCGACCAATTTCGATTCATGGAAATCCCGACCTAGTTTAAAATAAAATTGAACATTTAAATGCAATAATCTATAATCTAACGCCACCTTTACCATCACCGATGACCTGACCCAGGTACCCATGCTCATTCTTGATTTTACATTTTTACATCCGTTCACTCACGTACTTTCGGGAATTTAGTTCATAAAGTCTTCATTCGGGGATAAGGAAAAAGAGGATCACCGGTCACTTAGCTTTAGATGAGGCATACACGCTCTGTCTCTCCTGCTTTCCTTCACACACACACCCAAAGAGACCGCCTGTGGTTCTCACGAAGGCAAAGACTTTGCACTCAGCCTGTATTAGTGTCCCATGCACATTGCTTTTCGTTGTGCACAAAGGCCCACCACTTCTGAGTAATCTGATGCCATGGCCAAAGATTTCTTCAGCATCGACGGATGTTTTTCTTCACGCCCGACGATAAACGTTTTGTTATAAAGAGTTGCGATATCGACGCCGCCATGGCGTCACCTCTCGATAATTTATGCTCACTTTTAAGACCATATTCGTGTCGACGGCTTGATTTGAAGACAGCCCGAACTATCCGAGTTCTCCAGAGAAATAAAAACGTTTCTCTCGTATGACCGGGTCCCTTTCCTCGTATTGAATTTTATTGAGAATTACAAGATATAAGTAATCTCAAATCGATGCAAAAGTCCCGAAAGTCGCGGGACGTAACACACACGACAATACAAACGACGATGCGAATGCAGATACGAAAAACGATACCACCGATCATGCAAACGATGAACGAACAACAAAAAAATCGACGATACGAACGACGTTGCGTAGGATGATACGAACAACGATACGAACGACGTTCCGCCTTCGGAACGTTTGTTTGATAATACGAACAACGGTACGAACGACGTTTGAAAGGATAATACGTACGACGATAATAACGTCGATTCGATCTAACAGTATGTTCGACGATTCAAACGAGGATGGGAACAACGTAACAAACAAGGATGATGCTAACCACGACCGGAATACGATACGAAAGATAATACTGTTACGTCCTGGGATCAACACACGTAATATTACTCAGGTCAACCTTTGAACTCAATATATATATTTCTCAAACATACCTATAATTAAAATCACCTATAATATAACTATATATACGTATTCTATTAATCACATGTGCCATTATATACATGTGTTCTAAAAAGACACTATATGCATATACATATATCTTTATTCACTATATATATATATATATATATATTCATCATCTCTTAAAAGAGGCTGTACGATCATGTTATTCAAAAGCAACATTATTATTATTCTTTTGTAACTTGCTGTAGCAAGCTTCTTTTGAACCGACCTATAGTGCATGATGAAGTCATAACTGCGCCTCACGCTTAGAGCGTGGAGTAATATAATCATATATACATATACATACATATATACACAAACGAATCATAGCCAAGCAGCACGTATTTTTTCTTTCATAGCATTTATTTTCACCATTGCATTATATACAGTATTATTCACAGTCGACAATATTCGAGTAAAGTCATACACAGATTAAAACTACGCAGTGTAAAAGTACAAGAGCACCGGGAATCAATTAGCCTTACATACTTTCAAACTTTCGAGTCATACACAGATTAAAACTACGCAGTGTAAAAGTACCGGGAATCAATTAGCCTTATATACTTTCAAACTTTCGAGTCACAAACAGATAAGACTGTATCGGACTGTAAACAAAGCGGCCAGGCTCCGAAATTATTCATCGACACCAACAGATATGCATCGGTACATATTGCGTTACTCAAAGTACGAACTCCAAAATATCACAGTATGAAATTTGATATTTACATACACTCGATATTCTTATATTTTAATCTTATATACTATGCCACGCGCAGTAAGAGAGAGACAGCCATAGCGCGTCACTCGCCCCATTCCAAGCACAGAGCATATACCTATATATACCAGAGCACAGAGTGCAGAGTCAGAGTCGTCGTGAACAAGCCAGCAGAGTCAGTTCGTCACTGATCGTCTCGCTGAACGGTTACTCCCGCGAAAAGTTACATCTCGAGTCTTTATACATTGCTCTTTGCTTGGAAGGGTCAGTTATACCCTTAATTAGTAATATTTAATTAGTAATATTAATTAGTAATTTCGTATTTGTATCGAGCCACGTACAACCTGCACTGACAGGCGGTCGCAGTACCGATATAAGATTGTATCGTGAGAGATTTTTCGTGTAATAATAATCATTCAATAATCTAAGTTTTAAATTGTAACAATATATTCAAGTATTATTCGGAATTCGTGTTTATTCATTTTTACCTAAAACTCTTGCGGTTCACTTCAACTTTGAAATCGTATTGTGACAGTTTGGTGATACACACGTGTTCCTCCGTTCCGCCTTAATACTTTCCTTCGACCGCGAAGATAGATAGTGTGCACCCCATTGCACGTCTATTGGTCAACCATCCTTAAGTTCCCTTACAGAGGTAGTGTGCTCACGGTAGCACGCACTGTAAGATCCATTCCAATAAATTAAAATCTCGAAACTGCTTTAATGCGAATTTCAAGGATTGCCATAATCCTATATTTCTATTTTAA
This sequence comes from Rhorus exstirpatorius, assembly GCA_963564615.1. Classification (NCBI taxonomy): domain Eukaryota; kingdom Metazoa; phylum Arthropoda; class Insecta; order Hymenoptera; family Ichneumonidae; genus Rhorus; species Rhorus exstirpatorius. Next base: position 4,481,356 of record OY751321.1, on the reverse strand, counting down.
TGGGCAGACGTCGCGGCGGTAAAAAGTTTCGCGAACGTGTCACCAACGCCATATTGAACGGAGAATCTTTTATTAAACGCGGGCACAATAAGCCTAAGAATCGCGATCTCAAAATAACAGACTTTCAAACATTTTGTCGCGAGTGGTGGTACAACCATTCAATCGAAATAATAACGGATAAATCAAAACCAAACATTCGAATAATTTCAAACGTGCGAATTAATACACGCGTTACCATCGTCGATCATCGAACGTCACCTCCTACGTACAAGACGGTCGGGGATCATCATCGGATACAGCAGTCAACATACGAACAGCATCCGGTACCTGAAATAATCACGCTTGATTAAAACTTCAACCCTCTACGCCTCACGCTCGAATCAGGTAAGAAATATTTCAATATATATCATTTATTAAACGAACCAACACAGCTCCAATCCCTGGTCGTTTCCTCACGATCTAAACCTCGGAGCATATATTTTATACTTGCTACGTCTTTTTACGCGAATCGAGACTGTAGGAATATTTCGTTTATTTCTCTTTTTAAAAATTCGATCTTTAAAATCCACGACGTAACAGGAATAAAATTTTTGGTGGCAGCGGTGGGATCCACGTTGGTTCACAAATTAATAAATCTCAGTCATTTTGAATAAATCAATTTCAAAAATAAAATAATTTCATTTATTCTAAAATAAATAAATTTTAATTCAAAATGGAAACTCGGAGTAAAACGAATCCTCCACTCACCCCTGAGGAATTACAAATTTTACAAGCCCAAATTGAAAGAAAAAGAGAACAAATTCAACAACAAGAGCAAGCGCTCAAAGAACGCGAATACGAAATGCAAGAAAAGGCAGATTCTTTGGCAGAATTAGAAGCACAAATAAACAGAAGTAAGCAAATTCACGACAAAGAAAACGATGAATACAAAACAGAAGAATCAGACTCCTTGCAACACACACTTTCCAGTATATTATCAGAATTTAATCATTTTAAATCGGAACTTGCAATTTTAAGACAAAATCAAGATTATAATCTCAGCACATCGAGTAGGGATAGATTAACGACGCAAAAAGATAACATTGTAATTTTTATCACAACTAAAGGTCAGCCACTCGACAAAGGAGCTAAAGATCTCCAATCAGTAAGTCGGTTTCCTACATTCACCGATATAGCATTTGCGCGTGTAAAAATTGAAGAAGTCAGATCAAAACAAATCATAGCCTTACCCATTAAAAATGATCTAAAAGCAAATTTGTCGATGGAAGATCTTTCCGATACCTTTCAATCACTCAGAGAAGCAATACGTGAATTAAATTTGGACAGTTTCAGTATTGCAAAAACCGAGAAAATTGATAATATATCATGGATAGATATTCAGAAACAAATGGTGGCTATCTTAGGAGAACTACCGATTCAAGTAACAATTTGTAAACAATTAGTAACTTACCCACAAGACGAAGAAAAACTCGGCATTGTCTCTGAAAATCATAACTCCACTTTAGGAGGACACAAAGGTGTAACTAAAACCTATAAACGCATCAGAGAAAATTATTTTTGGGAAAACATGAAATCATACATACAGGATTATATTCAGCATTGCCGTAGTTGTCAACTTAAAAAACTCGTCCGAGTTAAAACCAAACAGCCTATGGTCCTCACGGATACCCCAGGGGCTGCATTCGATAAAATTTCCATGGACGTCGTAGGGCCACTCCCTGTAACAAAAACCGGAAATATGTACATATTAACAATTCAAGACCTCCTTACAAAATATTCATTAGCAATTCCGTTAGCAAAAACTACAGCCGTAGATATTGCAGAGGCATTTACCAAATCGTTTATATCACGTTTTGGCGCACCAAGAACTTTATTAACAGACCAAGGGTCAAACTTTTTTAGCAGTCTTATGAAGAATCTTGCTAAAAATTTTAGAATCACTAGAGTAAGAACTACAGCGTTCCGACCTCAATCAAACGGATCCATAGAAAGATCGCACCATGTATTAGTAGAATATATCAAACAATATATCGACAAGAATCACGACTGGGATGAATTCATCGAACTTGCAATGTTCTCCTATAACACCAGTCAACACGAAGGCACGGGCTTCACTCCGCACGAGCTTGTGTGTGGAAAACTCGCTCGTCAACCATCTAGTCACACCAGAATCGAAGAACATCAGGATCCAACCTACACAGAATATCTCGAAGAATTGTTCAATAAAATACATGGACTCCAGGAATTAGCAGCAGCAAATCTTAAAGCCGCAAAACAAAAATCGAAAGAATACTATGACAGGAAAATCAATCCTCAAAATTTCAAAGTAGGAGATAAGGTTTTGATGCTCAAGGAGCCTTCAAAGGGCAAATTTAGCGACCAGTATACAGAACCATGTGAAATAATTGAGGTTTTGTCGGGAGGAAACGTAAAAATCCTTTATCGAGACAAACCACGAATCGTTCACACTAATAAATTACGAGCTACACGATTACCAACCGAATAAATGTCTGTTGTAGGATGAGTCAAGACGATTTCTACATCCGACTCGTAGGACCCCTTCAACCAAGAAGGAAGGTCGTCTATTTTAATAGCCATTCAAGGAAAATCCGTTATGTCGAACACCTTCAACATCGCAGAACAATTCGAATCAAGACAATCGCAGCATCTCAAACTAAATGCATCTATTTTAATGGAATACGATACAACATGCCTGAGGAATGCTCAGACTTTCTCAACGCATGGGACAGCCCGGAAAAAGACAAAACACCTTACCACTACCTCGAGGGAGTATCACCCATCGAGACAGCATGGAATCTCGGAATAGCATATAGGGACGTATGGGAGGAAGCATTCACACGGACGTGCTTCGCTACGATCCCGACAACGATAGATTCATTGTGAAGAACTTTCATGATAAAACTCGCCGTACAGAAAAAATAGATGTCGATTACGAAGATGTTACAGAAGTCTGGTTCAATCATATTGAATACCAGAATTATTACGAATTTAAACTTAAATTCATGAAACTATGTGCCAAGAAAAATTAAAAGTAAACAATACTTCTGGGTTGCAGGATGAAGTTCGTCCTCACCATCATTATTGGGATTTCGATCCTCTTAATCCAGGAAGTATCGTCTCTTATCGGATATGATTGCGGTGGTCCATCGCTCAACTCAACAACAATTTCATTAAACGAAGTCGCGGAATGTGAAATACCACTTGTGGAACCTTCACCAATTCCGATATACGTCCAATTATTACAACTTTCTGAATTCGGTAACACAGAAATAACTCAGTGCAAGGTCGAAATAGATAGAACAATCTATTATTGCGGCATGCATTCCCATAATTCTATCGTACACAACGGACGACAAATCTATCTTCAAGACATGGACCAGAGATCTTGTTTGAAAATGCAAGAAACAGGAATCATACAATTAAGCGTCGCCGGTCAAATCCTGGGACTGCGAAAAAACAGCACAACAACAAGAAGTCTCACCCTGGCAGGATCTATCACTAATGATGGAAAATGTTCGGGCACCCAATACAGCGATCCTTACGGAACATGGGACAACGTCGTCGTCCAAGCATCCGTCAGAGTAACACTCTCAAATTATGACGCAGCAATCAATCTCTCGGCAGGACGAATAGTCCTTCGTACAGGAACACAATGTCAGCTCAGTGATGGCAACTGTATCGATATCGAGGGAAATAGCGCGTTTTGGAAAACTGAACCTACCGACACATGTAACTTCAATAGATATGACGTATTATATGAAGGACAAGCAACAAAATTAATTTCATCCGAAAATGGCGCTTATGCACCAAACGTTTACACATTGACAACACAAGAGACGACATTTGCTCTTGCAGCACGTTCGGAACAACCACTTTGTGGCTACACCCTAATAAAAACCGAACATCCAAAATTGTACATACTAGAAACACAACGAGGACAGTCATTCACGAGCAAACGGAAAATTTCTGTCAATAATTTGGACATTTTTACCTACATCAATTCAAAATTCATTTACGTTGAAAAACATCTCAGAACTCAAATGAGAAATCTTTACAAAGATGCCTTGACGCAAAGGTGTAATCTCGAGCGTCAAGTCTTACAAAACGCATTATCAACAGCTGCAATTCTACCGGAAAAATTTGCACGAGCAGTGACCAAAAACCCGGGATTCATGGCTGTTGTCGCCGGAGAGGTTGCGCACATCATAAAATGCATACCTGTAAAATGCTCCTTAAGAAGAACTGAGGAATGCTACAATGAGCTCCCAGTCACATATAAAAATCAGTCATTCTTTTTATCTACAACTTCAAGAATATTAATGAAATCCGGAAATCAAATCGAATGCGATCCTCTACTGCCGGCTCAATATCAAATTAACGGTACGTGGTATCGATTTTCTCCACACCCAATCGCAATACCACCACCACAATCTTTAACACCTACGTCACAACCATCATGGCGATATGGAGACATCGGAAATCTGGCAACAGCCGGAATCTACTCAGACAAGGAAATAAGCGAATTAAGAAATCGAATTATGTTTCAAGCCGAAAAACCTGCCCTGCTCAATAATATTGCTAGAGGAACAGCGGGTTACCAAATACCATCTGGTAGCGTATCAATACGTGGCCTACTCGACGAAGCAACACTCGATCATCTGGCTGAAAGCGCTGCAAAACGCTTTTGGAAGGGATTCCATGAATTCGGCATAGCTAGTGCTGGATTCATTGCAATATTCATCATAATAAAAACCATTAAAATCATTGTAGACACCTGCATTCACGGCTTCACCATACACTCTATTTACGGATGGAGCTTTGCCTTGCTGGGTGCAATATGGAACTCGGTAACAGGACTCCTAGTTGCCCTCGCACACAAAAAGAAATTACAACAACCAATCCAAATCAGCAACAACGAACCCTTGCGACAACTCGTCATCGAAGCATCAAGGGAACATCAAAATACACCGGCATCATCAAGACTCTCAGGTGTTGATCCTGAACTTGTAGAGCGGCTTACTGCCGGTCTGTCTCGAAGCAACGGCATCTCAACAGACTAAACGGGGGAGATGTTACGTCCTGGGATCAACACACGTAATATTACTCAGGTCAACCTTTGAACTCAATATATAAATATTTCTCAAACATACCTATAATTGAAATCACCTATATTATAACTATATATACGTATTCTATTAATCACATGTGCCATTATATACATGTGTTCTAAAAAGACACTATATGCATATAGATATATCTTTATTCACTATATATATATATATATATATTCATCATCTCTTGGAAGAAGCTATACGATCATTTTATTCAAAAGCAACATTATTATTATTATTCTTTTGTAACTTGCTGTAGCAAGCTTCTTTTGAACCGACCTAAAGTGCATGATGAAGTCATAACTGCGCCTCACGCTTAGAGCGTGGAGTAATATATCATATATACACAAACGAATCGTAGCCAAGCAGCACGTATTTTTTTCTTTCATAGCATTTATTTTCACCATTGCATTATATATACAGTATTATTTACAGTCGAGAATATTCGAGTAAAGTCATACACAGATTACAACTACGCAGTGTGGAAGTACAAGAACACCGAGAATCAATTAGCCTTATATACTTTCAAACTTTCGAGTCACAAGTAGATAAGACTATCGGACTGTAAACAAAGCGGCCAGGCTCCGAAATTATTCATCGACACCAACAGATATGCATCGGTACATATTGCGTTACTCAAAGTACGAACTCCAAAATATCACAGTATGAAATTTGATATTTACATACACTCGATATTCTTATATTTTAATCTTATATACTAAGCCACGCGCAGTAAGAGAGAGACAGCAATAGCGCGTCACTCGCCCCATTCCAAGCACAGAGCATATACCTATATATACCAGAGCACAGAGTGCAGAGAGAGAGTTGTCGTGAACAAGTCAGCAGAGTCAGTTCGTCACCGATCGTCTCGCTGAACGGTTACTCCCGCGAAAAGTTACATCTCGAGTCTTTATACATTGCTCTTTGCTTGGAAGGGTCAGTTATACCCTTAATTAGTAATATTTCAAGTAATTTCGTATTTGTATCGAGCCACGTACAACCTGCACTGACAGGCGGTCGCAGTACCGATACAAGATTGTATCGTGAGAGATTTTTCGTGTAATAATAATCATTCAATAATCTAAGTTTTAAATTGTAACAATATATTCAAGTATTATTCGGAATTCGTGTTTATTCATTTTTACCTCAAACTCTTGCGGTTCACTTCAACTTTGGAGTCGTATTGTGACAGTTTGGTGATACACACGTGTTCCTCCATTCCACCTTAATACTTTCCTTCGACCGCGAAGATAGATAGTGTGCACCCCATTGCACGTCTATTGGTCAACCATCCTTAAGTTCCCTTACAGAGGTAGTGTGCTCACGGTAGCACGCACTGTAAGATCCATTCCAATAAATTTAAATCTCGAAACTGCTTTAATGCGAATTTCAAGGATTGCCATAATCCTATATTTCTATTTTAATGGGCAGACGTCGCGGCGGTAAAAAGTTTCGCGAACGTATCACCAACGCCATATTGAACGGAGAATCTTTTATTAAACGCGGGCACAATAAGCCTATGAATCGCGATCTCAACATAACAGACTTTCAAACATTTTGTCGCGAGTGGTGGTACAACCATTCAATCGAAATAATAACGGATAAATCAAAACCAAATATTCGAATAATTTCAAACGTGCGAATTAATACACGCGTTACCATCGTCGATCATCGAACGTCACCTCCTACGTACAAGACGGTCGGGGATCATCATCGGGTACAGCAGTCGACATACGAACAGCATCCGGTACCTGAAATAATCACGCTTGATTAAAACTTCAACCCTCTACGCCTCACGCTCGAATCAGGTAAGAAATATTTCAATATATCATTTATTAAACGAACCAACACAGCTCCAATCCCTGGTCGTTTCCTCACGATCTAAACCTCGGAGCATATATTTTATACTTGCTACGTCTTTTTACGCGAATCGAGACTGTAGGAATATTTCGTTTATTTCTCTTTTTAAAAATTCGATCGTCAAAATCCACGACGTAACACAACGATTACAACGACGATTCGATCGACGTTCCGTAGGATGTCACGAACGACATTCGGAAGTATTATACGAACAACGATATCTATCGACGATATCTATAACGATATAACCATCGACGATGAGAACGACGATACAAACGAGCGGTACGTATGACGATACGATCGACGATAGGAACGACGTAGCGCACAACTAAGTACGACCGTAATTTGATACGAACGATGGCACGTACGACGATGAAAACTAACACATAAACGACATATTAACGAAGATAATAAAGATCATACGAACGATGATACCAACAATGAAACGAAGCATGGAACTCATGGAACGTATGTGAACGACGATACGACCGATTATTCGAACGATACAAACGATAAGCACTACGATCGAACGCCGATAAAGACAGAAACATCGATTCAAACGACAATACGCACGGATACGAAGAAAAATACGATCAACGCTGTGAGCGATGATACGATCAACGATACGAACAACGATATGAACGACGATAGGAACGGCGTTACGGAGAACGATGCGAACAGGGACAACGATACACACGACGATACAAACGACGATGCAAATGTAGATACGAAAAATTTGACCACTGATCATGCAAACGATGAAACGAACAACAAAAATATCGACGATACGAACGACGTTGCGTAGGATGATACGAACGACGTTTCGGAAGGATGATACGAACAACGATACGAACAACGGTACGAACAACGTTCGAAAGGATGATACGTACGACAATAATAACGTCGCTTCGAACTAACGGTATGTTCGACGGTTCAAACGAGGATGGAAACAGCGTAACAAACAAGGATGATGCTAACCACGACTGGAATACGATACGAAGATGATACAGAGATAGAAAAGTTCATACGAATACCAACTACTAAACGAAGTATGACAATGCAAAACAATGTGCACTACGATACGAACGTTAATACCAGAATAACACGAACATTGATACGATGAAGGATAAGATCGACATTATGCACGATGATAGATCGATATTGATCGATATAAAATACGATCAACGATATTAGCGATGCTACGTTCAACGATACATACGACGATACAAAGTGACGATACTATCGACGATACGAACGAGGATGCGAACCAGCATACTAACAATGTTACGCACGTTACGAACGTATAAACGACAATACGATGGACATTCCGAACAACGAGCAATGATACGTCCGACGACGGGAACAACCTTATAATAGCCATACTAACAATGACACAAAAGATCGTAGAAACGGTTATACAAACGACGATACGATCGACGTTGTGAAACATGGTACATACAGCGATACGCTGGACGATACGAACGACGATCAAAACGAAGATAGGAACAACGTAACGAACACCGATGATGCTAACGACGACTGGAACGTTACGAACAATAGTATGCACGACGACGAAAACTACGATATAAACGCTATACTAACAACTATACAAAAGATCATCCGAACGTTGATACAAGCAACGAAACGAAGGATGGCACGTATATCGATGCAAACGACGATACGACGGATGATCCGAACGAGACGAACGATGAGCACTACGATACCGCCGACACTACAAGAATGACACGAACATCGATACGATCGAGGATTCAAACCACATATTACGCACGATGATGTTAACGAATAAAAGTTCGACGATACAAACAGTGATACAAAGAAAAATAGGATCGACGATATCAGCGACGATGAGATCAACGTTACGAACGATGGTACAAAGCGAAAATACTATCAACGATACGAACGAGGATGTGAACGAACACACAAACAATGTTACGAACGTTCATTCACACGCCATTACAAACGAATGAACGGCGATACGAACGACGATATGCACGATGATACGATTATACGATTACACGATGATACCATGGAACGAATATACGATCGACGATATAAAATGAACCATATAAGCAACGATCCGAACAACGATACGAAGCGACGATGCGAACGAGCATACGAACACAGTTACGAACGTCCGTTCGCAAGCCGATACGAACGTAGTAACGACGATACAAACGAGACTACGAGCAACGAAACGAACCACGATACGTTCGACAATCGACACGTCGATATAAGCGACGATACGAACAACGTTATGAACGACGATACGAACGGCGTTACGTAGAACGGCACGAGGATACGAACAACGATTACAACGACGATTCGATCGACGTTCCGTAGGATGTCACGAACGACATTCGGAAGTATTATACGAACAACGATATCTATCGACGATATCTATAACGATATAACCATCGACGATGAGAACGACGATACAAACGAGCGGTACGTATGACGATACGATCGACGATAGGAACGACGTAGCGCACAACTAAGTACGACCGTAATTTGATACGAACGATGGCACGTACGACGATGAAAACTAACACGTAAACGACATATTAACGAAGATAATAAAGATCATACGAACGATGATACCAACAATGAAACGAAGCATGGAACTCATGGAACGTATGTGAACGACGATACGACCGATTATTCGAACGATACAAACGATAAGCACTACGATCGAACGCCGATAAAGACAGAAACATCGATTCAAACGACAATACGCACGGATACGAAGAAAAATACGATCAACGCTGTGAGCGATGATACGATCAACGATACGAACGACGATTCGTTCGGCTATCCGCACGTCGATATAAGCGACGATTCGAACGATTGTACGAACGACGATACGAACAACGATATGAACGACGATAGGAACGGCGTTACGGAGAACGATGCGAACAGGGACAACGATACACACGACGATACAAACGACGATGCAAATGTAGATACGAAAAATTTGACCACTGATCATGCAAACGATGAAACGAACAACAAAAATATCGACGATACGAACGACGTTGCGTAGGATGATACGAACGACGTTTCGGAAGGATGATACGAACAACGATACGAACAACGGTACGAACAACGTTCGAAAGGATGATACGCACGACAATAATAACGTCGCTTCGAACTAACGGTATGTTCGACGGTTCAAACGAGGATGGGAACAGCGTAACAAACAAGGATGATGCTAACCACGACTGGAATACGATACGAAGATGATACAGAGATAGAAAAGTTCATACGAATACCAACTACTAAACGAAGTATGACAATGCAAAACAATGTGCACTACGATACGAACGTTAATACCAGAATAACACGAACATTGATACGATGAAGGATACGATCGACATTATGCACGATGATAGATCGATATTGATCGATATAAAATACGATCAACGATATTAGCGATGCTACGTTCGACGATACATACGACGATACAAAGTGACGATACTATCGACGATACGAACGAGGATGCGAACCAGCATACTAACAATGTTACGCACGTTACGAACGTATTAACGACAATACGATGGACATTCCGAACAACGAGCAATGATACGTCCGACGTCGGGAACAACATTATAATAGCCATACTAACAATGATACAAAAGATCGTAGAAACGGTTATACAAACGACGATACGATCGACGATGTGAAACATGGTACATACGGCGATACGCTGGACGATACGAACGACGATCAAAACGAAGATAGGAACAACGTAACAAACACCGATGATGCTAACGACGACTGGAACGTTACGAACAATAGTATGTACGACGACGAAAACTACGATATAAACGCTATACTAACAACTATACAAAAGATCATCCGAACGTTGATACAAGCAACGAAACGAAGGATGGCACGTATATCGATGCAAACGACGATACGACGGATGATCCGAACGAGACGAACGATGAGCACTACGATACCGCCGACACTACAAGAATGACACGAACATCGATACGATCGAGGATTCAAACCACATATTACGCACGATGATGTTAACGAATAAAAGTTCGACGATACAAACAGTGATACAAAAAAAAATAGGATCGACGATATCAGCGACGATGAGATCAACGTTACGAACGATGGTACAAAGCGAAAATACTATCAACGATACGAACGAGGATGTGAACGAATACACGAACAATGTTACGAACGTTCATTCACACGCCATTACAAACGAATGAACGGCGATACGAACGACGATACGAACGACGATATGCACGATGATACGATTATACGATTACACGATGATACCATGGAACGAATATACGATCGACGATATAAAATGAACCATATAAGCAACGATCCGAACAACTATACGAAGCGACGATGCGAACGAGCATACGGACACAGTTACGAACGTCCGTTCGCAAGCCGATACGAACGTAGTAACGACGATACAAACGAGACTACGAGCAACGAAACGAACCACGATACGTTCGACAATCGACACGTCGATATAAGCGACGATACGAACAACGTTATGAACGACGATACGAACGGCGCTACGTAGAACGGCACGAGGATACGAACAACGATTACAACGACGATTCGATCGACGTTCCGTAGGATGTCACGAACGACATTCGGAAGTATTATAGGAACAACGGGATCTATCGACGATTTTTATAACGATATCTATACGATTGACGATCGATGGCACGTACGACGATGAAAACTAACACATAAACGACATATTAACGAAGATAATAAAGATCATACGAACGATAATACCAAAAACGGAACGAAGAGTGTTACGTTTGACGATGCGAACGACGATACGATCGATGCTCCGAACGAATCGAATGATTTGCACTACGATGCAATGAATGATACGATCGTCGAAACGATGAAGGATACGTAAGAACGATACGAACGAAGATACGAAGCAACAATACGAACGATATGCAATCAACGATAGCAATCAACGATATGACCGAGAATGCAAACGAGTATACGAACAATGTTACGAACGTTACGAACGTATACGTTCGTAACGCTCAAAGTCAATACGAACGACGTTCCGAATAACAAAACGAGCGATGATGCGTCCAACGGTTGAAACAACGACTAAAGATCATAGAAACGATAATACATACGACGATACATACAACGATCCGGATGACGATACGAATAACGTTACGGACGCGACGAACGACGATACGGACGACGTTTCGAAAAACGACAACGATTCGAACGAACGGTAAGCACGACGATGCGAAATATGGTACGTATGACGATACGATGATAGGAACGACCTCGTTTCAATCCTATCCGGTCGTCGTTAGCATCATCGTTAATTAATCGTTAGGTAACGATTAACTAACGATGATGCTAACGACGACCGGAACACAATACAAAAGATTGTATCGTCATACGAACGACGATCAAACCGACGATAGGAACGACGTAACGATTAACGATGATGCGAACGACGACCGGAATACGATACGAAATATGGTATAACGACGACGCAAAGTACGATGTAAACGTTATACAGAAATATACAAAAGATCATACGAACGACGATACCAACAATGAAACGAAGCATGGAACTCATGGAACGTATGCGAACGACGATACGACCGGTTATTCAAACGATACAAACGATAAGAACTACGATCGAACGCCGATAATGGCGTAAACATCGATTCGAATGCCATTACGCACGGATACGAAGAAAAATACGATCAACGATATTAGCGATGATACGATCAACTATACGAACGACAATTTGTTCAGCTATCTACACGTCGATATAAGCGACGATTCCAACGATTGTACGAACGACGATACGAACAACGATATGAACGACGATACGAACGGCGTTACGGAGAATGATGCAAACAGGGACAACGATACACATGTTACGTCCTGACCCTCGATTTTTCTCATCTCGGCCAAGAAAAGCGCGGCTTTCCCCTAAACACGTTATTCGAAATAAAATCGGAATTGGCCAGGTTATTGCCCCGTTTTGAGCCTGACCTTGCGGAAAATTGCTCAGGATGGGCGGAGAGTGCATAATTTGGTAACAATGGCAAATTAAAATAAAATCTCACGAACAAAACTCTTTAATTTTCGCGAGATACATCGGAAAAGACTAATAAATTGTAATTCGGCAAAATCGGACAAATAAACTTGTAATATAAAGGGACAAAAATTGTATGATCACATTAAATAAATTCTGATAAAAACGGGACTGAACTTTCACTGACGCGGGAGAAAATTAACTACACGGCCATCCTCAAGATAAGCCTGCTGGGGTTTATCCGCGCAAACTACAAGGACAAACGAAATTATCGCGAGCACTAAAATGACCCCTATTACAACGACAGCTATCTTTAATTGGAAAAGGTCCATGGTCACGATTGACAACCCTCACAAAAACAAAAATCAACACAGAATTTACTCAACCACGACTCGATTGAATTTTAATCACTCAAAGAAATTCAAAAATCTCCGAAAATGAATTTAACCACGGATAATGCATAAAATTTATATTGGAAATAAATATCAAATGATAAACACAAAAAAACACTATTGATCCACTATTTTCCGGAAAAAAACATGAATGACTCAAATCAATTGAACTCGCACATATTTCACTGAATTTACGAACATGAGCACTTCCTAGGAGAAAATAAATTCACACGAAAAATAATCCTACAATTGATCGAAACACGAACAGTTCTTTGGGAATGATTTACTCGGAACATTGAAATAATCTAATTGCACAAAACCAAAAATAAAAATAATTTTAAAGGACGCAAAATAAATTGGACAAAGAATTGAACGTAAACATGAGGAAGATAAAATTGGGAAAATAATTTTAATCAGACACTTTTCGCAAAACTGAAGCTAAATTGACATGACTTTTCACAAAACTGAATTTAACACTACAATCTGAATCTCCATAAAACCGAATTTAACACAAAAATCTGAATTTCCATAAAACACAAAAATCTGAACGTCCATAAAACTGAATTTAACACCAAAAATCTGAATCTAAAATGACAAAATAACGCGAAAAGGGAAAACAACGACGAAAATATTTCATAGACCTTCAACGGTGAGTAACCCGGTAGTTTCGGTTACGGGACTCGAGCCGTCATGGGGTGTCGACCGGGGTCGGAGACACCGCGCAACACGAACAAAGATATACTGACACATGCGAGAAAACATTTTAAAATACTTACTACTTTGATGATTGAAACGGGTACAAAGGTAAATCGACGGTGATGATTGACACAGACAATGGTAATAGCAGACGAAAGGATGCACCGATGACATTGAGAGACGAATATGACGACAAACAGATATATGCCAATTGGAATAATCCGACGTGGTATTGATAGTGGTATTTCGCGACGAAGATGAAAGAAAACCGTGGAAAAATAGAACGAAAAATAAGCGGTAAAAAAGAAAAAGTTCAATTCTATAAATCTCCACTGATTCAATAATTTTATTTGGAAGGAAAACAAAAGACAAAACAAGTCTATGGTCCTGATACTATACAAACGGTATTCCGGAGACAAAAGAAAAAATTCTAAAAAATGAAAATCAGGCTAAATGATAATAATCTGACCCGACGGACAGTGATTTCGCGTAAGAATTTCTCCGGATTTTCTGACTGTTCTGACATACCGCGACTTCAAACTAAGATCTACTCTGGCCTCCGACTGCCAGCGATTCGTTACTTAAAATTTTCTTCCGACTCTGACGAACAATCCGCCTACTTAAGATTGCTCCCGATTCTAACGAACAACCCGCGGGCTCATTACCCGGTCTTATATAGGGTCCTCTAGGATGGCTTAGTTTCGGCGGTGGGGAGGTACGCCCTTAGACGCTTTAGACGCTCCAGGCTCCTCCGCCGCCTCCACCTCGCATCCCCGATGATCCCCTGGAATCTATGTAATCGAAAATTTATACTTATGATTAACACGAATTCATCCTTATGATATAATATTCACTCCTGCATTCCTTTATAATAATTATTTCATTATTACCTGATAATCAGAAAACTAATTTTCTCATACATACGCCGTCTTTTCATGAAGACGCTCACTCTGTCTCTCTCATACTTACATATTTCGTATTTACTTTCTCACTCACTCTATGCCTCGTTTTGGAGGTTCCACACAGCGGAGGAGTAAACCCCTCTTCTTCATTCTCTCCTTCTCATCCCTCCATGCTTGCATTTGACTTCTCCTACGGGCCACGCGTTGACCCGTCATAGGCTCTTGATGTCACACACACATACATACACATCCATTCGTCTTTTCCCATTCGTACTCTCGTTCGGTGACAACTTCTCCTCTGTTTCTCTGTATCTTTCTCGCTCTGGATTTCGTTCGATCTTTCCTCTCATTCTATTCATTCCTGTTTCTTTATAATTATTTACCATGCGGAGGTTCGGATGCAATGGTGTATATCATGCTATTTCTTTTGGATTATAATTAATTCTTTCCAATAATTATACGAAAGGAAATTATTTTAGCGTATCCAAACTACTCAAAATTCTCATAATTATTACCCAGTTATTCAGATTCTACATTTGTTACAACAATTGAAATTTTATTTATATACTCCGGATCTTGTGCAATTTGATGATTCCGGCTTTATCATTTCTCTTACTTGTCATTACAGGAAAGATCTATCTTCATGGTCACGCAACTATCACACATACATTCATTCATCAAACTCGTAATTATTATAGGAAAAGGATTCGTTCACAATTTTCATTTCCACATAAACCTTTACCCATGCATTACGAAATCTCTTGAAACCTTTGAATTTGGTCGTTGTTAATTAAAAAGGAAAACGTAAATTAAATAATGCGCTTGCTACGCATTTGGGGTCTTTGTTGGATTCGATGCCGAATTTTGGTGTCGCCCCTCCTTCATAGGCGAGAGCTTGGATTCGTATGTTGATGGGACATACGCCTTCCGAATCCCAGGACTTGGGACAAAGCGCTGCTTGCTCTCTTTCTTTGGCTATAGGCTCGGCGTCCTCTTCGTGCAGCATAAACATTCAGTGCTCATTAAATTGGAGTCCAATAACAGTCCAAGCATAAACAGATATTTTCAAAAGTTTGTTTAATTTTGGTCGTCGATGATAGGGTGTTTCGTCGAAATCTTTCTTCCATCGAGTCTCCTCGACTCAAGCACTGCGTTAATTTATCGATCACGTGCAGAGCTCATGTAGACCGCCCATGAGAATTATCCGATGACTTTTTCTAGACGCCGTTCCCAAAAAGTCGTAACAAGGCTAAAATCTCCCATAATTTCGGAGCAAGAGAAAAAAAAAGAAAAACAACAAAGATTCAAAGAAGAATACTCTTCTCTTCGACCAATTTCGATTCATGGAAATCCCGACCTAGTTTAAAATAAAATTGAACATTTAAATGCAATAATCTATAATCTAACGCCACCTTTACCATCACCGATGACCTGACCCAGGTACCCATGCTCATTCTTGATTTTACATTTTTACATCCGTTCACTCACGTACTTTCGGGAATTTAGTTCATAAAGTCTTCATTCGGGGATAAGGAAAAAGAGGATCACCGGTCACTTAGCTTTAGATGAGGCATACACGCTCTGTCTCTCCTGCTTTCCTTCACACACACACCCAAAGAGACCGCCTGTGGTTCTCACGAAGGCAAAGACTTTGCACTCAGCCTGTATTAGTGTCCCATGCACATTGCTTTTCGTTGTGCACAAAGGCCCACCACTTCTGAGTAATCTGATGCCATGGCCAAAGATTTCTTCAGCATCGACGGATGTTTTTCTTCACGCCCGACGATAAACGTTTTGTTATAAAGAGTTGCGATATCGACGCCGCCATGGCGTCACCTCTCGATAATTTATGCTCACTTTTAAGACCATATTCGTGTCGACGGCTTGATTTGAAGACAGCCCGAACTATCCGAGTTCTCCAGAGAAATAAAAACGTTTCTCTCGTATGACCGGGTCCCTTTCCTCGTATTGAATTTTATTGAGAATTACAAGATATAAGTAATCTCAAATCGATGCAAAAGTCCCGAAAGTCGCGGGACGTAACACACACGACAATACAAACGACGATGCGAATGCAGATACGAAAAACGATACCACCGATCATGCAAACGATGAACGAACAACAAAAAAATCGACGATACGAACGACGTTGCGTAGGATGATACGAACAACGATACGAACGACGTTCCGCCTTCGGAACGTTTGTTTGATAATACGAACAACGGTACGAACGACGTTTGAAAGGATAATACGTACGACGATAATAACGTCGATTCGATCTAACAGTATGTTCGACGATTCAAACGAGGATGGGAACAACGTAACAAACAAGGATGATGCTAACCACGACCGGAATACGATACGAAAGATAATACTGTTACGTCCTGGGATCAACACACGTAATATTACTCAGGTCAACCTTTGAACTCAATATATATATTTCTCAAACATACCTATAATTAAAATCACCTATAATATAACTATATATACGTATTCTATTAATCACATGTGCCATTATATACATGTGTTCTAAAAAGACACTATATGCATATACATATATCTTTATTCACTATATATATATATATATATATATTCATCATCTCTTAAAAGAGGCTGTACGATCATGTTATTCAAAAGCAACATTATTATTATTCTTTTGTAACTTGCTGTAGCAAGCTTCTTTTGAACCGACCTATAGTGCATGATGAAGTCATAACTGCGCCTCACGCTTAGAGCGTGGAGTAATATAATCATATATACATATACATACATATATACACAAACGAATCATAGCCAAGCAGCACGTATTTTTTCTTTCATAGCATTTATTTTCACCATTGCATTATATACAGTATTATTCACAGTCGACAATATTCGAGTAAAGTCATACACAGATTAAAACTACGCAGTGTAAAAGTACAAGAGCACCGGGAATCAATTAGCCTTACATACTTTCAAACTTTCGAGTCATACACAGATTAAAACTACGCAGTGTAAAAGTACCGAGAATCAATTAGCCTTATATACTTTCAAACTTTCGAGTCACAAACAGATAAGACTGTATCGGACTGTAAACAAAGCGGCCAGGCTCCGAAATTATTCATCGACACCAACAGATATGCATCGGTACATATTGCGTTACTCAAAGTACGAACTCCAAAATATCACAGTATGAAATTTGATATTTACATACACTCGATATTCTTATATTTTAATCTTATATACTATGCCACGCGCAGTAAGAGAGAGACAGCCATAGCGCGTCACTCGCCCCATTCCAAGCACAGAGCATATACCTATATATACCAGAGCACAGAGTGCAGAGTCAGAGTCGTCGTGAACAAGCCAGCAGAGTCAGTTCGTCACTGATCGTCTCGCTGAACGGTTACTCCCGCGAAAAGTTACATCTCGAGTCTTTATACATTGCTCTTTGCTTGGAAGGGTCAGTTATACCCTTAATTAGTAATATTTAATTAGTAATATTAATTAGTAATTTCGTATTTGTATCGAGCCACGTACAACCTGCACTGACAGGCGGTCGCAGTACCGATATAAGATTGTATCGTGAGAGATTTTTCGTGTAATAATAATCATTCAATAATCTAAGTTTTAAATTGTAACAATATATTCAAGTATTATTCGGAATTCGTGTTTATTCATTTTTACCTAAAACTCTTGCGGTTCACTTCAACTTTGAAATCGTATTGTGACAGTTTGGTGATACACACGTGTTCCTCCGTTCCGCCTTAATACTTTCCTTCGACCGCGAAGATAGATAGTGTGCACCCCATTGCACGTCTATTGGTCAACCATCCTTAAGTTCCCTTACAGAGGTAGTGTGCTCACGGTAGCACGCACTGTAAGATCCATTCCAATAAATTAAAATCTCGAAACTGCTTTAATGCGAATTTCAAGGATTGCCATAATCCTATATTTCTATTTTAATGGGCAGACGTCGCGGCGGTAAAAAGTTTCGCGAACGTGTCACCAACGCCATATTGAACGGAGAATCTTTTATTAAACGCGGGCACAATAAGCCTAAGAATCGCGATCTCAAAATAACAGACTTTCAAACATTTTGTCGCGAGTGGTGGTACAACCATTCAATCGAAATAATAACGGATAAATCAAAACCAAACATTCGAATAATTTCAAACGTGCGAATTAATACACGCGTTACCATCGTCGATCATCGAACGTCACCTCCTACGTACAAGACGGTCGGGGATCATCATCGGATACAGCAGTCAACATACGAACAGCATCCGGTACCTGAAATAATCACGCTTGATTAAAACTTCAACCCTCTACGCCTCACGCTCGAATCAGGTAAGAAATATTTCAATATATATCATTTATTAAACGAACCAACACAGCTCCAATCCCTGGTCGTTTCCTCACGATCTAAACCTCGGAGCATATATTTTATACTTGCTACGTCTTTTTACGCGAATCGAGACTGTAGGAATATTTCGTTTATTTCTCTTTTTAAAAATTCGATCTTTAAAATCCACGACGTAACAGGAATAAAATTTTTGGTGGCAGCGGTGGGATCCACGTTGGTTCACAAATTAATAAATCTCAGTCATTTTGAATAAATCAATTTCAAAAATAAAATAATTTCATTTATTCTAAAATAAATAAATTTTAATTCAAAATGGAAACTCGGAGTAAAACGAATCCTCCACTCACCCCTGAGGAATTACAAATTTTACAAGCCCAAATTGAAAGAAAAAGAGAACAAATTCAACAACAAGAGCAAGCGCTCAAAGAACGCGAATACGAAATGCAAGAAAAGGCAGATTCTTTGGCAGAATTAGAAGCACAAATAAACAGAAGTAAGCAAATTCACGACAAAGAAAACGATGAATACAAAACAGAAGAATCAGACTCCTTGCAACACACACTTTCCAGTATATTATCAGAATTTAATCATTTTAAATCGGAACTTGCAATTTTAAGACAAAATCAAGATTATAATCTCAGCACATCGAGTAGGGATAGATTAACGACGCAAAAAGATAACATTGTAATTTTTATCACAACTAAAGGTCAGCCACTCGACAAAGGAGCTAAAGATCTCCAATCAGTAAGTCGGTTTCCTACATTCACCGATATAGCATTTGCGCGTGTAAAAATTGAAGAAGTCAGATCAAAACAAATCATAGCCTTACCCATTAAAAATGATCTAAAAGCAAATTTGTCGATGGAAGATCTTTCCGATACCTTTCAATCACTCAGAGAAGCAATACGTGAATTAAATTTGGACAGTTTCAGTATTGCAAAAACCGAGAAAATTGATAATATATCATGGATAGATATTCAGAAACAAATGGTGGCTATCTTAGGAGAACTACCGATTCAAGTAACAATTTGTAAACAATTAGTAACTTACCCACAAGACGAAGAAAAACTCGGCATTGTCTCTGAAAATCATAACTCCACTTTAGGAGGACACAAAGGTGTAACTAAAACCTATAAACGCATCAGAGAAAATTATTTTTGGGAAAACATGAAATCATACATACAGGATTATATTCAGCATTGCCGTAGTTGTCAACTTAAAAAACTCGTCCGAGTTAAAACCAAACAGCCTATGGTCCTCACGGATACCCCAGGGGCTGCATTCGATAAAATTTCCATGGACGTCGTAGGGCCACTCCCTGTAACAAAAACCGGAAATATGTACATATTAACAATTCAAGACCTCCTTACAAAATATTCATTAGCAATTCCGTTAGCAAAAACTACAGCCGTAGATATTGCAGAGGCATTTACCAAATCGTTTATATCACGTTTTGGCGCACCAAGAACTTTATTAACAGACCAAGGGTCAAACTTTTTTAGCAGTCTTATGAAGAATCTTGCTAAAAATTTTAGAATCACTAGAGTAAGAACTACAGCGTTCCGACCTCAATCAAACGGATCCATAGAAAGATCGCACCATGTATTAGTAGAATATATCAAACAATATATCGACAAGAATCACGACTGGGATGAATTCATCGAACTTGCAATGTTCTCCTATAACACCAGTCAACACGAAGGCACGGGCTTCACTCCGCACGAGCTTGTGTGTGGAAAACTCGCTCGTCAACCATCTAGTCACACCAGAATCGAAGAACATCAGGATCCAACCTACACAGAATATCTCGAAGAATTGTTCAATAAAATACATGGACTCCAGGAATTAGCAGCAGCAAATCTTAAAGCCGCAAAACAAAAATCGAAAGAATACTATGACAGGAAAATCAATCCTCAAAATTTCAAAGTAGGAGATAAGGTTTTGATGCTCAAGGAGCCTTCAAAGGGCAAATTTAGCGACCAGTATACAGAACCATGTGAAATAATTGAGGTTTTGTCGGGAGGAAACGTAAAAATCCTTTATCGAGACAAACCACGAATCGTTCACACTAATAAATTACGAGCTACACGATTACCAACCGAATAAATGTCTGTTGTAGGATGAGTCAAGACGATTTCTACATCCGACTCGTAGGACCCCTTCAACCAAGAAGGAAGGTCGTCTATTTTAATAGCCATTCAAGGAAAATCCGTTATGTCGAACACCTTCAACATCGCAGAACAATTCGAATCAAGACAATCGCAGCATCTCAAACTAAATGCATCTATTTTAATGGAATACGATACAACATGCCTGAGGAATGCTCAGACTTTCTCAACGCATGGGACAGCCCGGAAAAAGACAAAACACCTTACCACTACCTCGAGGGAGTATCACCCATCGAGACAGCATGGAATCTCGGAATAGCATATAGGGACGTATGGGATTCCTCCCATACGTCCCTATATGCTATTCACACGGACGTGCTTCGCTACGATCCCGACAACGATAGATTCATTGTGAAGAACTTTCATGATAAAACTCGCCGTACAGAAAAAATAGATGTCGATTACGAAGATGTTACAGAAGTCTGGTTCAATCATATTGAATACCAGAATTATTACGAATTTAAACTTAAATTCATGAAACTATGTGCCAAGAAAAATTAAAAGTAAACAATACTTCTGGGTTGCAGGATGAAGTTCGTCCTCACCATCATTATTGGGATTTCGATCCTCTTAATCCAGGAAGTATCGTCTCTTATCGGATATGATTGCGGTGGTCCATCGCTCAACTCAACAACAATTTCATTAAACGAAGTCGCGGAATGTGAAATACCACTTGTGGAACCTTCACCAATTCCGATATACGTCCAATTATTACAACTTTCTGAATTCGGTAACACAGAAATAACTCAGTGCAAGGTCGAAATAGATAGAACAATCTATTATTGCGGCATGCATTCCCATAATTCTATCGTACACAACGGACGACAAATCTATCTTCAAGACATGGACCAGAGATCTTGTTTGAAAATGCAAGAAACAGGAATCATACAATTAAGCGTCGCCGGTCAAATCCTGGGACTGCGAAAAAACAGCACAACAACAAGAAGTCTCACCCTGGCAGGATCTATCACTAATGATGGAAAATGTTCGGGCACCCAATACAGCGATCCTTACGGAACATGGGACAACGTCGTCGTCCAAGCATCCGTCAGAGTAACACTCTCAAATTATGACGCAGCAATCAATCTCTCGGCAGGACGAATAGTCCTTCGTACAGGAACACAATGTCAGCTCAGTGATGGCAACTGTATCGATATCGAGGGAAATAGCGCGTTTTGGAAAACTGAACCTACCGACACATGTAACTTCAATAGATATGACGTATTATATGAAGGACAAGCAACAAAATTAATTTCATCCGAAAATGGCGCTTATGCACCAAACGTTTACACATTGACAACACAAGAGACGACATTTGCTCTTGCAGCACGTTCGGAACAACCACTTTGTGGCTACACCCTAATAAAAACCGAACATCCAAAATTGTACATACTAGAAACACAACGAGGACAGTCATTCACGAGCAAACGGAAAATTTCTGTCAATAATTTGGACATTTTTACCTACATCAATTCAAAATTCATTTACGTTGAAAAACATCTCAGAACTCAAATGAGAAATCTTTACAAAGATGCCTTGACGCAAAGGTGTAATCTCGAGCGTCAAGTCTTACAAAACGCATTATCAACAGCTGCAATTCTACCGGAAAAATTTGCACGAGCAGTGACCAAAAACCCGGGATTCATGGCTGTTGTCGCCGGAGAGGTTGCGCACATCATAAAATGCATACCTGTAAAATGCTCCTTAAGAAGAACTGAGGAATGCTACAATGAGCTCCCAGTCACATATAAAAATCAGTCATTCTTTTTATCTACAACTTCAAGAATATTAATGAAATCCGGAAATCAAATCGAATGCGATCCTCTACTGCCGGCTCAATATCAAATTAACGGTACGTGGTATCGATTTTCTCCACACCCAATCGCAATACCACCACCACAATCTTTAACACCTACGTCACAACCATCATGGCGATATGGAGACATCGGAAATCTGGCAACAGCCGGAATCTACTCAGACAAGGAAATAAGCGAATTAAGAAATCGAATTATGTTTCAAGCCGAAAAACCTGCCCTGCTCAATAATATTGCTAGAGGAACAGCGGGTTACCAAATACCATCTGGTAGCGTATCAATACGTGGCCTACTCGACGAAGCAACACTCGATCATCTGGCTGAAAGCGCTGCAAAACGCTTTTGGAAGGGATTCCATGAATTCGGCATAGCTAGTGCTGGATTCATTGCAATATTCATCATAATAAAAACCATTAAAATCATTGTAGACACCTGCATTCACGGCTTCACCATACACTCTATTTACGGATGGAGCTTTGCCTTGCTGGGTGCAATATGGAACTCGGTAACAGGACTCCTAGTTGCCCTCGCACACAAAAAGAAATTACAACAACCAATCCAAATCAGCAACAACGAACCCTTGCGACAACTCGTCATCGAAGCATCAAGGGAACATCAAAATACACCGGCATCATCAAGACTCTCAGGTGTTGATCCTGAACTTGTAGAGCGGCTTACTGCCGGTCTGTCTCGAAGCAACGGCATCTCAACAGACTAAACGGGGGAGATGTTACGTCCTGGGATCAACACACGTAATATTACTCAGGTCAACCTTTGAACTCAATATATAAATATTTCTCAAACATACCTATAATTGAAATCACCTATATTATAACTATATATACGTATTCTATTAATCACATGTGCCATTATATACATGTGTTCTAAAAAGACACTATATGCATATAGATATATCTTTATTCACTATATATATATATATATATATATTCATCATCTCTTGGAAGAAGCTATACGATCATTTTATTCAAAAGCAACATTATTATTATTATTCTTTTGTAACTTGCTGTAGCAAGCTTCTTTTGAACCGACCTAAAGTGCATGATGAAGTCATAACTGCGCCTCACGCTTAGAGCGTGGAGTAATATATCATATATACACAAACGAATTGTAGCCAAGCAGCACGTATTTTTTTCTTTCATAGCATTTATTTTCACCATTGCATTATATATACAGTATTATTTACAGTCGAGAATATTCGAGTAAAGTCATACACAGATTACAACTACGCAGTGTGGAAGTACAAGAACACCGAGAATCAATTAGCCTTATATACTTTCAAACTTTCGAGTCACAAGTAGATAAGACTATCGGACTGTAAACAAAGCGGCCAGGCTCCGAAATTATTCATCGACACCAACAGATATGCATCGGTACATATTGCGTTACTCAAAGTACGAACTCCAAAATATCACAGTATGAAATTTGATATTTACATACACTCGATATTCTTATATTTTAATCTTATATACTAAGCCACGCGCAGTAAGAGAGAGACAGCAATAGCGCGTCACTCGCCCCATTCCAAGCACAGAGCATATACCTATATATACCAGAGCACAGAGTGCAGAGAGAGAGTCGTCGTGAACAAGTCAGCAGAGTCAGTTCGTCACCGATCGTCTCGCTGAACGGTTACTCCCGCGAAAAGTTACATCTCGAGTCTTTATACATTGCTCTTTGCTTGGAAGGGTCAGTTATACCCTTAATTAGTAATATTTCAAGTAATTTCGTATTTGTATCGAGCCACGTACAACCTGCACTGACAGGCGGTCGCAGTACCGATACAAGATTGTATCGTGAGAGATTTTTCGTGTAATAATAATCATTCAATAATCTAAGTTTTAAATTGTAACAATATATTCAAGTATTATTCGGAATTCGTGTTTATTCATTTTTACCTCAAACTCTTGCGGTTCACTTCAACTTTGGAGTCGTATTGTGACAGTTTGGTGATACACACGTGTTCCTCCATTCCACCTTAATACTTTCCTTCGACCGCGAAGATAGATAGTGTGCACCCCATTGCACGTCTATTGGTCAACCATCCTTAAGTTCCCTTACAGAGGTAGTGTGCTCACGGTAGCACGCACTGTAAGATCCATTCCAATAAATTTAAATCTCGAAACTGCTTTAATGCGAATTTCAAGGATTGCCATAATCCTATATTTCTATTTTAATGGGCAGACGTCGCGGCGGTAAAAAGTTTCGCGAACGTATCACCAACGCCATATTGAACGGAGAATCTTTTATTAAACGCGGGCACAATAAGCCTATGAATCGCGATCTCAACATAACAGACTTTCAAACATTTTGTCGCGAGTGGTGGTACAACCATTCAATCGAAATAATAACGGATAAATCAAAACCAAATATTCGAATAATTTCAAACGTGCGAATTAATACACGCGTTACCATCGTCGATCATCGAACGTCACCTCCTACGTACAAGACGGTCGGGGATCATCATCGGGTACAGCAGTCGACATACGAACAGCATCCGGTACCTGAAATAATCACGCTTAATTAAAACTTCAACCCTCTACGCCTCACGCTCGAATCAGGTAAGAAATATTTCAATATATCATTTATTAAACGAACCAACACAGCTCCAATCCCTGGTCGTTTCCTCACGATCTAAACCTCGGAGCATATATTTTATACTTGCTACGTCTTTTTACGCGAATCGAGACTGTAGGAATATTTCGTTTATTTCTCTTTTTAAAAATTCGATCGTCAAAATCCACGACGTAACACAACGATTACAACGACGATTCGATCGACGTTCCGTAGGATGTCACGAACGACATTCGGAAGTATTATACGAACAACGATATCTATCGACGATATCTATAACGATATAACCATCGACGATGAGAACGACGATACAAACGAGCGGTACGTATGACGATACGATCGACGATAGGAACGACGTAGCGCACAACTAAGTACGACCGTAATTTGATACGAACGATGGCACGTACGACGATGAAAACTAACACATAAACGACATATTAACGAAGATAATAAAGATCATACGAACGATGATACCAACAATGAAACGAAGCATGGAACTCATGGAACGTATGTGAACGACGATACGACCGATTATTCGAACGATACAAACGATAAGCACTACGATCGAACGCCGATAAAGACAGAAACATCGATTCAAACGACAATACGCACGGATACGAAGAAAAATACGATCAACGCTGTGAGCGATGATACGATCAACGATACGAACGACGATTCGTTCGGCTATCCGCACGTCGATATAAGCGACGATTCGAACGATTGTACGAACGACGATACGAACAACGATATGAACGACGATAGGAACGGCGTTACGGAGAACGATGCGAACAGGGACAACGATACACACGACGATACAAACGACGATGCAAATGTAGATACGAAAAATTTGACCACTGATCATGCAAACGATGAAACGAACAACAAAAATATCGACGATACGAACGACGTTGCGTAGGATGATACGAACGACGTTTCGGAAGGATGATACGAACAACGATACGAACAACGGTACGAACAACGTTCGAAAGGATGATACGTACGACAATAATAACGTCGCTTCGAACTAACGGTATGTTCGACGGTTCAAACGAGGATGGAAACAGCGTAACAAACAAGGATGATGCTAACCACGACTGGAATACGATACGAAGATGATACAGAGATAGAAAAGTTCATACGAATACCAACTACTAAACGAAGTATGACAATGCAAAACAATGTGCACTACGATACGAACGTTAATACCAGAATAACACGAACATTGATACGATGAAGGATAAGATCGACATTATGCACGATGATAGATCGATATTGATCGATATAAAATACGATCAACGATATTAGCGATGCTACGTTCAACGATACATACGACGATACAAAGTGACGATACTATCGACGATACGAACGAGGATGCGAACCAGCATACTAACAATGTTACGCACGTTACGAACGTATAAACGACAATACGATGGACATTCCGAACAACGAGCAATGATACGTCCGACGACGGGAACAACCTTATAATAGCCATACTAACAATGACACAAAAGATCGTAGAAACGGTTATACAAACGACGATACGATCGACGTTGTGAAACATGGTACATACAGCGATACGCTGGACGATACGAACGACGATCAAAACGAAGATAGGAACAACGTAACGAACACCGATGATGCTAACGACGACTGGAACGTTACGAACAATAGTATGCACGACGACGAAAACTACGATATAAACGCTATACTAACAACTATACAAAAGATCATCCGAACGTTGATACAAGCAACGAAACGAAGGATGGCACGTATATCGATGCAAACGACGATACGACGGATGATCCGAACGAGACGAACGATGAGCACTACGATACCGCCGACACTACAAGAATGACACGAACATCGATACGATCGAGGATTCAAACCACATATTACGCACGATGATGTTAACGAATAAAAGTTCGACGATACAAACAGTGATACAAAGAAAAATAGGATCGACGATATCAGCGACGATGAGATCAACGTTACGAACGATGGTACAAAGCGAAAATACTATCAACGATACGAACGAGGATGTGAACGAACACACAAACAATGTTACGAACGTTCATTCACACGCCATTACAAACGAATGAACGGCGATACGAACGACGATATGCACGATGATACGATTATACGATTACACGATGATACCATGGAACGAATATACGATCGACGATATAAAATGAACCATATAAGCAACGATCCGAACAACGATACGAAGCGACGATGCGAACGAGCATACGAACACAGTTACGAACGTCCGTTCGCAAGCCGATACGAACGTAGTAACGACGATACAAACGAGACTACGAGCAACGAAACGAACCACGATACGTTCGACAATCGACACGTCGATATAAGCGACGATACGAACAACGTTATGAACGACGATACGAACGGCGTTACGTAGAACGGCACGAGGATACGAACAACGATTACAACGACGATTCGATCGACGTTCCGTAGGATGTCACGAACGACATTCGGAAGTATTATACGAACAACGATATCTATCGACGATATCTATAACGATATAACCATCGACGATGAGAACGACGATACAAACGAGCGGTACGTATGACGATACGATCGACGATAGGAACGACGTAGCGCACAACTAAGTACGACCGTAATTTGATACGAACGATGGCACGTACGACGATGAAAACTAACACATAAACGACATATTAACGAAGATAATAAAGATCATACGAACGATGATACCAACAATGAAACGAAGCATGGAACTCATGGAACGTATGTGAACGACGATACGACCGATTATTCGAACGATACAAACGATAAGCACTACGATCGAACGCCGATAAAGACAGAAACATCGATTCAAACGACAATACGCACGGATACGAAGAAAAATACGATCAACGCTGTGAGCGATGATACGATCAACGATACGAACGACGATTCGTTCGGCTATCCGCACGTCGATATAAGCGACGATTCGAACGATTGTACGAACGACGATACGAACAACGATATGAACGACGATAGGAACGGCGTTACGGAGAACGATGCGAACAGGGACAACGATACACACGACGATACAAACGACGATGCAAATGTAGATACGAAAAATTTGACCACTGATCATGCAAACGATGAAACGAACAACAAAAATATCGACGATACGAACGACGTTGCGTAGGATGATACGAACGACGTTTCGGAAGGATGATACGAACAACGATACGAACAACGGTACGAACAACGTTCGAAAGGATGATACGCACGACAATAATAACGTCGCTTCGAACTAACGGTATGTTCGACGGTTCAAACGAGGATGGGAACAGCGTAACAAACAAGGATGATGCTAACCACGACTGGAATACGATACGAAGATGATACAGAGATAGAAAAGTTCATACGAATACCAACTACTAAACGAAGTATGACAATGCAAAACAATGTGCACTACGATACGAACGTTAATTGATACGATGAAGGATACGATCGACATTATGCACGATGATAGATCGATATTGATCGATATAAAATACGATCAACGATATTAGCGATGCTACGTTCGACGATACATACGACGATACAAAGTGACGATACTATCGACGATACGAACGAGGATGCGAACCAGCATACTAACAATGTTACGCACGTTACGAACGTATAAACGACAATACGATGGACATTCCGAACAACGAGCAATGATACGTCCGACGACGGGAACAACATTATAATAGCCATACTAACAATGATACAAAAGATCGTAGAAACGGTTATACAAACGACGATACGATCGACGATGTGAAACATGGTACATACGGCGATACGCTGGACGATACGAACGACGATCAAAACGAAGATAGGAACAACGTAACGAACACCGATGATGCTAACGACGACTGGAACGTTACGAACAATAGTATGTACGACGACGAAAACTACGATATAAACGCTATACTAACAACTATACAAAAGATCATCCGAACGTTGATACAAGCAACGAAACGAAGGATGGCACGTATATCGATGCAAACGACGATACGACGGATGATCCGAACGAGACGAACGATGAGCACTACGATACCGCCGACACTACAAGAATGACACGAACATCGATACGATCGAGGATTCAAACCACATATTACGCACGATGATGTTAACGAATAAAAGTTCGACGATACAAACAGTGATACAAAGAAAAATAGGATCGACGATATCAGCGACGATGAGATCAACGTTACGAACGATGGTACAAAGCGAAAATACTATCAACGATACGAACGAGGATGTGAACGAACACACGAACAATGTTACGAACGTTCATTCACACGCCATTACAAACGAATGAACGGCGATACGAACGACGATATGCACGATGATACGATTATACGATTACACGATGATACCATGAAACGAATATACGATCGACGATATAAAATGAACCATATAAGCAACGATCCGAACAACGATACGAAGCGACGATGCGAACGAGCATACGAACACAGTTACAAACGTCCGTTCGCACGCCGATACGAACGTAGTAACGACGATACAAACGAAGCTACGAGCAACGAAACGAACCACGATACGTTCGACAATCGACACGTCAATATAAGCGACGATACGAACAACGTTATGAACGACGATACGAACGGCGTTACGTAGAACGGCACGAGGATACGATTGTTCGTATCCTCGTGCTTCGATTACAACGACGATTCGATCGACGTTCCGTAGGATGTCACGAACGACATTCGGAAGTATTATACGATCAACGATATCTATCGACGATTTCTATAACGATATCTATACGATCGACGATACGAACGACGTAGCGCACAACTAAGTACGACCGTAATTTGATACGAACGATGGCACGTACGACGATGAAAACTAACACATAAACGACATATTAACGAAGATAATAAAGATCATACGAACGATGATACCAACAATGAAACGAAGCATGGAACTCATGGAACGTTATGTGAACGACGATACGACCGATTATTCGAACGATACAAACGATAAGCACTACGATCGAACGCCGATAAAGACAGAAACATCGATTCGAACGACATTACGCACGGATACGAAGAAAAATACGTTCAACGCTGTGAGCGATGATACGATCAACGATACGAACGACGATTCGTTCGGCTATCCGCACGTCGATATAAGCGACGATTCGAACGATTGTACGAACGACGATACGAACAACGATATGAACGACGATACGAACGGCGTTACGGAGAACGATGCGAACAGGGACAACGATACACACGACGATACAAACGACGATGCAAATGCAGATACGAAAAATTTTACCACTGATCATGCAAACGATGAAACGAACAACAAAAATATCGACGATACGAATGACGTTGCGTAGGATGATACGAACGACGTTTCGGAAGGATGATACGAACAACGTTCGAAAGGATGATACGTACGACAATAATAACGTCGCTTCGAACTAACGGTATGTTCGACGGTTCAAACGAGGATGGGAACAGCGTAACAAACAAGGATGATGCTAACCACGACTGGAATACGATACGAAGATGATACAGAGATAGAAAAGTTCATACGAATACCAACTACTAAACGAAGTATGACAATGCAAAACAATGTGCACTACGATACGAACGTTAATACCAGAATAACACGAACATTGATACGATGAAGGATACGATCGACATTATGCACGATGATAGATCGATATTGATCGATATAAAATACGATCAACGATATTAGCGATGATACATACGACGATACATACGACGATACAAAGTGACGATACTATCGACGATACGAACGAGGATGCGAACCAGCATACTATTAATGTTACGCACGTTACGAACGTATAAACGACAATACGATGGACATTCCGAACAACGAGCAATGATACGTCCGACGACGGGAACAACATTATAATAGCCATACTAACAATGATACAAAAGATCGTAGAAACGGTTATACAAACGACGATACGATCGACGATGTGAAACATGGTACATACAGCGATACGCTGGACGATACGAACGACGATCAAAACGAAGATAGGAACAACGTAACGAACACCGATGATGCTAACGACGACTGGAACGTTACGAACAATAGTATGTACGACGACGAAAACTACGATATAAACGCTATACTAACAACTATACAAAAGATCATCCGAACGTTGATACAAGCAACGAAACGAAGGATGGCACGTATATCGATGCAAACGACGATACGACGGATGATCCGAACGAGACGAACGATGAGCACTACGATACCGCCGACACTACAAGAATGACACGAACATCGATACGATCGAGGATTCAAACCACATATTACGCACGATGATGTTAACGAATAAAAGTTCGACGATACAAACAGTGATACAAAGAAAAATAGGATCGACGATATCAGCGACGATGAGATAAACGTTACGAACGATGGTACAAAGCGAAAATACTATCAACGATACGAACGAGGATGTGAACGAACACACGAACAATGTTACGAACGTTAATTCACACGCCATTACAAACGAATGAACGGCGATACGAACGACGATATGCACGATGATACGATTATACGATTACACGATGATACCATGGAACGAATATACGATCGACGATATAAAATGAACCCTATAAGCAACGATCCGAACAACGATACGAAGCGACAATGCTAACGAGCATACGAACACAGTTACGAACGTCCGTTCGCAAGCCGATACGAACGTAGTAACGACGATACAAACGAGACTACGAGCAACGAAACGAACCACGATACGTTCGACAATCGACACGTCGATATAAGCGACGATACGAACAACGTTATGAACGACGATACGAACGGCGTTACGTAGAACGGCACGAGAATACGAACAACGATTACAACGACGATTCGATCGACGTTCCGTAGGATGTCACGAACGACATTCGGAAGTATTATACGAACAACGATATCTATCGACGATTTCTATAACGATATCTATACGATCGACGATAGGAACGACGTAGCGCACAACTAAGTACGACCGTAATTTGATAAGAACGATGGCACGTACGACGATGAAAACTAACACATAAACGACATATTAACGAAGATAATAAAGATCATACGAACGATGATACCAACAATGAAACGAAGCATGGAACTCATGGAACGTATGTGAACGACGATACGACCGATTATTCGAACGATACAAACGATAAGCACTACGATCGAACGCCGATAAAGACAGAAACATCGATTAGAACGACATTACGCACGGATACGAAGAAAAATACGATCAACGTCGTGAGCGATGATACGATCAACGATACGAACGACGATTCGTTCGGCTATCCGCACGTCCATATAAGCGACGATTCGAACGATTGTACGAACGACGATACGAACAACGATATGAACGACGATAGGAACGGCGTTACGGAGAACGATGCAAACAGGGACAACGATACACACGACGATACAAACGACGATGCAAATGCAGATTCGAAAAATTTTACCACCGATCATGCAAACGACGATACGAACGACGTTGCGTAGGATGATACGAACGACGTTTCGGAAGGATGATACGAACAACGATACGAACAACGGTACGAACAACGTTCGAAAGGATGATTGTTACGTCCTAGGATCAACACACGTAATATTACTCAGGTCAACCTTTGAACTCAATATATATATTTCCCAAACATACCTATAATCAAAATCACCTATATTATAACTATATATACGTATTCTATTAATCACATGTGCCATTATATACATGTGTTCTAAAAGACACTATATGCATACACATATATCTTCATTCACTATATATATATACATATTCATCATCTCTTAAAAGAAGCTATACGATCATTTTATTTAAAAGCAACATTATTATTATTCTTTTGTAACTTGCTGTAGCAAGCTTCTTTTGAACCGACCTATAGTGCATGATGAAGTCATAACTGCGCCTCACGCTTAGAGCGTGGAGTAATATAATCATATATACACAAATGAATCATAGCCAAGCAGCACGTATTTTTTCTTTCATAGCATTTATTTTCACCATTGCATTCTATATACGGTATTATTCACAGTCGAGAATATTCGAGTAAAGTCATACACAGATTACAACTACGCAGTGTGAAAGTACAAGAACACCGAGAATCAATTAGCCTTATATACTTTCAAACTTTCGAGTCACAAGTAGATAAGACTATCGGACTGTAAACAAAGCGGCCAGGCTCCGAAATTATTCATCGACACCAACAGATATGCATCGGTACATATTGCGTTACTCAAAGTACGAACTCCAAAATATCACAGTATGAAATTTGATATTTACATACACTCGATATTCTTATATTTTAATCTTATATACTAAGCCACGCGCAGTAAGAGAGAGACAGCGATAGCGCGTCACTCGCCCCATTCCAAGCACAGAGCATATACCTATATATACCAGAGCACAGAGTGCAGAGTCAGAGTCGTCGTGAACAAGTCAGCAGAGTCAGTTCGTCACTGATCGTCTCGCTGAACGGTTACTCCCGCGGAAAGTTACATCTCGAGTCTTTATACATTGCTCTTTGCTTGGAAGGGTCAGTTATACCCTTAATTAGTAATATTTCAAGTAATTTCGTATTTGTATCGAGCCACGTACAACCTGCACTGACAGGCGGTCGCAGTACCGATATAAGATTGTATCGTGAGAGATTTTTCGTGTAATAATAATCATTCAATAATCTAAGTTTTAAATTGTAACAATATATTCAAGTATTATTCGGAATTCGTGTTTATTCATTTTTACCTAAAACTCTTACGGTTCACTTCAACTTTGAAATAGTATTGTGACAGTTTGGTGATACACACGTGTTCCTCCATCCCACCTTAATACTTTCCTTCGACCGCGAAGATAGATAGTGTGCACCCCATTGCACGTCTATTGGTCAACCATCCTTAAGTTCCCTTACAGAGGTAGTGTGCTCACGGTAGCACGCACTGTAAGATCCATTCCAATAATTAATATCTCGAAACTGTTTTAATACGAATTTCAAGGATTGCCATAATCCTATATTTCTATTTTAATGGACAGACGTCGCGGTGGTAAAAAGTTTCGCGAACGTGTCACCAACGCCATATTGAACGGAGAATCTTTTATTAAACGCGGGCACAATAAGCCTAAGAATCGCGATCTCAAAATAACAGACTTTCAAACATTTTGTCGCGAGTGGTGGTACAACCATTCAATCGAAATAATAACGGATAAATCGAAACCAAACATTCGAATAATTTCAAACGTGCGAATTAATACACGCGTTACCATCGTCGATCATCGAACGTCACCTCCTACGTACAAGACGGTCGGGGATCATCATCGGGTATAGCAGTCAACATACGAACAGCATCCGGTACCTGAAATAATCACGCTTGATTAAAACTTCAACCCTCTACGCCTCACGCTCGAATCAGGTAAGAAATATTTCAATATATATCATTTATTAAACGAACCAACACAGCTCCAATCCCTGGTCGTTTCCTCACGATCTAAACCTCGGAGCATATATTTTATACTTGCTACGTCTTTTTACGCGAATCGAGACTGTAGGAATATTTCGTTTATTTCTCTTGTTAAAAATTCGATCTTTAAAATCCACGACGTAACATTATGCACGATGATAGATCGATATTGATCGATATAAAATACGATCAACGATATTAGCGATGCTACGTTCGACGATACATACGACAATACAAAGTGACGATACTATCGACGATACGAACGAGGATGCGAACCAGCATACTAACAATGTTACGCACGTTACGAACGTATAAACGACAATACGATGGACATTCCGAACAACGAGCAATGATACGTCCGACGACGGGAACAACATTATTATAGCCATACTAACAATGATACAAAAGATCGTAGAAACGGTTATACAAACGACGATACGATCGACGACGTGAAACATGGTACATACGGCGATACGCTGGACGATACGAACGACGATCAAAACGAAGATAGGAACAACGTAACGAACACCGATGATGCTAACGACGACTGGAACGTTACGAACAATAGTATGTACGACGACGAAAACTACGATATAAACGCTATACTGACAACTATACAAAAGATCATCCGAACGTTG
This sequence comes from Rhorus exstirpatorius, assembly GCA_963564615.1. NCBI lineage: Eukaryota > Metazoa > Arthropoda > Insecta > Hymenoptera > Ichneumonidae > Rhorus > Rhorus exstirpatorius. The sequence goes on along the minus strand of OY751321.1, from coordinate 4,445,222 downwards.
ATACAAGCAACGAAACGAAGGATGGCACGTATATCGATGCAAACGACGATACGACGGATGATCCGAACGAGACGAACGATGAGCACTACGATACGGGCAACACTACAAGAATGACACGAACATCGATACGATCGAGGATTCAAACCACATATTACGCACGATGATGTTAACGAATAAAAGTTCGACGATACAAACAGGGATACAAAGAAAAATACGATCGACGATATCAGCGACGATGAGATCAACGATACGAACGATGGTACAAAGAGAAAATACTATCAACGATACGAACGAGGATGTGAACGAACATACGAACAATGTTACGTGTTACGTCCTGGGATCAACACACGTAATATTACTCAGGTCAACCTTTGAACTCAATATATATATTTCCCAAACATACCTATAATCAAAATCACCTATATTATAACTATATATACGTATTCTATTAATCACATGTGCCATTATATACATGTGTTCTAAAAGACACTATATGCATACACATATATCTTCATTCACTATATATATATATATATTCATCATCTCTTAAAAGAAGCTATACGATCATTTTATTCAAAAGCAACATTATTATTATTCTTTTGTAACTTGCTGTAGCAAGCTTCTTTTGAACCGACCTATAGTGCATGATGAAGTCATAACTGCGCCTCACGCTTAGAGCGTGGAGTAATATAATCATATATACATATACATACATATATACACAAATGAATCATAGCCAAGCAGCACGTATTTTTTCTTTCATAGCATTTATTTTCACCATTGCATTATATATACGGTATTATTCACAGTCGAGAATATTCGAGTAAAGTCATACACAGATTACAACTACGCAGTGTGAAAGTACAAGAACACCGAGAATCAATTAGCCTTATATACTTTCAAACTTTCGAGTCACAAGTAGATAAGACTATCGGACTGTAAACAAAGCGGCCAGGCTCCGAAATTATTCATCGACACCAACAGATATGCATCGGTACATATTGCGTTACTCAAAGTACGAACTCCAAAATATCACAGTATGAAATTTGATATTTACATACACTCGATATTCTTATATTTTAATCTTATATACTAAGCCACGCGCAGTAAGAGAGAGACAGCGATAGTGCGTCACTCGCCCCATTCCAAGCACAGAGCATATACCTATATATACCAGAGCACAGAGTGCAGAGTCAGAGTCGTCGTGAACAAGCCAGCAGAGTCAGTTCGTCACTGATCGTCTCGCTGAACGGTTACTCCCGCGAAAAGTTACATCTCGAGTCTTTATACATTGCTCTTTGCTTGGAAGGGTCAGTTATACCCTTAATTAGTAATATTTCAAGTAATTTCGTATTTGTATCGAGCCACGTACAACCTGCACTGACAGGCGGTCGCAGTACCGATATAAGATTGTATCGTGAGAGATTTTTCGTGTAATAATAATCATTCAATAATCTAAGTTTAAATTGTAACAATATATTCAAGTATTATTCGGAATTCGTGTTTATTCATTTTTACCTAAAACTCTTGCGGTTCACTTCAACTTTGAAATCGTATTGTGACAGTTTGGTGATACACACGTGTTCCTCCATTCCACCTTAATACTTTCCTTCAACCGTGAAGATAGATAGTGTGCACCCCATTGCACGTCTATTGGTCAACCATCCTTAAGTTCCCTTACAGAGGTAGTGTGCTCACGGTAGCACGCACTGTAAGATCCATTCCAATAATTAAAATCTCGAAACTGTTTTAATACGAATTTCAAGGATTGCCATAATCCTATATTTCTATTTTAATGGGCAGACGTCGCGGCGGTAAAAAGTTTCGCGAACGTGTCACCAACGCTATATTGAACGGAGAATCTTTTATTAAACGCGGGCACAATAAGCCCCAGAATCGCGATCTCAAAATAACAGACTTTCAAACATTTTGTCGCGAGTGGTGGTACAACCATTCAATCGAAATAATAACGGATAAATCAAAACCAAACGTTCGAATAATTTTAAACGTGCGAATTAATACACGCGTTACCATCGTCGATCATCGAACGTCACCTCCTACGTACAACACGGTCGGGGATCATCATCGGGTACAGCAGTCAACATACGAACAGCATCCGGTACCTGAAATAATCACGCTTGATTAAAACTACAACCCTCTACGCCTCACGCTCGAATCAGGTGAGAAATATTTCAATATATATAATTTATTAAACGAACCAACACAGCTCCAATCCCTGGTCGTTTCCTCACGATCTAAACCTCGGAGCATATATTTTATACTTGCTACGTCTTTTTACGCGAATCGAGACTGTAGGAATATTTCATTTATTTCTCTTTTTAAAAATTCAATCTTTAAAATCCACGACGTAACAATAACCATCGACGATGGGAACGACGATACAAACGAGCGGTACGTATGACGATACGATCGACGATAGGAACGACGTAGCGCACAACTAAGTACGACCGTAATTTGATACGAACGATGGCACGTACGACGATGAAAACTAACACATAAACGACATATTAACGAAGATAATAAAGATCATACGAACGATAATACCAAAAACGGAACGAAGAGTGTTACGTTTGACGATGCGAACGACGATACGATCGATGCTCCGAACGAATCGAATGATTTGCACTACGATGCAATGAATGATACGATCGTCGAAACGATGAAGGATACGTAAGAACGATACGAACGAAGATACGAAGCAACAATACGAACGATATGCAATCAACGATAGCAATCAACGATATGACCGAGAATGCAAACGAGTATACGAACAATGTTACGAACGTTACGAACGTATACGTTCGTAACGCTCAAAGTCAATACGAACGACGTTCCGAATAACAAAACGAGCGATGATGCGTCCAACGGTTGAAACAACGACTAAAGATCATAGAAACGATAATACATACGACGATACATACAACGATCCGGATGACGATACGAATAACGTTACGGACGCGACGAACGACGATACGGACGACGTTTCGAAAAACGACAACGATTCGAACGAACGGTAAGCACGACGATGCGAAATATGGTACGTATGACGATACGATGATAGGAACGACCTCGTTTCAATCCTATCCGGTCGTCGTTAGCATCATCGTTAATTAATCGTTAGGTAACGATTAACTAACGATGATGCTAACGACGACCGGAACACAATACAAAAGATTGTATCGTCATACGAACGACGATCAAACCGACGATAGGAACGACGTAACGATTAACGATGATGCGAACGACGACCGGAATACGATACGAAATATGGTATAACGACGACGCAAAGTACGATGTAAACGTTATACAGAAATATACAAAAGATCATACGAACGACGATACCAACAATGAAACGAAGCATGGAACTCATGGAACGTATGCGAACGACGATACGACCGGTTATTCAAACGATACAAACGATAAGAACTACGATCGAACGCCGATAATGGCGTAAACATCGATTCGAACGCCATTACGCACGGATACGAAGAAAAATACGATCAACGATATTAGCGATGATACGATCAACTATACGAACGACAATTTGTTCAGCTATCTACACGTCGATATAAGCGACGATTCCAACGATTGTACGAACGACGATACGAACAACGATATGAACGACGATACGAACGGCGTTACGGAGAATGATGCAAACAGGGACAACGATACACATGTTACGTCCTGACCCTCGATTTTTCTCATCTCGGCCAAGAAAAGCGCGGCTTTCCCCTAAACACGTTATTCGAAATAAAATCGGAATTGGCCAGGTTATTGCCCTGTTTTGAGCCTGACCTTGCGGAAAATTGCTCAGGATGGGCGGAGAGTGCATAATTTGGTAACAATGGCAAATTAAAATAAAATCTCACGAACAAAACTCTTTAATTTTCGCGAGATACATCGGAAAAGACTAATAAATTGTAATTCGGCAAAATCGGACAAATAAACTTGTAATATAAAGGGACAAAAATTGTATGATCACATTAAATAAATTCTGATAAAAACGGGACTGAACTTTCACTGACGCGGGAGAAAATTAACTACACGGCCATCCTCAAGATAAGCCTGCTGGGGTTTATCCGCGCAAACTACAAGGACAAACGAAATTATCGCGAGCACTAAAATGACCCCTATTACAACGACAGCTATCTTTAATTGGAAAAGGTCCATGGTCACGATTGACAACCCTCACAAAAACAAAAATCAACACAGAATTTACTCAACCACGACTCGATTGAATTTTAATCACTCAAAGAAATTCAAAAATCTCCGAAAATGAATTTAACCACGGATAATGCATAAAATTTATATTGGAAATAAATATCAAATGATAAACACAAAAAAACACTATTGATCCACTATTTTCCGGAACAAAACATGAATGACTCAAATGAATTGAACTCGCACATATTTCACTGAATTTACGAACATGAGCACTTCCTAGGAGAAAATAAATTTACACGAAAAATAATCCTACAATTGATCGAAACACGAACAGTTCTTTGGGAATGATTTACTCGGAACATTGAAATAATCTAATTGCACAAAACCAAAAATAAAAATAATTTTAAAGGACGCAAAATAAATTCGACAAAGAATTGAACTTAAACATGAGGAAGATAAAATTGGGAAAATAATTTTAATCAGACACTTTTCGCAAAACTGAAGCTAAATTGACATGACTTTTCACAAAACTGAATTTAACACTACAATCTGAATCTCCATAAAACCGAATTTAACACAAAAATCTGAATTTCCATAAAACACAAAAATCTGAACTTCCATAAAACTGAATTTAACACCAAAAATCTGAATCTAAAATGACAAAATAACGCGAAAAGGGAAAACAACGACGAAAATATTTCATAGACCTTCAACGGTGAGTAACCCGGTAGTTTCGGTTACGGGACTCGAGCCGTCATAGGGTGTCGACCGGGGTCGGAGACACCGCGCAACACGAACAAAGATATACTGACACATGCGAGAAAACATTTTAAAATACTTACTACTTTGATGATTGAAACGGGTACAAAGGTAAATCGACGGTGATGATTGACACAGACAATGGTAATAGCAGACGAAAGGATGCACCGATGACATTGAGAGACGAATATGACGACAAACAGATATATGCCAATTGGAATAATCCGACGTGGTATTGATAGTGGTATTTCGCGACGAAGATGAAAGAAAACCGTGGAAAAATAGAACGAAAAATAAGCGGTAAAAAAGAAAAAGTTCAATACTATAAATCTCCACTGATTCAATAATTTTATTTGGAAGGAAAACAAAAGACAAAACAAGTCTATGGTCCTGATAATATACAAACGGTATTCCGGAGACAAAAGAAAAAATTCTAAAAAATGAAAATCAGGCTAAATGATAATAATCTGACCCGACGGACAGTGATTTCGCGTAAGAATTTCTCCGGATTTTCTGACTGTTCTGACATACCGCGACTTCAAACTAAGATCTACTCTGGCCTCCGACTGCCAGCGATTCGTTACTTAAAATTTTCTTCCGACTCTGACGAACAATCCGCCTACTTAAGATTGCTCCCGATTCTAACGAACAACCCGCGGGCTCATTACCCGGTCTTATATAGGGTCCTCTAGGATGGCTTAGTTTCGGCGGTGGGGAGGTACGCCCTTAGACGCTTTAGACGCTCCAGGCTCCTCCGCCGCCTCCACCTCGCATCCCCGATGATCCCCTGGAATCTATGTAATCGAAAATTTATACTTATGATTAACACGAATTCATCCTTATGATATAATATTCACTCTTGCATTCCTTTATAATAATTATTTCATTATTACCTAATAATCAGAAAACTAATTTTCTCATACATACGCCGTCTTTTCATGAAGACGCTCACTCTGTCTCTCTCATACTTACATATTTCGTATTTACTTTCTCACTTACTCTATGCCTCGTTTTGGAGGTTCCACACAGCGGAGGAGTAAACCCCTCTTCTTCATTCTCTCCTTCTCATCCCTCCATGCTTGCATTTGACTTCTCCTACGGGCCACGCGTTGACCCGTCATAGGCTCTTGATGTCACACACACATACATACACATCCATTCGTCTTTTCCCATTCGTACTCTCGTTCGGTGACAACTTCTCCTCTGTTTCTCTGTATCTTTCTCGCTCTGGATTTCGTTCGATCTTTCCTCTCATTCTATTCATTCCTATTTCTTTATAATTATTTACCATGCGGAGGTTCGGATGCAATGGTGTATATCATGCTATTTCTTTTGGATTATAATTAATTCTTTCCAATAATTATACGAAAGGAAATTATTTTAGCGTATCCAAACTACTCAAAATTCTCATAATTATTACCCAGTTATTCAGATTCTACATTTGTTACAACAATTGAAATTTTATTTATATACTCCGGATCTTGTGCAATTTGATGATTCCGGCTTTATCATTTCTCTTACTTGTCATTACAGGAAAGATCTATCTTCATGGTCACGCAACTATCACACATACATTCATTCATCAAACTCGTAATTATTATAGGAAAAGGATTCGTTCACAATTTTCATTTCCACATAAACCTTTACCCATGCATTACGAAATCTCTTGAAACCTTTGAATTTGGTCGTTGTTAATTAAAAAGGAAAACGTAAATTAAATAATGCCCTTGCTACGCATTTGGGGTCTTTGTTGGATTCGATGCCGAATTTTGGTGTCGCCCTTCCTTCATAGGCGAGAGCTTGGATTCGTATGTTGATGGGACATACGCCTTCCGAATCCCAGGACTTGGGACAAAGCGCTGCTTGCTCTCTTTCTTTGGCTATAGGCTCGGCGTCCTCTTCGTGCAGCATAAACATTCAGTGCTCATTAAATTGGAGTCCAATAACAGTCCAAGCATAAACAGATATTTTCAAAAGTTTGTTTAATTTTGGTCGTCGATGATAGGGTGTTTCGTCGAAATCTTTCTTCCATCGAGTCTCCTCGACTCAAGCACTGCGTTAATTTATCGATCACGTGCAGAGCTCATGTAGACCGCCCATGAGAATTATCCGATGACTTTTTCTAGACGCCGTTCCCAAAAAGTCGTAACAAGGCTAAAATCTCCCATAATTTCGGAGCAAGAGAAAAAAAAAGAAAAACAACAAAGATTCAAAGAAGAAATACTCTTCTCTTCGACCAATTTCGATTCATGGAAATCCCGACCTAGTTTAAAATAAAATTGAACATTTAAATGCAATAATCTATAATCTAACGCCACCTTTACCATCACCGATGACCTGACCCAGGTACCCATGCTCATTCTTGATTTTACATTTTTACATCCGTTCACTCACGTACTTTCGGGAATTTAGTTCATAAAGTCTTCATTCGGGGATAAGGAAAAAGAGGATCACCGGTCACTTAGCTTTAGATGAGGCATACACGCTCTGTCTCTCCTGCTTTCCTTCACACACACACCCAAAGAGACCGCCTGTGGTTCTCACGAAGGCAAAGACTTTGCACTCAGCCTGTATTAGTGTCCCATGCACATTGCTTTTCGTTGTGCACAAAGGCCCACCACTTCTGAGTAATCTGATGCCATGGCCAAAGATTTCTTCAGCATCGACGGATGTTTTTCTTCACGCCCGACGATGGACGTTTTGTTATAAAGAGCTGCGATATCGACGCCGCCATGGCGTCACCTCTCGATAATTTATGCTCACTTTTAAGACCATATTCGTGTCGACGGCTTGATTTGAAGACAGCCCGAACTATCCGAGTTCTCCAGAGAAATAAAAACGTTTCTCTCGTATGACCGGGTCCCTTTCCTCGTATTGAATTTTATTGAGAATTACAAGATATAAGTAATCTCAAATCGATGCAAAAGTCCCGAAAGTCGCGGGACGTAACACACACGACAATACAAACGACGATGCGAATGCAGATACGAAAAACGATACCACCGATCATGCAAACGATGAACGAACAACAAAAAAATCGACGATACGAACGACGTTGCGTAGGATGATACGAACAACGATACGAACGACGTTCCGCCTTCGGAACGTTTGTTTGATAATACGAACAACGGTACGAACGACGTTTGAAAGGATAATACGTACGACGATAATAACGTCGATTCGATCTAACAGTATGTTCGACGATTCAAACGAGGATGGGATCAACGTAACAAACAAGGATGATGCTAACCACGACCGGAATACGATACGAAAGATAATACTGTTACGTCCTGGGATCAACACACGTAATATTACTCAGGTCAACCTTTGAACTCAATATATATATTTCTCAAACATACCTATAATTAAAATCACCTATAATATAACTATATATACGTATTCTATTAATCACATGTGCCATTATATACATGTGTTCTAAAAAGACACTATATGCATATACATATATCTTTATTCACTATATATATATATATATATTCATCATCTCTTAAAAGAGGCTGTACGATCATTTTATTCAAAAGCAACATTATTATTATTCTTTTGTAACTTGCTGTAGCAAGCTTCTTTTCCGACCTATAGTGCATGATGAAGTCATAACTGCGCCTCACGCTTAGAGCGTGGAGTAATATAATCATATATACATATACATACATATATACACAAACGAATCATAGCCAAGCAGCACGTATTTTTTCTTTCATAGCATTTATTTTCACTATTGCATTATATACAGTATTATTCACAGTCGACAATATTCGAGTAAAGTCATACACAGATTAAAACTACGCAGTGTAAAAGTACAAGAGCACCGGGAATCAATTAGCCTTACATACTTTCAAACTTTCGAGTCATACACAGATTAAAAATACGCAGTGTAAAAGTACCGAGAATCAATTAGCCTTATATACTTTCAAACTTTCGAGTCACAAACAGATAAGACTGTATCGGACTGTAAACAAAGCGGCCAGGCTCCGAAATTATTCATCGACACCAACAGATATGCATCGGTACATATTGCGTTACTCAAAGTACGAACTCCAAAATATCGCAGTATGAAATTTGATATTTACATACACTCGATATTCTTATATTTTAATCTTATATACTATGCCACGCGCAGTAAGAGAGAGACAGCCATAGCGCGTCACTCGCCCTATTCCAAGCACAGAGCATATACCTATATATACCAGAGCACAGAGTGCAGAGTCAGAGTCGTCGTGAACAAGCCAGCAGAGTCAGTTCGTCACTGATCGTCTCGCTGAACGGTTACTCCCGCGAAAAGTTACATCTCGAGTCTTTATACATTGCTCTTTGCTTGGAAGGGTCAGTTATACCCTGAATTAGTAATATTTCAAGTAATTTCGTATTTGTATCGAGCCACGTACAACCTGCACTGACAGGCGGTCGCAGTACCGATATAAAATTGTATCGTGAGAGACTTCGTGTAATAATAATCATTCAATAATCTAAGTTTTAAATTGTAACAATATATTTAAGTATTATTCGGAATTCTTGTTTATTCATTTTTACCTAGAACTCTTGCGGTTCACTTCAATTTTGAAATCGTATTGTGACAGTTTGGTGATACACACGTGTTCCTCCATTCCACCTTAACACTTTCCTTCGACCGCGAAGATAGATAGTGTGCACCCCATTGCACGTCTATTGGTCAACCATCCTTAAGTTCCCTTACAGAGGTAGTGTGCTCACGGTAGCACGCACTGTAAGATCCATTCCAATAATTAATATCTCGAAACTGTTTTAATACCAATTTCAAGGATTGCCATAATCCTATATTTCTATTTTAATGGGCAGACGTCGCGGCGGTAAAAAGTTTCGCGAACGTGTCACCAACGCCATATTGAACGGAGAATCTTTTATTAAACGCGGGCACAATAAGCCTAAGAATCGCGATCTCAAAATAACAGACTTTCAAACATTTTGTCGCGAGTGGTGGTACAACCATTCAATCGAAATAATAACGGATAAATCAAAACCAAACATTCGAATAATTTCAAACGTGCGAATTAATACACGCGTTACAATCGTCGATCATCGAACGTCACCTCCTACGTACAAGACGGTCGGGGATCATCATCGGATACAGCAGTCAACATACGAACAGCATCCGGTACCTGAAATAATCACGCTTGATTAAAACTTCAACCCTCTACGCCTCACGCTCGAATCAGGTAAGAAATATTTCAATATATATAATTTATTAAACGAACCAACACAGCTCCAATCCCTGGTCGTTTCCTCACGATCTAAACATTGGAGCGCATATATTTTATACTTGCTACGTCTTTTTACGCGAATCGAGACTGTAGGAATATTTCGTTTATTTCTCTTTTTAAAAATTCGATCTTCAAAATCCACGACGTAACAAGGGGAGAAGGACGGTTACGTTTGAGTTCCGTTTACGTATGGAAGGCTGTGTCGGCGGGGCTTGCGATCCCCCCAGCCGCCACGGATTGCCCGATCGCATCGCTTTCGTTAGGCTTAGTTTTGGGTAGTTCTGGATGTCCCCCATACCCGAAGAATAACCCTCAGAGGACGATCCCCGAAGTAAAGAGTAACCCCCACGCCATAACACCTTGGCCTTTTTCAGTTATCGGTTGGTCAGCGATATTTTGTCGTTCGAGTTCCGTGCTATCGCTCTAATTTTCCCTCAGGTTCCTGTCTGTGATAGAATTTATTGTATGTGTGATGTAAGGAGAAGAGTGGGCTTGGAATCGAATTACGCGTGCGCGTCCCCTCTTCCCACGTTACGGTTTTCGATCGAGTGATCTATTCAATGGGACTTGCTGCGCGTCCCTCGACCAGAGTGGTTCACCGCTCTGAGAGCTCCCGTTATGCTATCGATTCTGTCCTTGTTCTCGTCACCACGTGTCTTTTCCTTTCCTTCGCTATCGCTTCGTTCATCAGTTCTTGTTAATTTCGTCATGAGTTATTTTGTGTGTGCTTTCGGTGAAAGATCTGATTTTTCTTGTACGTTATCGAAAATAAGTGAATAAATTAGCCTGAACCAAGGTCCCATACCATATTTTTTCGCGTTGAGTTTTATTATTTCAGAATCCGTTTTCGAAGGCACTCGAGAGTTGGCCAGCCGTCCACGCCCTCTCACGACAACCTACATCCTGAGCGAATCGGGTATACCGTCACCATTCTCGCCATCCAACACGCCGGCGTCCCTTTTTTGGTGAAGTTTTTCGTTCCCGTTTATTTTGTTCCGTTCAGATAAAATTACGTTTAGCGGGTTTGGTAATTCCCGCCGTCGAATTAAAAAGATTACCTGGCGCTCAACGGCTCTCCCGGCGTGGAGGATGGTGAGATCGGCCGAAGGTGACGCGAATCGCGAGATTCCCGTCACAAATGGCGCCCAACGTGGGGCTCTAACGATCGAGTGCCAGACATGTGAGTAAGTCTTACGTTTTCCTGTGAGAAGAAAATTATTTCGATTTTTTTATTATAGTCTTGGTTATCATACTATCATATATCATATTGGTTAATACTATCATAGTATTCTTTTGATTTTTGTTTTGCGGCTTAAGATTTACTGCCGCTAATTCTTGGAGTCTATGTATTTTATTGAACAATTCTTCGAGATATTCCGTGTAGGTTGGATCTTGATGTTCTTCGATTCTGGTGTGACTCGATAGTTGACGAGCGAGTTTTCCAAATACAAGCTCGTGCGGAGTGAAGCCCGTGCCTTCGTGTTGACTGGTGTTATAGGAGAACATTGCAAGTTCGATGAATTCATCCCAGTCGTGATCCTTGTCGATATATTGTTTGATTTATTCTACTAATACATGGTGCGATCTTTCTATGGATCCGTTTGATTGAGGTCGGAACGCTGTAGTTCTTACTCTAGTGATTCTAAAATTTTTAGCAAGATTCTTCATAAGACTGCTAAAAAAGTTTGACCCTTGGTCTGTTAATAAAGTTCTTGGTGCGCCAAAACGTGATATAAACGATTTGGTAAATGCCTCTGCAATATCTACGGCTGTAGTTTTTGCTAACGGAATTGCTAATGAATATTTTGTAAGGAGGTCTTGAATTGTTAATATGTACATTAGGGTGGCCCTTAATATCGGTAAAAAAAATTTTTTTTTGTCTTACCCCCTAAATCGATTCGAAATATTAAAAAATGATTTTTAAGACTGATATCCGCCCTTAATTTTAATATTAACAGGTGCCTCAAAGGCCCTTAAACCGCTTGACTGGTGGAAATTTCGGGTAGACAAAACTTTACTTACTATCAACTTGAAATTTGGTATCCGGGGGTTTTCTGGGTCGCTGAGTACGAATCCGCACTCAAAATCCAGAAATTCAAGATGGCGGATTCAATATGGCGGATCGAAAATGCAAAAAGACATTTGACGAGAGCAAAAGTTAGTACTCGAAGGTTTTCGGGGTCGCTGATCACGAATCTGCACTCCAAATTTAGAAATTCAAGATGGCGGATCCAATATGGCGGCCAAAAAATGCAAAGACATTTGACGAGGGTGAACATTGGCACTCGGGGGTTTTCGGGCTCGCTGACTACAAATCTGCACTCCAAATTCAGAAATTCAAGATTGTGCATCCAATATGGCCGACCGAAAAAGCAAAAAGTCATTTGACGAGAGTGAACGTTGGTGCTCAGGGGTTTTCGGGGTCGCTGATTACGAATGTACCCTCTAAATTTAGAAATTGAAGATGGTAAATCCAATATGGCGGATTGAAAATCCGAAAAGTCGTTTGATGCGAACGATAATTAGTGCTCGTAATCAGCGACCCCGAAAACCCCTGAGTACCAACTTTTGCTCTCGTCAAATGTCTTTTTGCATTTTTGGTCCGCCATATTGGATCCGCCATCTTGAATTTCTAAATTTGGAGTGCAGATTCGTGATCAGCGACCCCGAAAACCCTCGAGTACTAACTTTTGCTCTCGTCAAATGTCTTTTTGCATTTTTGATCCGCCATATTGGATCCGCCATCTTGAATTTCTGAATTTTGAGTGCGGATTCGTACTCAGCGACCCAGAAAACCCCCGGATACCAAATTTCAAGTTGATAGTAAGTAAAGTTTTGTCTACCCGAAATTTCCACCAGTCAAGCGGTTTAAGGGCCTTTGAGGCACCTGTTAATATTAAAATTAAGGGCGGATATCAGTCTTAAAAATAATTTTTTAATATTTCGAATCGATTTAGGGGGTAAGACAAAAAAAAATTTTTTTACCGATATTAAGGGCCACCCTAATGTACATATTTCCGGTTTTTGTTACAGGGAGTGGCCCTACGACGTCCATGGAAATTTTATCGAATGCAGCTCCTGGGGTATCCGTGAGGACCATAGGCTGTTTGGTTTTAACTCGGACGAGTTTTTTAAGTTGACAATTACGGCAATGCTGAATATAATCCTGTATGTATGATTTCATGTTTTCCCAAAAATAATTTTCTCTGATGCGTTTATAGGTTTTAGTTACACCTTTGTGTCCTCCTAAAGTGGAGTTATGATTTTCAGAGACAATGCCGAGTTTTTCTTCGTCTTGTGGGTAAGTTACTGATTGTTTACAAATTGTTACTTGAATCGGTAGTTCTCCTAAGATAGCCACCATTTGTTTCTGAATATCTATCCATGATATATTATCAATTTTCTCTGTTTTTGCAATACTGAAACTGTCCAAATTTAATTCTCGTATTGTTTCTCTGAGTGATTGAAAGGTATCGGAAAGATCTTCCATCGACAAATTTGCTTTTAGATCATTTTTAATGGGTAAGGCCATTATTTGTTTTGATCTGACTTCTTCAACTTTACACGCGCAAATGCTATATCGGTGAATGTAGGAAACCGCCTTACGGATTGGAGATCTTTAGCTCCTTTGTCGAGTGCCTGACCTTTAGTAGTGATAAAAATTACAATGTTAACTTTTTGCATCGTTAATCTATCCCTCGTTTCTCTGATAGTTAACTTTTTCGGTTCTTGTAAATTTTCGTTATTTCTAGTTTCATATGGTACATTCGGGTCTTCAAATATTTGACTGTTTGTGTCTGACGTACTTTCGTCATCCGATTTATCGCCTGACGAAAGTTCCTCATTATTTATTTGTTCTATTTCTGTTTCTTTTATTCGTTCCGATTCTGATTCTTCATTATCTTTTTGTTTTTCGGTGTCCATATTGTATTGACTGGTCTCCGGGAGAGAAAGCTCGGTTTCGGTTGCTGAGTTTTCGAGTCGTTTATATTGGTCGATGCCTGATGGGCCCGCCTGTTTATTTATTACGTCATTCTCAGTCGCCTCTACCGATTTCTTTCTCTTACATGTACATGTAGTTTCAAACATTATTTCTTCGTCGTCTGAATCTTCGGGTTCTTCCGTTTTTTTATAAATTGGTTTAACCATTAATACTGATTTTTTTATGTCTGGTGGATTCCTGGATAAGGCGTCAGCATTGCTGTTTTCCTTACCGGGTTTATAGATTATTTTGTATTGATAGTTTGCTAGTTTTAAACGCCAGTGTACCAATCGGTTTGCTGGGTCTTTAACTAAGTGAAGCCATACTAAAGGCTTGTGATCGGTTACGAGAGTAAATTCTCTTCCATATACATATGGTCGAAAATAATCTACTGCATAAACAATACCCAATAATTCCTTTTCAATAGTTAAATAATTTTGTTCCGCTGGGTTTAATGTTCGTGAGGCGTAGGCAATGGGTTTATCCTTGCCGATTTCGCCCTGACTCAAAATAGCGCCTATGGCAATATTTGAGGCATCTGTCGTAATGATAAATGGTTTTGTAAAATCCGCGTACTGCAATACGGGTTCTTTGCACAATGCATCAATGAGTAACAAAAGCTTCTTCCTGTGAATTTGTCCATTTAAAGGTTATGTTTTTCTTCAATAAGTTTGTAAGTGGCTTTGCAATGCCCGAGAAATTATGCACGAATCTACGATAGTAGCCTGCTAATCCCAAGAATTGCTTTATTTTCGTTGGATTGGTTGGTTTCGGATAATGCCTTAAGGCTTCAAGTTTCTTTGGGTCGGGTTTTACCCCATTTTCACTGATTATGTGTCCCAAGTAACCTACTTCTTTGCGTAAAAATTCGCATTTGTCGGGCTGCAATTGTAAATTTGCGTCCCTCGATCTTTTTGCTAATCTTTCAAATTTTATTTCATGTTCCTTAAGGGATTTTGCATAAATGACAATATCATCAAGGTAGACAAAGAGTTCTATACCTTGAAGTCCAGTTAAAACGCGATCCATTAACCTTTGGAAGGTTGCTGGAGCATTCTTTAGCCCGAATGGCATTCTATTAAATTGATAGTGACCAAACGGAGTCGAAAACGCTGTTTTGTGCGCATCCTCCGGGTGGATCTTGATTTGATGAAAACCACTTGCGAGGTCAAAGACTGAAAAGTACTTTGCACTCCCAAGCTGGTCTAATATTTCTGTGATATTAGGGCGCGGATATGCATCCCCTATTGTTTTCTCGTTTAAATTGCGATAATCGATGACCATTCGCCACTTGGGTTTACCTTGTGAGTCGGCCTTTTTCGGAACGATCCACAATGGTGAGCCGTACGGTGAGGAGGATGGACGGATGATTTCGCCTTCAATTAATTCACTTACCTGTTTCGTTATCTCATCCTTGTGTATCGGTGGAAACCTATATTGTCTTGTAAATACGGGTTGATCGTCTGATGTTATTATACGATGTTCTATCGCATTTATACTTTCTAAAGGGGTACCTGGTATATGAAAGAGATCGGCGTTTCTTTCTATTAACCGATCGATACTGTCTCGTTCCTCCCCGTTTTTAGGTGGTCGAGTCTCAGCAAATTTTTGACCCCGGATACTTTGTCCGTGTCATCTAATTTTTTATGTGCCGTAAATACAAATTGGTCATGCTGCCGATCAACACCAGGTCGGCCCTGCTCGTTCTTTTCTAAGGGTGTCCTCGGATCACCGAACGAATAACAGGAACTCTCACCTGCCGAATTATTGGGATTGTAGGGCTGGAATGCCTCTAGGGTCACCACTGAATTAGTGAGCTCTACATCCTCTTCGGTCGAATTGAGTGCCATCAAACAAGCCATGTCATCTTTTACTGACACTACTGCCTCTCCGAGGAATAATCCATTCGGAAGGTCGATTCTTGGGATATATCCCTTTTTAATTTCCGGATTAGCAACACGCATGTGGAATACCGTGCGAGAGCGTGCTGGGATTTTTATTCCTTTAAAATTTTTGAATTGCAATACCTGGTTTCCCCATTTAAGTACGGAATTTTCATAATCGATTATTGTTCCGTGAAGCTCATGAAATTCTGATCCCAAAATAGCATCTTGAGATATTGGGAATGAATTATTAACGACGTGAAATTCCGATAATGTGTCTTAAATTAAATTTTTTGTTGAACCCATAGTGTATACACGGTCCTCCGATATACCCTGTAATTTTAATATCTCGCTACTATTTATTTTTACGTCTAGGTTTAATAGTTCCTGTTTTATTAGATTTGGTTCAGAACCGGAATCAATCATAAATTCGTATTTTGTCGTTAAATCTGGTGATTCTATTTCAACCGAGGGAATAAATGAATTTTTCTTTAATTGGAGCCTGAGGGTTCTGACATTTGCATTTCGGGGATTCCGATTACTTTCACTTGGCGCTCCGAAGTTTTCTCGTCCCGGCTCGCGCCTTTTCCAGCCGAACGAGTGATACCGTTTCCCGAATTTTTCTTTTCATTGTTTTGTTTTTTATAACAAGCGGCCTCGATGTGACCGGGTTTGTTGCAATAATTACAGATCGTACGTGATCTGTGGTTACGTGAATCGTATGTGTTATTTGAAATTGGGGGTCTTGAATTATTTTCAGTATTATTATTATTTCGTGGTTGAGAGGGTCGCTTTTCTGGATTTTTCGACCAACAGTTTGCGTCTGTATGACCTTTTCTTTTGCAGAACCCACATTCGAGAGGGTTTCCGGATAAAATTGTTTTTACGTTGCCGTTTGATTGACTTTTAAATTCTGCACGGCTTTCCTTGAAATATGACCGGTCGCGTTCAATTTCTTTCTCGATTTTAATTGCTTTCGCGTAAGCATCTGATAATGATGTGTAATTTTCGAGTTTTACACGTATTCGGAAATCAGGAGGTAACCCTTCGACAAAACAGTCTAGTGTGTCCATTGACAGGGATTCAGCCCGCGCTCGGGGAATCGCGCCTAAACTTTCTGTCTCGAGTTCCAATATAACTGTGTGTATATCCTTTACACGACTGATATAATCAACTATATGCTCTAATTTTCCTTTAGCGATGTTGCCTAATTCTCCGCGATACTGATTTATTGATTTTGACGAGGAGAAAATGCTTTTTAATTTTTCGCAAAATTCATTAACTGTATTAAATGTGTCGTCCTCGAGTGCCGTATAAGCATGACCCTTCAGTTTATTTCTTAATAATCGCGTAAGGTTTTGTTCTACATTTGCAGGAAACATTTCTTTCACTCTCTTGCATGCTCTTGTGAATTTTAAAACGGGTATGTTATCTCCGTTATAAATAGGTATTGATTCGAGAGCGTCTTTAAATGTGAGATTTGGTTGAGGTGGTTGATTCTCTTGAGGTGCACGAGGAAAGACAGGAGGAGCTGCCCTACTCGATGTGCTGAGATTATAATCTTGATTTTGTCTTAAAATTGCAAGTTCCGATTTAAAATGATTAAATTCTGATAATATACTGGAAAGTGTGTGTTGCAAGGAGTCTGATTCTTCTGTTTTGTATTCATCGTTTTCTTTGTCGTGAATTTGCTTACTTCTGTTTATTTGTGCTTCTAATTCTGCCAAAGAATCTGCCTTTTTTTGCATTTCGTATTCGCGTTCTTTGAGCGCTTGCTCTTGTTGTTGTTCTCTTTTTCTTTCAATTTGGGCTTGTAAAATTTGTAATTCCTCAGGGGTGAGTGGAGGATTCGTTTTACTCCGAGTTTCCATTTTAAATTAAAATTTATTTATTTTAGAATAAATGAAATTATTTTATATTTGAAATTTATTTATTCAAAATAACTGAGACTTATTAATTTGTGAACCAACGTGAATCCCACCGCTGCCACCAAAAATTTTATTCCCGTTACGTCGTGGATTTTAAAGATCGAATTTTTAAAAAGAGAAATAACGAAATATTCCCACAGTCTCGATTCGCGTCAAAAGACGTAGCAAGTATAAAATATATGCGCTCCGAGGTTTAGATCGTGAGGAAACGACCAGGGATTGGAGCTGTGTTGGTTCGTTTAATAAATGATAAATTGAAATATTTCTTACCTGATTCGAGCGTGAGGCGTAGAGGGTTGAAGTTTTAATCAAGCGTGATTATTTCAGGTACCGGATGCTGTTCGTATGTTGGCTGCTGTACCCGATTATGATCCCCGACCGTCTTGTACGTAGGAGGTGACGTTCGATGATCGACGATGGTAACGCGTGTATTAATTTGCACGGTTGAAATTATTCGAATATTTGGTTTTGCGTTATCCGTTATTATTTCGATTGAATGGTTGTACCACCACTCGCGACAAAATGTTTGAAAGTCTGTTATTTTGAGATCGCGATTCTTAGGCTATTGTGCCCGCGTTTAATAAAAGATTCTCCGTTCAATATAGCGTTGGTGACACGTTCGCGAAACTTTTTACCGCCGCGACGTCTGCCCATTAAAATAGAAATATAGGATTATGGCAATCCTTGAAATTGGTATTAAAACAGTTTCGAGATATTAATTATTGGAATGGATCTTACAGTGCGTGCTACCGTGAGCACACTACCTCTGTAAGGGAACTTAAGGATGGTTGACCAATAGACGTGCAATGGGGTGCACACTATCTATCTTCGCGGTCGAAGGAAAGTATTAAGGTGGAATGGAGGAACACGTGTGTATCACCAAACTGTCACAATACGATTTCAAAATTGAAGTGAACCGCAAGAGTTTTAGGTAAACATGAATAAACACGAATTCCGAATAATACTTGAATATATTGTTACAATTTAAAACTTAGATTATTGAATGATTATTATTACACGAAAAATCTCTCACGATACAATCTCATATCGGTACTGCGACCGCCTGTCAGTACAGGTTGTACGTGGCTCGATACAAATACGAAATTACTTGAAATATTACTAATTAAGGGTATAACTGACCCTTCCAAGCAAAGAGAAATGTATAAAGACTCGAGATGTAACTTCTCGCGGGAGTAACCGTTCAGCGAGACGATCAGTGACGAGCTGACTCTGCTGACTCGTTCACGACGACTCTCTCTCTGCACTCTGTGCTCTGATATATATAGGTATAAGTAGTGTTACAAGGACAGTTCTAACTCAAGATCCCCACCCCGACATTTACCCACATTTTTAGCTCAGACACTTAGCCGAGACATGAACCCCGGGGGGGGGGGGGGTCTCTAACAACTGGAGGGCACCTAATCTCTCATGAGTCGAGACATTGGGAGGGGGCAGGGGGGGGGCTAGCTTTGAGGGTGGTATTGGAATGTCGCTATCTCTGGAAGCGGCGTTGCGCCTAGATTTTCAAGGCGGCATTTGGTTGACGATTATCAGTTAGACTGGCGTCTCTGCAGGGGGGGGGGGGGGGCTAGTTTTGAGGGTGGTATTAGAATGCAGCTATTTCTGGCAGCTGCAGTGCAGCCCGTCTTAGCATTGGAATGTTGTTATCTCTAACAAGTAAATAGTGCGTCGGAGCGTTAGACCTTTCAACCGTCCACGACGCTACCTTCTTGGCCCAGTGCGTCTGCTTGTCGCAACCTTATCGCTGCTCATAAATCATATCTGATCGTGTGCCAAGGGTTAGACCGCAGTCTGGAAAAGGTCGAACATGAGGTCATAAAATCTTAGAGGCGCCTATGATAGTGTCTCGCCGATCCTCGGCACCTGAAGGAAAAGCATCAAAACGCCCCTAACAGGTAAGTAGTATATGGACCACTATGGCCACCCCCACTCCTATCCCCTCCACTTTCCCTCGCGCTGGATCTTTAGATATAGCAGCAGTTCAGTTACATACAGGGCTAAGAATAATTTAAAATGGTGCAGATCGCAGGCAGGAATGTTGTGATCTGTGACTTTAGCATCGAATGATCTCATCTACAAGAGCATGGCGATTATTGATACTGTTGTTCTCCATTATGTATGTATTTTTCAAAATTTTTACTGGGAGGGGAAAGATGCATAGCCCTCACCGCTACACATACATACTGCTATGGATAAGTGGATGTCAACTAATTTTCACGCGCCAAGGTTTACTTCGTTTTGACGAAAACTGAGTATCGAAATCATGATGATTCACGACAAAGATTCGCGACGAGGAGATACATACAATTCTTCTCTCTCTGGATTATTATTATTATTGAAATAATTATAAGTTACTTACGTGCATGCTGCGGACCGGGAGCCTCCACCGAAACAGCAGGAGCATCAGGAGCCGCCATCGAAGCCTGCCCACACGCACACACACGCACACACACACACACACACACACACACACACACACACACACACACACACACACACACACACACACACACACACACACACACACACACACACACGCACGCACGCACGCACGCACGCATGCACGCACGCACACACACACACACAATGACCTGCTACACATCCTCCACCTCCTCGCCGAGCCCTTCATCGGCGTCCCCCCAGTCGTAGGGGATGTCAGCGTTGAGCTCTTCTATGACGGCGCCGCTAACATCCCATAGACTTGGCCGGCTCGTAGACGTATACAGGGTATACCATTGCTACGGGCCACCACAAGGCACATGATGACGGGCTCGAAAAGGCACATGTCTTCGATGAGGGCTGTAGCGCGATCATCGTCAATCATACCGTACAACATGCACTTAAAGCACAGGCTCGGTATTGCAGCGAAGATAGGTGTGGGCTGGTACAAGTCCGAGGGGCCAAAATAAGAGGAATACCCCTCATCGATTAAAAGTACCTCCCCGAAGTACCTCCCTCGGCGTCGACACACACTATTTCGCCGCGGTACACTCCCAGCCCGAGCTTGACGACACATGAGGCTCCCTCCGTTATTTCGAGGCCCGTCATGAGTCTACCGCTATGATGCGTTACATAGTAATCGAACAACATAGCGGTTAGAGCCGCGTACGCATGCTCACTATCACAGGGTCTCACACACAAAAATTGGGCACTCAAAACTTTTATAACGCGGCACCAAAAGACGCCGCTTAAAAAACTCGATTCATACCGCGGATACATTTTTTCGATTTTAAATCGCAAATCTGAAAGAACAAAAAGAAGATGTATGCCGTTTGGAGTATGAATATTGACTGAAACTGTCATGCTCTAGGCTAGGACACGTAGCAGCAGAGAAGACGCTGTACCTATATTAAAGGTATGATCTTCCAAAATGCATGGTCAGTGGAACGTGCTCTGAGTAAACGATCCCTTTGTAATTATTATATGTGTAAACAGCGCGCGTGGACACGACTGCCTGTTTAGGCTATAGTATCTTTTATTTCGATCTTTTAGCAAACGCGAACCCTGTAGCTCTACATATAGCTATGACGCGTATTATTTGAAAAAAGAGACGGTCAGGTAATCTGTGTGCGCCAAGGTTTACTTTGTTTTGACGAAAATTGAACGTCTGTCTCATGATGTTTCATGAAAGCGAAATATACACTGAAAAAAAGGATACTGGCAGCAAGTAACCTTTGGATAGCTGTCGGCGGATCCTCGCACTCCCTATCCGTATCTCCGTGAACGCCAAATTATAATGCTTTGGAGCAAGGCTGCATGAGATAGCCGAAGTTAGCATCAAGATTGACGCTCGAGCGATCCGTTAGTCATCTGTCATGTCATCTCTCATTCGCGTCGCAAATTGGGTGGAGAAAAAAAGGATATATATATATATATATATATATACCAGGATATTCGCCATCCTTATCCATTGCATATGTAGCATAAGTATGCAGGATAGCCACCGTCCACATCCAACGTCAGTTAACTGATAGATACTAGCCGCGCCTATCCAAGATGGTTCGGCTCAAAATACTACTAGGATGCGGAGCATAACCATCTAGCGTGCGGAGGCTAAGCAGAATATGCTGACTGCAGCTATCCTTTTTTTCAGTGTAAGGCCAATTAGTCTTTCAGTCTATGTAATAAAAATATATTAGAGAGAGAAAGAGTTGACACAGCTCTAAACGCAAGAGGTGCTTCGAGAGAGAGAGCGCGTGTATATTATATCAATACTACGGGTCTTCTCAAATTCAATGACTACCCTGTAATAATTTATAGTAAAAGCAATCTGTGGTCCTGCCTTGAAAATAGTTTTCGTTATGAACGGAAATTATATTTTGAAAAAAGGCCAAGAGGCGAGCTCGATGTTTAACAGAGAGCTACAGCAGAGAGCACAAGCATAGTTATTGAGCTCTCTTCTTTGTGCGAGTATTCACTAATTCTGTTTATCTCTCTCTCTGTATCCATATCTTTTTCCATGCTCGAGAGTCTTCCTATGGGAACAATAGTGGGCATTTTTAATATTTTTCGATGTATATCGAGTATGCAGGAATAGTACTGCGAGTAATTGCGATTTCCCGAGGAGCGTGAAATGCATCATCAGCAGAGCATCAATCGGCTGCACGCAGTCTTCGCTCAATGCCGCGAATCTCTTCTCCTTTCATTCAATGTTCTTTAGTAATATAATTTTAATACCCTCCCTGGGGACTGCAAGACCTTAAAGTTGGTGGGAGGGCTTGTGTGTCTCGGCGACCCGAAGGGCTATGCCGGCGGAGGCATTCATTTGCCTCCAGAAAGGTCACCTATGCCGGACAGGCCGACGGGTAGAGATCAGACGAACAAGCAGTCCAACTAGCGTAGGGAGGTGGCGGACCCATCGCTCAGGGGGCGTTAAGCACCCTGCAACAGCCATCCCAAACTAAGGTGTTAGCTACCGTGCTTAAGGTTGAATGGCACTGGGGAATAGTGCCTTGAACGGTGCCTCTGGGACACCAGGTCGAATCCCAGAGTATTCAGGCCTTACCCCGGCAATCGGGGCTCTGCCGGGGCGGACGTTCTTTCCCTAGATACTCGTGGGACCAAAAATGGAAACTGATAAAAATAAAGAAAAAATAAATGAAAAAAACCAAAAAAAAGAGAATGAGGAGGTGGATGAAGCGAGCCTACAAAAGGATCGCGACATCATCCGACGGCAAGCAGTCGGGACCCAAGAGGTACCCTCTGCTACCGTCGAGACGCGGGAACTCCCGAATACAACAATGGTCGGGGAGAGTCGCCAGGAGGCTGAGATCGCAATAGGTATCAGCAGGATGGCGATCAAACAACGACCAAAGTTCAGCGGGGCCGCCAGGAGGAAGTATAAGCTCGCCAAGGCCAGGGAGGCAGAGGCGGCGGCTAAAGCAGCGGGAACGTCGACGACGACTGTGGAAGATGCCTCGGCGAAAGCAGTCAAGGAGCCGAAGGGCGCCGAAAGCGCCCCGGGGACGGGCCAGCGAGGTAAGAGGGCGGCGCCTACACCGGCGGAGAAGAGAGAGGGCTACGGGAAGCGGCAGCGGGAGTCCAAGGAGACACCACCAAACGACCGCTCCAAGAGGCCAAGAGCGGCGGGAAACGGGCAAAGCTCGTACGCAATGGCGGCCAGCAACCTGCCTAAGCTGGCCGTCGTACATAAAGGGCTGCGGGAGGACATCACCGAAGAACAGTCCACCCTCATACAGGAGGGTCTGATGGAGACGATGGACGGGATCCCGGCAGGGGATTTTACGCCGCGCTTCCAGCAGACGTACCTGAGTAAGGGGGTCTTGAGGGTGATCTGCGCCGATCAGAAATCGGCAACATGGCTCCGGGAACAGGTTAGGAACCTACGGAAATGGGAGGGCGCGGACCTTGAGGTGATCGAGGCAAGCGACCTTCCAAAGTACGTGAGGGTCATGGCCTGGATTTCCGGAGCATCCATGGACACGGCTACGGCACTAAAGAGGCTGGAGCAGCAGAATCCGGGCCTGGCAACGGGGAGGTGGATCACCTACGAAAGGCACGAGGATGCTTCCGGGAAGGGGGGACGCCTCGTGCTGGGAGTGGTTGATCGAGCCATACCGGTCTTGCAGGCGGTGGAGATGAAACCCTACCTAGGGATGGGCAGGGCCAAATTTAGGCTGCTGGATGCCCACTACAAGGCAGGAGAAGGACAGATGGACGTGGGGGAGGATGCAGCCCAAGACAGTGAGTGCAATCCGCTTCATACAGAAAAATCTGCATAAGGCGTCGGCGGCGACAGCAGCGCTGACGCGGTGCCTTATTGCAGAAGATATAAAGATCGCCTTGATACAGGAACCGTAGACGTACCGCGGGAAGGTCAGGGGATTAAATGCTCGGGGGGCACAGCTTCATTATTGTACCTCTGTTGATAGGCCAAGGGCATGCATCCTCGTCAGAGGGTTAGATGCCACTCCACTGAGGGAGTTCAGCCGGGGAGACCTTGCGGCTATCAAGCTCGAGGTAACCCTGGGAGGGAGGAGAAGAGAGGTCGTCGTGGCATCAGCGTATATGCCCTACGACTCTCAGGAATCACCACCGTCAGGAGACATCGCAGGACTCGTGGAAGACTGCAGGACCAAGGGCAGAGAGCTAATCATAGGATGCGATGCCAACTCCCACCACACGGTGTGGGGCAGCACCAACACCAACGCCCGAGGAGAGGCACTGCTGGAATACCTGGCGGGAACGGAGCTGCAGATCCTCAATAAAGGTAAGGAGCCAACGTTCTGTATTACTAACAGGGTGGAGGTTATAGACCTAACCTTAGGAACACCAGGAATGGGGGTAAGGATAGAGAAGTGGAGGGTTTCCGATGAGCCGTCACTATCGGATCATAGGCAAATTACCTTCACGCTCAATGCAGAGGCGGCTCGACGAGAAAGAGGGCCCGTACGGAACCCCAAATCGACGGACTGGCCGGCATATGTGAACGATCTGCGGGAACGGATAAAACAGTTCCCGAGCAGATACGGTAGGGAGGATGAGATCGAACTTGCGGTAGAGATACTGCAGGAAGCGATCACAGAATCCTACGAGAGTAATTGTACGCCGAAACCAGCGTATAGGGACAGAACGCCATGGTGGAATCAGCGCCTGCAGGAAATGCGGGCGACCACCCGACGGTCATTTAACGTGGCTAAGGCAACCAGGAAACCCTGGGACTGGGATAAGTACAAAAGGAACCAGCGGGAGTACAAGGAAGCCATACGTACAGCCAAGAGAGACTCGTGGCGGAGATACTGTCAAGACATTGAAAGTATCCCTGAGACGGTGAGAATACAACGGGTCCTCAGGAAGGACCCTGCGATCTTGTCGGGCTCACTCAGGAGGTCGGATGGTGGCTACACGAGCTCGTGGGGGGAGGAACTGGAGGTACTTTTGGGGAAACATTTTCCCGGGTACGCCCTCATCGATGGCTGGCCGGACTGGCCATACCAGGCGTGTAAACGCCGGGAAATGGACTGGACGACGGCCGCGAGCATAGTCACTCCCTCCAGGGTCCGCTGGGCCATCATGGGCTTCAAACCATACAAGGCCGCCGGCACCGACAAGATATTCCCAGCACTGCTGCAGCAGGGGCTGGAGGTAATACTATTACCGGTAACGAAGATCCTGAGGGCCTGTGTGGCACTGGGGTACACGCCTCTCCAATGGCGAATAACAAGGGTGGTGTTCATTCCCAAGCCAGGTCGAATTGACTACGACCAGGCAGGGGCATTCCGACCCATCAGTCTCACGTCCTTCCTGCTCAAAACGCTGGAGAGACTCATAGACAGGAGTGTAAGGGATGGACCGCTAGGGACACATCCGCTACACGCATTACAATTCGCCTACCAAGTGCATAAGTCGACGGAAACCGCCCTCCACAGGCTGGTATACAAGCTGGAGGAAGCAAGAAGCAAAGAATGCATCGCAGTGGGGATCTTCCTTGACATCGAGGGGGCATTTAATTGCACCACGGTGGAATCAATCAGTGCAGCGATGAGGAGGCATGGACTGCAACCCACCACTATCAGGTGGATTAACAACATGCTCACCTCACGGGTACTGACCATCTCCAGGGGAGAAGAGGCGGCAAAGGTCTCAATCAACCGTGGATGCCCGCAGGGGGGGGGGGTATTATCTCCACTACTGTGGTGTCTGGTGGTGGACGAACTACTAGACAGACTAGGCAAAGCAATACGCGCAAGGGTACGCGGACGACCTTGCGGTGGTGGTACGCGCAAGAGACGCCAACACAGTGTCAAGTCTGGCGCAGAATGCATTAAATCTCATTAGCAGATGGTGCAGAGAAGTCGGGTTGGAAGTCAACCCGGAGAAAACGGAGGTTGTTCGCTTCACCCGCAAACGGAAGTTTGACGGGTGGAGGGAACTTACCTACCGGGGTACAACAATCAGACCAACAGAGAAAGTGAAACACCTGGGAGTCATCCTGGATGCGAAACTGAACTGGGGGCCGCATCTGCAAAGAATACGCGACAGGGCCTGTGCCCTGTTGTGGGCTACGCGTAGGGCTTGTGGCGCTACCTGGGGTCTAAACCCCAGGGCAATGCACTGGATCTACACGACGGTGGTGAAGCCGGCCATACTGTACGGGGCCGTGGTATGGTGGGGAAGAACCACGCTGAAAACAGCGAGGGATATGCTCACACACGTCCAACGCCTGGCGAGTAGAGGCGCCACCGGTGCCATGAAAACCACCCCCAGCGCAGCGCTAGACGCGCTGCTGGGCTGGCCGCCGCTGGTTGTGGCGACTCAGGGGGCGGCAGCGGCGGCAGCGTACAGGCTGATGAGAACGGCGCAATGGCAGGGTCAACTGCCAAAGGGAGGCCACACCAAAATAGTGGAGACGCTGAAGGAAGCTAGTCCCTCAGCGTTTATGAAACAAGACTGGGACCTAACGAGATACCAGTTCAACAACACATATAAAGTCGTATACCCGGAGCGAGCAGAGTGGACCGAAGGAACAGGATCGCTGCAAGGGCAGGAACTGGTCTGGTTCACAGACGGCTCGAAGATGGAGGAAGGATCGGGCGCGGGACTGTGCCTGGGTGGCTCGAACAGGGAGACACACCTCTCGCTGGGAGCACATGGTACAGTCTTCCAGGCAGAAATCACCGCCATATTGGTATGTGCGTTGCAAAATCAGCTGACAGGGTACAGAGGCAAAAGAATATGCATCTGCTCAGACAGTCAAGCCGCACTGAAGGCACTGGAACGGGGCAGGACCAACTCGCACCTAGTGAACGAGTGCAGAAAACTGCTCCAGGGTCTGGCGGACCACAACAAGGTGACGCTAATGTGGGTCCCAGGGCATGAAGGCATCGCCGGCAACGAAAGGGCGGACGAGCTAGCCAGAAAGGGGTCGAGTACTCAATTCTGGGGGCCGGAGCCCGCAGTCGGCATCGCAGGCTGCCAAGTCAAGACGGAGATCTCCAGGTGGGCAAAGGACAAGCACCAAAGCCTATTTGAGGCGACGCCCGGGCTAAGGCAGACCAAAACACTCATCAGAGGTCCAGACAACAACATCACG
The DNA here is from genome assembly GCA_963564615.1 of Rhorus exstirpatorius. NCBI lineage: Eukaryota > Metazoa > Arthropoda > Insecta > Hymenoptera > Ichneumonidae > Rhorus > Rhorus exstirpatorius. The sequence continues at coordinate 4,417,656 of OY751321.1, read as the reverse complement.
GACCAACTCCTAAAGATGAGCAAGACAGACCTAAGACTGACAGTGGGAATCCTGACAGGACACTGCGGACTCAGAAAACACATGCACACGCTAGGGATAGAAGAGACCAGCGCCTGCAGGAAATGCGGGGAGGACGACGAGACGCCCATCCACATCCTATGCCACTGCCCGGCGCTAGTCGGAAAGAGGCTCGAACATCTAGGGTCACATCTTGTGGACCCTAGAGAAATCGTCACATTCCCGATGACCGGACTGCTGGCGCTGGTAAAAGACAGCGGTCTGGTATAGGAGGGAGTAGAAAGCAGCAAGGGGTGTACAATGGGCCACAGGCCTAAGTACGCGAGCAGACGATGCCCCCTTAGATCCGATTATTATTATTATTATTTTAATATGTAAATATTTTACCCTGAAGGTTCATGAAACCTTATTAAAATTATTGCACCAATATTTACCGCTGATCGCACAGCGCGCTCATGTATTTCTCTTATCTTGAAAATATTTTATTTATTGAACGAAAATCATTTTTTGGAAAAAATAGCAGAGAGGGAAACTCAAAGCTCAACCGAGAGATATGGTTAGTGAGCTCTCTCTTCTTTGGGCAAGTATTCGCTAACTCTCTCTATTTTTTTGTAGATATTTGCGTGCTTCATATAATGTTTTTATAGATGTTTGTATGCTTCATGCACCTTAGTAATATAATTTAATACATATCTCGCCCTCAAGATCGTCAAGCCTTATAAAAATTATGCCACCCACTTATGTATTTAATTTTTAAAAGTATATCTTTATGAATCGATCGAAAAAAGAGCCGTGAGGTGAACGCGATGCTCAGCCGAGAGGTACGGCAGAGATTACAAGCATAGTTATTGAGCTCTCTTCTTTGGGAGAGTATTCACTAATTCTGTTTGTCTCTCTCCCTCCCTCTCTCTCTCTCTCTCTCTCTCTCTCTCTCTCTCTCTCTCTCTCTCTCTCTCTCTCTCTCTCTCTCTCTTTCTGTATCCATATTTTTTTCCATGCTCGAGAGTCTTTCTTTAGGAACAATAGTGGGCATTTTTAATATTTTTCGATGTATATCGAGTATGCAGGAATAGTACTGCGAGTAATTGTGATTTCTCGAGATGTGTGAAGTGCATCAGCAACATGTCCCGTCTTTGCCAATGCTGCAAGCCTCTTCTCCCTATTTTTCACTTAATGTGTGCTTATCTCTATCAAACCTCGTGTCTCTGAATACACATAACTGCCTTCATTTACGAAGGTTCGAACGCTGCTACTTCTTCTCACACACATTTTTTTTTTTCACAGGGCATGATATTAAATGTTACTATTTTCTCTTTGAAAAAATAAAAGCAGCCGGGAATCGTTTGTTGATCGTCAGTGTCGTAATAATTTGCCCGGAAAAAACATTTTTCGAAGAAAAAGATTTTGATTATAAATTAAATTGAATTGATTGGAGACTCATGACGTTCGTTCGTACCGTTCGCTCACACGTTTCTTTCATTCGTAAAATTTGGGTGGTATGGTGCGAGAGCTCTCATCGCTCGAGCTACCGTTCATAGCTGCACCATATTCGACAACGATATGGTTATTATAGAATTGACTAAAGCTAAAGTAAAATTTAACAAACCGATATATGCTGGATTTTCAATTCTTGACCTGTCTAAAATCTATTTATACCGTTTCCATTATGACTATATGAAGATTACATTCGGCGAGCAAGCAAAATTATTGTACACAGATACGGACAGCCTAATCTATCACGTAACTACTCCAAATATCTATAAATCCATGAGACGGGACATACACCAATTTGATACATCCGATTACCCGACAAATAATCCCTATGGAATGCCTCTTGCGAATAAAAAAGTGTTGGGTCTTATGAAAGATGAAAATAATGGTAAAATTATGACCGAGTTTATAGGGCTTAGGGCAAAGTTATACTCGTATAAAGTACAAGGTAATGAGCTTGAAAATAAACGTGCAAAGGGCGTCAGAGGAGCGACTTTAAAAACCATCACGTTCGATGACTATAAAGTGTGTTTATTTCATTGTAAAACCCTGATTAGGACCCAGCACATGATACGCAGTTCAAAACATGTCGTAGAGACGGTTAGGCAAAATAAAATAGTATTAAGCTGGCAGGATGACAAACGAATTTTGTGCCCAAAGTCTACCGATACTGTACCATGGGGTTACGATGTGACGAGTAAAGACATGTACATGGAGGCATAAATCTTCGAGCAGTGAGAGTCGGCGAAACCTCTCAACGTTTCACGAGATTTGGGTTGGGAATGGTATGAAAACTGCGAATACATTGTATATGAAATAATAAAATTGATACGCTGGAGGGAAAAATCTATTAAAAAAAAATATATATATTGAAACCGACTTTTTTCTTAATTAATATCCTGTCCAACAAAATAATCCTGTGAGAGATGGGATAGAAGGTGGCGATTGAAAAGATCAATAATGTTCATTTGTTAAAAAATTTTATTACACATCAGATTTCCTTATCCAACTATTGTGGGCGTTTTCGAAACCCAACCATTTTACCAACATTTTATCCCCGCAAGTTTTCAATATTCGTTCAATCAGATGAATATCGGGATTTTCAACTCTAAGTAGCTCTTGCTCATAAAAACCACCGGCGATGGGTTTTTCAAAGACTTCCAAAGACTTCTGAAGACTATCAATTGCGTATTATGAGGAATTCTTCGAAGACTTCCGGAGACTCCCAGAGCCTCCAAAAGACTTACAAAGACTTCCGAAGAATCCCAAAAACTTCCACAGACTTCTAAAAACTTTCAAAGATTTCCAAAGGCTTTCGAAGACTTCCAAAAACTTCCAAAGATTTTCAAAAACATCTAAAGACTATCGATTGCGTATTATGAGGAATTCTTCGAAGACTTCGATAGACTCCCAGAGCCTCCAAAAGACTTACAGAGACTTCCGACGAATTCCAAGGACTTCCACAGACTTCTGAAGACTTTTAAAGAATTCCAAGGACTTCCACAGACTCCTGAAGACTTTTAAAGACTTCCGAAATGCCTTCGTGCTCACCCAAGGGGGGCATCATGATATTCTTTTAGCAATTTTTCTCGGCCTTCTTTGCTTGGGCAGGGAGAAGCACCGATGCTCAAGCAGCCACGAGAGGAACGAAGAAGGCTTCAGCATAGGCGCCGCCTATAGATATATCAATATATCAGAGATATCAATATATGTATAGTGAATAATATAAGGATATATATATATATATATATATACTAGGGGGGCTTCGCCCCCCTGCGCGGGGGGCTTCGCGCGCCAACCCCCCATTCTGTGTTTGTAACCTGTGTTTGTGTTCTGGGAAGGACATTAGTCTAGCTACGGTTTACAATGTACCGTATTCTTAATTCCATTTAATAATCCATTCTTTAAAATTATATTATCTTTATAGTATTTTATATTTATACTATTATTATTATATATTTTATATATAAGTATTATTATTATAGTATTGTTTGTTAAACTTACCATGAGTTCTCCTCAGACGTCGATCGGGTTGGAAAGAGGTAAGTGAGAGGGTAAATGAATAAAAGACACAATTTCGCGACAAACAATGTGTGCTTGCTTCGGCATAAAAACCCTCACGGAACAGAGGGAAAAGCCGAAGCAAGTCAAATATTTATTAAATGCTTTAAAATTATTTAAAATTCTTAGATATATTAATTCTTTAAGATCTTTCGTAGATGTATGTCGTCCGATTCTTTTTGATTTTCTTTCATCTGGTCGTGTATTTCCGTGTAGGAAATGATGACAGGAATCGGAATCTTTCCGGATAGGAAATGATGACAGGAATCTGTAGCAAACAAAGGTAAAAGCGTAGTTTTCCGTAGATTGGAACGACCATCTGTGAATCCGTTATTTGTCCTATTTATAATTAAGTCTAATTTGTCAAATTTGTGACGCCCCCCTTTATTTCTGTCGTTATAAAAAAAAAAAAAAATTGATTAAAAATAAATAAATAAAGAGTAAGTTATTTTTTTTGTGAGTGGTATTCCCTACATTAAGACTAATCCACTATCATCGCGTAACATGAATTTTAAATAGACTGAATATAAACTCTTTATAAAATTTCTTTCCAAACAATATTCTTTACATCTGTGAATTCTTCGGAATCAATTGGTATAAACAATTTTTTTGCATTTTTGCATCGTGAAAGAGCTACATATAATTGGCCATGAGAAAATAATGGTTTACGAAAATATATTCCTACACTTTCAAAACTCTGACCTTGTGATTTATTTATCGTCATAGCAAATGCTAATGTAATTGGAAATTGTTTGCGAAATAGGTTAAACGGCAAGGACGAATATTCTCCAGTGTCTAACGTGACTCTGGGAATGAAGGCAGTTTGACCTTTCTGATGTCCAGTAATAATTATTGCTTGTATGTTAAATTTATATAGTGCCAAAATTTTCAATCTAGTGCCATTGCAGAGACCATCACTAATACTCAAATTTCTAATAAGCATTATAATAGCCCCTACCTTTAATATTAATTTGTGAACAGGTAATCCAGTAAATTTTAACGAATTTAAATATTCTATTGGGTAATTTAATTGTACGTCTTCCTCGGATTGATCAATACCTTTATGTCTCGCACAGTTTATACTATAATAAATTTTTTCTGTAGTATGAAGTCTATTAAGAATTTTATCATTTAATCTAGATACATCCTCGTTGTGGCATGCTAAAATTGTGCTAGTTGAAAAATTAGTTTCTTCGTTCAAATCCCGACCATAAATTTTGGTACAAATATCGTTCGTTCTCCAGCTGTCGGGTATATTTAATGACTCAATTATTCCCTCACCAATTTTCAATAAGAAATCCGAAAATTCTTCGTTACAGGATCGCATATTTTTTTTTAATTTAAAAATTTTAAAATTAGACCACAAATGAGAATACTTTATTGTTTCTCGAACTATTGATGACCTGCAACTATTTTTTACTACAGGTAAAATTTGTCTAAAATCTCCACCTAATATTACTAATTTTCCAGCAAATATTGAATTATCAAGATTGCAACAATCTCTCAATGTTTTGTCTACAATTTATAAAGCTTTTTTTGGTATCATTGACGCTTCATCCCAAATCACAACATCACATTCACGTAATTTTTGTTTATCAGATTGTAATTTCAAAAATGTTGTCTCTATGTTTGATAAGTCTAAGGGCAACCTAAAAGTTCGATGACTTGTCATACCGCCTGGCAGCAATATTGAAGCAATGCCTGTCCAGGCCATTGATAGAAGTTTCTTGCCATTACCAAGAAAGTAATGTATTAATGTTTTATACAGAAAAGTTTTACCCGTTCCGCACGGGCCGTCAATAAAAATCATGCGAGTATTAGTATCTTTTATATAATCAAAAATATAAGATTGATCTTCATTTAGTTGATCAATCATTACCTTGAATATATCGTTATTTTTTCTTTTTATTCCTTCCACATCATCTATAATCATATCAGTATCTATATCTAACGGTTGAGGCAATCCAAAATCCACACATGATAAATTTTCCTTTTTCAAAACTTCGTTTATATCGTGCAAAGCTCTTGTCTCATGATTATCTCGAAAACCTTCACAAAAATTATATTTGAAATTTTCCCAAATTTTACAAGATGTAGGTGTGCTATCTGCTATGAGAAACCAAGCAAAAAATTTTCTAAATTGTTTTGGGGTCATGATAAAACAGGCTTCTTCAAAGATTTTGTAAATTTCCTCGTCACTTTCTACTGATCCCATTCCTATAACGGTTTCTTTGAATGTAGTATATTTTACATTTTCGTGCAATTTTAAATCATCGAAAGAAGTTGCACCTACAACTCTGTTTAAAATTAACTTTAAATGAAATCTCTCGATATCTTTCGGACTAACACTATTTAAACGACCAATTGTGTTTGAAAATTTTGTTCGCTTTATCCACATTTTTTTACCTAAATCAAAAGAGTAATATTTTGGTATATTCCTATATAGCACTTTTTTAGCATATTCGTAATTTTTATTTAATTTTAAACATGCTGTTAGAGTTGTTTCAGTAGCCTTTTTTAATGCCTCTTCTTCTTTGTCTTCTTCGAAAAGAATTTGTTGTTGGTTCTCAGTATGGATTGCTAAACGGGTAACAGAATGTGACCTACGGGAAATAGGTAACTCTTCTATCCTCCAAGCAGCCTCCGCAGGGCTAACGTATCGGGCATCAAGAAATTTTGTGATTTCATCATGTGTTATTTCTGAATTCAATTTTTTTTTTCTTCTGTGTTCTCTTTATTTATTTTTAAATATGCCTTATCATGGCCCTTATGCAAGTATAAGAAAAGATACTTAATGCTATGTATTGAAGCACAATAATGTATGCAAATATGACATTCGTATGTCAATAGAATATATCATTTTACGGTATAACCATGGAATTATCTACTCTAACAAATTGATCTCCTACCTTTGTGTTATACACGTAATGTTTATCCCTATTATCCCTACGTCTATATTTCGGATATCCATTATTTTCAAACTCAGTCTGATCACAAAATTCTTTTGGGAATTTTTTTGAACAAATTTTTTTATCTATATCGTAACAAGGTGATTTTTCAGTATGGGGGCCATGCAACATATGTTTCATGACTAATGACCTTAATTTATCGTTATTGTCGGGGATCTCGGCACTAATGTGTTTATCAATATCATCGGGATTCATCAATTTGTTGTTGTAATGTAATACAAATACTATATGTGCATGAGGCAAACCTCTTTTTTGAAATTCAATTGTATATACATAAGACAGAACTTTCCCAAAGATTTTTCCACTCATTATGTCAGCAATAATTGCACGCAATTTTAAATAAAATAGTCGGACAGTTATGTTGGGAATGTCATTACACGTTGTTCCCCGAGGAAAATTTTCAAGTATTTTTTTAAATTCCGGCCAATTGGGATTGCAAGTAACCGTGACGAATAAATCTGGCCTACCGATTTCACGTACCATAGCCATAGCATCCTGATAATTTTGTTGCATATGCCTTGGACTTCCGATATATGTCGAAGGTAAAATAAATAAATTTCCTAAACGTTCTTTATTTTTGAAATTACTCGAATCATTCGATGCACTATTTAAAACATGATCCATTAAGCCCTGATAACATTCTATTCGTAAATTTTTTTGGTTATATCGGAAGTAGTTTAGTCTGTTACTTTCTATTATTATGAAAGCTTAAATGATATACTGTTGTGTTAAACGACCACAAAATAAAATCGGGTTGAATTTATCTTTGGGTCTATATGCCAAACGGTATGAATAGTACTGTAGAGCAGTCAACCTATTGGTACTTTTTTTATTTTGCTTAATTGATGGACTCCATCCTAAATCTCCAGGAGGAAATATAATAGGAAAGGTCATTGGATCTAAATGACATGATAATTTACTCAAAACCTCGATACCGGTATCGTTTTTTGAATAATTTTTTTGATAGACACATAAATCAAAATTACATGGAATCTGACCGTCTTTCGATATTATCAATGCAGCACATTCTGCAGTTACTGGTGCATTATACACGTGTTTATTCAGAGATGGGTGTCGAGTAAAATATAAGAAATACTCTGGAAGAGTCTTATCTTTTGATAATTCGTGTAAATTTCTGTATTTGATAGCATACGGATTACTATTTAATACTTTCGTTATAATTTCGACATGTTCTACCACCAAATTCTGATTATTTTTTAATCTCTCTTGAGTCGCTTTATAATCATCATAAATATAAATCTGTCCACAATAAGGATTTTCATCTTCCTTCACACTTATTGTTGTTGGAGTATTGTGAAAAACTTGTCCTTGAATTTTTAAATTGTATATACCGCGATCAGTGTTAGTCATAAATTTCGCATTGAAAGTTGTGAATGAAAATCGACTATTATAATAACGAATAAGTTTCCGGTATTTTCTGTTATAAAGTAAATTCTTTAAATCTTCGGGATAATCTTTTAACGAAGGGAGTTCGATTTTCCCATCATGACAACAACTTTTTTTTGAAAATTCTTGGGACCAAAAGAAAGCCGAACAATGACTACAAACATAATCCATATCGCCAATATCGGAGTAGTTAACATTTGTTTGTTTTGATTTATAATTTCTTTGGGTCATTCGTTTTTTGGTCAAACGTTCTTCGGCCATACTATCTACCAAATCCTTCTGTCTTTTTTTCATCAAACGTTCTTCTGCCATGTCATCTACCAAATCCTTCTGTCTCTTTTTCGTCAAACGTTCTTCTGCCATGCTATCTACCAAATCCTTTTGTCTCTTTTTCGTCAAACGTTCTTCTGCCATGTCATCTACCAAATCCTTTTGTCTCTTTTTCGTTAAACGTTCTTCTGCCATGTCATGTACCAAATCCTTTTGTCTCTTTTTCGTCAAACGTTCTTCGGCCATGCTATCTACGTAATTCTTTTGTCTCTTTTTCGTCAAACGTTCTTCTGCCATGCTATCTATCAAATCCTTTTGTCTTTTTTTCGCCAAACGTTCTTCGGCCATGCTACCTACCAAATCCTTTTGTCTCTTTTTCATCAAACGTTCTTCGGCCATGCTATCTACCAAATCATTCTGTCTCTTTATCGTCAAACGTTCTTCGGCCATGTCATCTACCAAATCCTTTTGTCTCTTTTTCGTCAAACGTTCTTCTGCCATGTCATCTACCAAATCCTTTTATCTCTTTTTCGTCAAACGTTCTTCGGCCATGCTATCTACCAAATCCTTTTGTCTCTTTTTCGTCAAACGTTCTTCTACCATGTCATCTACCAAATCCTTCTGTCTCTTTTTCGTCAAGCGTTCTTCGGTCATGTCATCTGCCAAATCCTTCTGTCTCTTTTTTGTCAAACGTTCTTCTGTCATGTTATCTACTAAATCTTTCTTCCTTTTTTTCAACAATTGTTGTTCATTCATCTGATTTACCAAATCCTTCTGTCTTTTTCGTGTTACACGTTGTTTGCTCATATTTGCTATCCTATCTGCATCTTTTTTCTTTGCCAACATCACTTCACTAAGATTATGCACGCGTCTCCGTTCATTAATTTTTTTTTATTTTTCAAATAATACGACCGATTATATTCTTGTTGTGAATTTATTTCTTGTTGGTTAGCCCCTGAGCAATCAATATTTGAATAATCTATTATGTCATAATGCCCTGCATCAAAAATACGTGACAAATAAAGTATCAATTTATTATGGCTATCTATTGATCCATACTGTCTGGGAACTTGATATTCATTCTGGTATACCAATACTTGTACATCATACATGCTTACAAACGATTGAATTTCAACTTCTCCGCCAAAAGCACCATCCCGTGACATATGGAATGTATAAGAATTTTTATCGGATACATTCACATTATACGATTCGTCTCCTAATACGAATACTTCATAATACAACCAATGACTATTCACGTTAGCAACAATTTGCGATCTTACGACCCTATGCTTTTCTTGATCATTGAACAAAAAATAAGCGAAAGATCTAAATAAACAATTTCCATCGCCTATAATTCGTATTTTAATATTCCGTTGAGTCATTTTTTATGTGTCACAAATTCGAAAAATTATACTTGAATATGAGTAACGGATTCACAGTCAGGATATTTTTGGGACAGTTAGTAGTGCTAGTCGCGATATTCGTTTCTGTCTGCAATACGTACAGGAATAATTCGGGTCAAATTTCTGTTAATTGTCACAAATTCGCCTGAACCTATAAATATAAATTATACCTATAAGTATAAATTACAATGTAAATTTATTATAGCGGTTTGGATCAATAATAATAATAATCTGAGAACGTGGAATCGATTCTGATATACCAAAATTTTTTTTGGTAATCAAGGCTGCAGCTCAAAACAGCTCCAAATTTTTTTATGACCCTTGTGATCATTAAAAAATTATATAATAATAATGATTAAATGATAATATTAATGATGATTAATAATTATTATTAATTGATGATTATTGATGATGATATTGCTAATTCATCGATACATGACATTGCTAATTCATTGAAACATGATATTACTAATTCGAAAATTGCCATGTTTTGATTTTAATTTGCTAATACCAAAATTTCTATCTCTTTCGATTTTATGTATCGAAATTATGCATAGATGCCTTTTAATTCGTAAATTGCTATCTGTTTTGATTTTAATTTGCTAATTCGAAAATTGCTATCTCTTTTGATTTTATGTATCGGAATTATGCATAAATGTCATTTAATTTGTAAATTGCTATCTATTTTTATTTTAATTTGCTAATACGAAAATTGCTATATCTTTTGATTTTATGTACCTGAATTCTACATAAATGTTTTTCAATCTGTAAATTTCTATCCATTTTCATTTTAATTTGCTAATTCGAAAATTGATATCTGTTTTGATTTTATTTATCGGAATTATTCATAGATGCCTTTTAATTTGTATTCTATCTGAATTGCTATCTGTTTTGATTTTAATTCGCTGATTGGAAAATTGCTATTTCTTTTGATTATATGCATCTGAATTATGCATAGATGCCTTCTAATTTGTAACTTGCTATCTGTTTTGATTTTAATTTGCTAATTCGAAAATTGCTATCTCTTTTGATTTTATGTATCGGAATTATGCATAGATGTCATTTAATTTGTAAATTGCTATCTATTTTGATTTTAATTTGCTGATTGGAAAATTGCTATCTCTTTTGATTATATGCATCTGAATTATGCATAGATGCCTTCTAATTTGTAAATTGCTATCTGTTTTGATTTTAATTTGCTAATTCGAAAATTGCTATCTCTTTTGATTTTATGTATCGGAATTATGCATAAAAACCATTTAATTAGTAAATTACTATCTATTTTTATTTTAATTTGCTAATAAGAAAATTGCTATCTCTTTTGATTTTATGTACCGGAATTATGCAGATGCTTTTTAAATTGTGAATTGGTATCTATTTTGATTTTAATTTGCTAATTCGAAAATGTTATCTGTTTTGATTGTAATTTGCTAATTCGAAAATTGCTATATCTTTTGATTTTATGTATCTGAATTATTCATAGATGCCTTTTAATTTGTAAATTGCTATCTGTTTTGATTTTAATTTGCTAATTCGAAAATTGCTATCTCTTTTGATTTTATGTATAGGAATTATGCATAAAAACAATTTAATTTGTAAATTGCTATTTATTTTTATTTTAATTTGCTAATAAGAAAATTGCTATCTCTTTTGATTTTATTTACCGGAATTATCCATAGATGCTTTTTAATTTGTAAATTGCTATCTATTTCGATTTTAATTTGCTAATTCGAAAATTTTATCTGTTTTGATTTTAATTCGCTAATTCGAAAATTGCTATCTTTTTTGATTTTACGTATCGGAATTATGCATAAATGCCATTTAATTTGAAAATTGCTATCTTTTTTTATTTGAATTTGCTAATACGAATATTGTTATCTCTAGATGCCTTCTAATTTGTAAATTGCTATCTATTTCGATTTTAATTTGCTAATTCGAAAATTAAATTGAAACAAAAATTTATTGAAGTAATTATTCATGATATTGATGAAGTAATTATGAAAAATGAGACTTACTTGTGAGTAAAGGATTCACAGTTGATCGTTAAAATCTGATCACGAAATCCAATCAAGAATCCTGATCAGAATTATTCCGATGCGTATTGATGAATTAAACAAATAACCAATCAGATTTCGGCTAAATGTAATAATGTTGCCGGAACCTGATAAATAAGTTATCGAGTGATTTATTTATCGGTGATATAAATAAAATACTACTGATTTATTTATTTGCGGTGATGCACGTCCGATCAATCTGAGGTCTTGAATAAGACTGTCGCTCTGTTATTATTCACGTTGCTACCTTATCCCAAGTCATGGTAACCGTCGTCAAGCGTCAGTCATGGTAGTTATCTGTGTCTCTTGAGTATCTATGTTCAGTCCGGTGACTGTCGAATGTCCTATCGTCTCATCTCCCTTTAATAATAATAAAAATATAATAGTATCAATTATGATTTTAAACATCATAAAAATCAATGTTTACTACTAATAAAAAAAAAAATTCGATGAAAAAAAATTTTTTAATTAAAATTTTTAGTTTTATTACATTCGTAAAACACCTTCGTACTAAAAAAGTTCATGTGATATACCATGTAAGAAAATACATGATTAATCACATGGTAAATTGTAGTATTTTATGAAAAATATCATTGCACAATTTATTGTGTAATTTATTTTGTGATTTGTTACATGATTATATATTATATTATATATTATATATATTATATTATATATGATATATGATTATGAGTATAGTTCGAATCCATATCATTTATTTTGTAATTCATCATATGATTTCTCGTATGGTCCAGGTTTATAAAAAAAAAAAAAAAAAAAAAAAAAAAAAATTAATCACAAGCGAGGTCGAACCCACGTTCATGAGATTATGAAGCAGTCTTGCTACCGCCTGGCCTACGCCACTTACTTACACGAATTAATAGTTTGATGATGATGAAGTCAATATATGACCAGAATTTATTTTATTTTCTCCCACCGAGTTTAGCTTTATTTTGTTCCAACTATGATTTGTATGTAATAAGTAGCGTGGGCGAGGTGGTAGCGAGACCCTGATCATATGAAAAATCATATGATGAATTACTAAAATAAATGATATGGATTCGAACTATACAATAAATCATGTAACAAATCACAAAATAAAGTACACAATAAATTGTAATGTAATAATAACCGGGGCTTTGGTCTGGTGGCTAGCGTGCTTGCCTCTTAGCCAGAGCCTCGGGAGGTCCCGGGTTCGATTCCCGGTGTCGTAATCTTGTCAGGAGAAAATATAATATGGGCGTGACTAGCTCCAGATGTATGTATGGGGCATACACAAGTACATTTACTGGTGTGTGTCACGTATATATAGCTGTAGTCCATGTTTACGTTCTCCTGTCAAGATGTGACGTAGCTCCGACGCCGTGAGGCGAGCACGGAACCGACTGTAGTGGCCCAGGTTTTCCGCAGTTTCCCGGGGCCCATGATACGTGCTAATACGCGTGCCATGGTGAATACGCTATAGAATAGGAAGTCGGCTGCGGCCGCACGGGCCCTGGGTGTCTGGTTACTGACCCGGACCAGATACCCAGGGTTGAGGTGGATGTGAGGGAAGGATGGAAAGGGAAGTGAGGGAAGGAGTGCCGTCTTGAAAACCCCGAAAGGGAAGAAGGCGTGAGGACATAAATTAATTAAAAAAAAAAAAAAAAAAAAAAAAATTGTAATGTAATAAATTGTAAGTGTAAATTTATTTTTAAATAGACAATTTCGATGGCCTGTAATTCGTATGTTAATATTATAATTATTATTTAATTATTTTAATAATTGTAACCGGAACCTCAAAATCTGAGACGAATAATAAAAAAATATGAATCCGTCGAGAAAAAAATTGCGCATGCGCTATGGCTTCTGCATTTTGTCTCATGGCCTCTGTAATTTTATGTGCCTCGGCCTTTAAAAACAAAACTGTTTGTGCCATTCGATCTTGTAGTGTATGCGCATGAGAGTGTGCGCGTGAGTATACGAGCGCGCCGACACAGCGGTGCCGGCGGCTACGATACCGACTGTAGCGGTGCACGAAGATTGTACCACTTCAACTCTGGGCACCCAGGTGTGAGGCACGCGAGTAACGTTAATACGCACCAAGCTAGTAAGTACTAGCTTGGGCGTATTCCGGCATTGCCGAACTATTCTGTATATTATCCAAATAAACATTATTACCCACAGCATAATTCAGTGTCAGTATTCACGTAATACCCAGTATATTACATGGCGACGAGGATGCTAGAGACTAACCACGTGTGTGAAAAGTGGGCAATAGTAAAGCGGAAGTGAAAAAGAGCAAGTGATAAAGGCTTCCTTCTCCTGTGTGCGGGTGAAAAACAATAATGAAAATGTGTAAATAATGTGGAAAACAATTAAAAAACTCGAAAAGTTGATACACTGGGCAAAGTGAAAACTAGGGTTGAACGAAAAAAAAAAAAAAAAAAAAAAAAATACTTAAATAAAAGCTATTGATAAAAAGTGTTGGGGATAAGCATAAATTAATGAGTAACACGCAAGAAGAAAAACTAAAAGTAGGTTGGGTGTACTTGTTAAATAAGCAACAAATATTTGCCGAATTAATTAGACGGGAAATTGAATTCGACGAAAGTGAGAAATTCGAGAGATTGCGTGGTATATTAGTCGACGCCGTCAAGAAAGAGATAGAGAACGCGGTTTCAAAACAAGGTACGGACGAAGAAGATAAATATAAAGAGAAATTGGACGAGAATTCCAACGCCGACTCGAGTGAATACGGATCAGCAGAAGAGTCAGACGAAGATAGCGACATGGCGAACGACAACGCAAGACTGGAGTTTTGTTTACAAAGAGACGACTGGGAGCTATTCACAGAGAGATTGGAATTTCATTTCGAAGCCAAGGACGTCAAAGAACAAAAAAAAGCACCAACACTAATCGGAAAGCTGGACGAAGAGGCCTACAAACTACTTAAAAATCTAAGCGCACCAACATCGTTGAAAGAGCAATCCTACTCAGCAATGGTCAAATTAATGAACGATCACTTGAAGCCAAAGCCCTCAGAGGTTATGGAAAGGTGTATATTTAATCAAGCGCGGCAACAAGCTAATGAAAAAGTCGCTGATTTTGCCGCCAGATTAAAAACACTGTCGTTAAACTGCAACTACACGGATCTAAAAATCGCGTTACGTGATCAGTTTGTATGTGGTATACGGGATGAAGACACAAGAATCACGCTTTTCAAAATGGAAAAGCTAGATTACGACGGTGCCTTGAAAGAAGCAATAGCAAAAGAAGCCGCCGTGATAAGCGCAACGGCATCGATGAATGCATTGGAAGGCAGAAATACGCAAAAACAGTAGAAGAAATGTTAACACAAACGATACAAGGTCACCAGCGAAGCAGCAAAGCGAGCAGAGCAATAGCAACAAAGACAAAAGTAAGAGCGCGCCAGGCAGGAGTAAACAAAACATCGAATGTTATTGCTGCGGTAGGCCGAATCTCGTGCGAACCGAGTGCTACTTCAAGAACGCCGAATGCCGCTACTGTAAAGGAAAGGGACACTTGGAGAAAGTCTGCAAGAAAAAAAAAGCAGCGCTAAACAAGATAGAAGAAGACGACGACAGCGATGACGACGCCGAGGCCGAAACATCGCAGCACTCTACACATCGCGAAGACTTCTACAAACTCGAAGTAAGCAAGCGCAGATATGAATGTTTACACGTAAGCGATAAAGGCATAAAAGCGAACGCGGAACCCATGTATATCGGTGTTATGATAAACGGAAAAGAAATAAACATGGAAATCGATACAGGGACGTACGCAACGGTGATTTCGGAGTACGAAAAAAATAAGCAGTTTAAAAATTTGAATATTTCTAAAACAGTAGTAAAATTGCGTACGTACGATAACAAAGAATTGAAACCGATGGGTAAACTAACGAACTTGGCGGTCGAATTCAATAAGGCAAAATGCACCGCGGATTGCTTTGTAATGCCGGGAAAAGGTCCCACCTTAATCGGCCGACAATGGCTAGCAGCATTGGGCCAGTGGCCATTAAGAATTAACAATAAATTGAGCTTAAATAAAGTGAACATTGACAAGATAACTGAGTATATTTGGGATACATTTAAAGAATTATTCATTGACGAGCCGGGCTTGTACAACAAGAGCAAAATCAAAATCTATCTGAAAGAAGGGGCTCGCGCAGTAGCGTTAAAATGCAGACATGTACCAGAAGCGCTGAAGCCGCCGGTAGAAAGAGAAATTAAAAGACTAGTAGAACTGAAACATTTAAAAAAAGTTGAAAGTAGCGAATGGGCTACTCCACTGGTACCAACATTTAAAAGCAATGGTAACATCAGACTGTGTGGAGATTTCAAACTAACGTTAAATCCGTGGATCATAATTGATAAATATCCGCTGCATACGATCGAAGAAATATTTTCAGTCTTACAAGGCGGGGAATCATACTCAGAACTAGACATGTATCACTGTTATATGCAATTCGAACCAGACGAAGAGAGTGCAAAATTATTGACGGTTGTAACGCACCTGGGGCTATACCAATACACAAAGCTACCGGAGGGGGTATCTACCGCGCCCGCAGACTTTCAAAAGAAAATGGACGAATGTTTGAGAGGATTAAAAGGCGTAATTGCGTATATCGATAATATCTATGTAACGGGTCGCACTAGAGAAGAACACGTAAAAAATCTAGAAGCGGTATGCGAGCGGTTAGTTGAAAACGGTTTAAGGTTAAATAAAGATAAATGCACATTCCTGCAAGAGAAAATCGAAGTCCTGGGGTTCGTCATAGATAAAAACGGGTTGCACAAAGCCAAATCTAAAGTCGATGCCATGGTTCAAGCACCGAGACCGAAAAATTCCAAAGAATTATTGTCATTCCTAGGCTTAATTAATTTTTACGCGCGATTCCTTAAAAACAGATCGGACAATCTAAAGCCGCTGTATGAATGTGCAAATGCAAAAGAGTTTGCATGGAATGGAGATTGCGAAAAAGCGTTCGAATGGGTTAAAGACGAATTAATTTCGCCGCGCGTGTTAGCGAACTTCGACCCAAAAGAACAAGTGGTACTAGCATGCGATGCGTCATCATACGGATTATCGGCCATTCTATCACACAGGTACAAAGATAATACGGAAAGGCCAATCGCGTACGCGTCAAAGAAAATTGCACAAAAAGAATTAAATCGCACTATCCTAGATAAAGAAGCGATGGCAATCATTTTCGGTTTCAAACGATTTTACCAATTTATCTTTGGCAGAGAAATAATTTTGAGAACCGACAATCAGCCTCTACAACTAATATTAGGCCCACGTAAAGGGATACCACAAACCGCGGACAGTAGATTGCAAAGATGGGCATACTACTTGTCAGGATTCAAATACAAAATAGAGTATATTAAATCGAAAGCAAATGCAAACTGTGACGCATTATCTCGTTTACCGGTTGATAATAACACGGACTTATTAACGACTGAGTTTTCAAACGTATATTTTTTTAACGAGGGTGTAAATTGCGTTGATAGCAAAACACTAGCGTCAGAAAGCAAAAAAGATAAAGTACTAAATAATATCATTAAGTATACCGGCAACGAATGGCCTAATGTAAATGAATTATCAGAAAACGAGAAAATGTATCACAGGAAAAGACTTGAGTTTACGGTCGATAAAGAGTGCTTGTTTAAGGCTTAAGGGCTTAAGGGCTTAAGGGCTTAAGGGCTTAAGGGCTTAAGGGCTTAAGAGCGGTCATTCCCGAAAGCATGCAAACGTTAATATTAAAAGAATTACACGCTACGCACATGGGCATCGTAAAAATAAAAACGTTCGCGCGCTCATACGTGTGGTGGCCAGGTATAGACAAAGACATTGAAAACCATGTAAGCAAATGTATCACGTGCTTAATCGAACAAAAGAAACCGCCAGTCACCACTAACAACATGGCCCTACCCGGATCGAGTGTGGGGTCGGATACACTGCGATTTTCTAAGCTTATACGAGAATATGTATTTAGTTGTAATTGATGCGCGATCTAAATGGCCAGAGGTCATAAACTTCAAGAAAAATGAGAAAACGTATAGATTAATCGAAGAATTTGAAAAATTGTTCGCTCGTTTCGGATTACCCGAACACGTAGTAACAGACGGGGGACCACAGTTTCGCGCGGATGAATTTACAACGTTCCTACGTAGAAACGGGGTAAAACACAGCTTCTCGCCACCGCATCATCCGGCATCAAATGGAGCAGCCGAAAACTTTGTGGGGACATTAAAAAATAAAGTTAAAAAAAGCGTAAAAGGGGGAGAGACGCAGGAAAGTGCAGTCAACATGTTCCTATTTGACTACAGGAACATTGAGCATTGTACCACGGGAACAAGCCCAGCGCAATTAAGGTAGAACGATACCATATGTCAAAAAAGAGGGATTTTGATGAAAATTGGTAGATACATTCGAAATTGAGTAAAATGTTTGCTCGAAAAATTTCAACAAATTTGATAGTACCGTTTCTGAGAAAATTGAATTCGTTTTTTACATTGGATCTTATGGAAAAGGGTAAAAAAACCGCAAAAAACATTGAAAAACTACCTTTAAAAAAGCCACTTTTTGATAAAACTAACACAAGAATATGAATCAACTCTCAAGATCACTCCTGAAAAATTTGCAGCAATTTCACCGTACCGATTATCTGCAATGTGCAAAAAATAAACAATAAATGCAATTTTTCACTCTGTACTGATGAACATAGCTCCAAGCGCGGCAACGTTGTATCGACCAAGGCGCTCTCGTATACCTATATACAGTCCGGCTTACAGTTGTCAGACTCGCTCACGCACACACACAAACGCACTGCAGATATTGACATGTTGACACATAAGCACGATATTGACATTTTGGCATCCTACAAGACACGATTTTTTTTCCCCTCGTTTTTCACCTTTTCTGCCTCCTATATTTATTTTTCATTAATTTTTGCTCCTTAAATTTCCTCCCAATTTCAACGAGCCTTTGACAATTTTTTTTATTTTTCGCTATTATAAATCATCCTTTCAACCTTTCCTCAAAAACATCTGACGAACGCCTCTAGAGTCTCGAGCTTGGGCTTGGAGCTTGGAAAATGCAGCCATCAGTTAAAAACTGAAACCGGTATACGGCGTTGCCGCTGTCAAAGCAACTATTGCGAAATGTTTAATATGCAACGAGGAGCATTTTTTGTCGCTAAAACCAGGAATATTATGTTTGAAATAGTTATTAATGGTTATTTTTCAACAAAAAGTACACAATCATCACCTTACATGTAAATTGAAAACCAGAAAATTAATTCACGTGCAGTTGGTAACACGAATGGCTCCCCATGTTAAAGCATAGGAGTACCCCTCTCGCCACCTGCCCCGCAAAAAAGGTAGCGTTCTACCTTAATGGACAATCGCAACTTGCGAACGAGACTTGACCTACTAAAACCATCCGTACACGCGCACGTAGAAAAGAAACAGCGCGCGCAGATTGTAGCAAGAGCAGGCACACGACAAAATGACATAGAAGTAGGTGACGCGGTATTACTCGATAACTTCGGCGTTAGAGGCGAAAAACGTATACCGGGCGAGATTGTAACCACGGCGTCTCCATCAACCTTTGTCGTGCGAGATTGTAATAACAAGTTACAAAGACGTCATCTAGATCAAATTGTAAATCGACGAGATCAACGAATCCCTGTAAGACGCTCACCGCGCTTCAACAAGTCTTAAAAAGGCGGAAAGTTGTAGTGTATGCGTATGAGAGTGTGCGTGAGCGTGAGTATACGAGCGCGCCGACACAGCGGTGCCGGCGGCTACGATACAGACTGTAGTGCGTGCACGAAGATTGTACCACTTCGACTCTGGGCACCCAGGTGTGAGGCACGCGAGTAACGTTAATACGCACCAAGCTAGTAAGTACTAGCTTGGGCGTATTCCGGCATTGCCGAACTATTCTGTATATTATCCAAATAAACATTATTACCCACAGCATAATTCAGTGTCAGTATTCACGTAATACCCAGTATATTACAGATCTGTCATAATTTATATATGAAAATTTTTTGTGTCATAACTTATATATGAAAATTTATCTGTCTTAATATAATACATATAATTTATATATAAAAATTATATGTGATAATCTATGTGTGAAAATTTATATATAATAATTTAAATGTGAAAATTTACGTGTCATAATTTATATGTAAAAAAGTTTTATCTGTCATAATTTATATGTGAAAATCTATGTGTCATAATTTATATTTCAAAAATATTTATACGTAATAATTTATATATGAAAATTTATCTGTCTGATTTATATGTGATATTTAAATAGTGTCTAATTAATGTGTGTAATTTTAATAGTGTAATAGTGTAATAGTGGAATAGTGTAATAGTGGAATTATTATCATCATGTCGAACCGAAAGAATCCGTCCTCCGATAGTGAAAATTGCAGCACTCAACCACCATCGAAGAAGCCTAAAATCACCCACGAACCACCAACAACTCTTCCATTCACAACAAATGATTTTTTAAATAACGAAATTCACATTGGAGATAAATTTGTGTAAGTAATAGATATATTCAATATATTAAATCTTATATATGAATAAAAAAAATTAATAATCGGCAAAATTTTGGCTTCATTATCGAAGATATTTTTATAAATTTGATAGCTTGGTGTTTGTGTCGAAAAACACGTGCCATAACTTTTTCAAATTTTTTTCTCCATTTTTTTATGTATCATTTGGTATCGAATTCTTTAATTTGAAATTTTTTAATTTTTTAAATAATTTTAACGTATTGAATAAAAAAAATTAATCTGAACTTTCAAAAAAAAAAAAATATACCCCAATTAATATTTAGAAGACTCACAAAATCAAAATAAAACAAATTTAATTTAAAAAAAAAAAAATAAAGAGTTAAGACCGAAGCACATAAAATTACAAAAACCATAATCAGAATGCAGAAACTGTAGCCCATGCGCAATTTCGAAAGGCTAGTCCAGCCAGCCATATGGCTCGATGGAATAATTCATTCATATAAAATTTTTTAATTTTTTAAATTTAATTTTGACGTATTGAATACAAAAAATTAATCTGTACTTTCCAAAAAAATATACCACAATTAATATACGTATAGAAGACTCACAAAATCAAAATCCGAATAATAATTTTTTCATCATTTACTAAAATTCAAAAAAAATTTCTATATTTTTTTCAATTACAAAAAAAATCACAAAATCAAGCGAAAAATTGACAATTGAAAATTGATTATCGGCAAAATTTTTGTTTCACTGTCAAGGATCTTTTTGTGTTTAGCTTGGTGTTTGTGTTGAAAAACACGTGTCATAATTGTTTCAAATTTTTTCCTCCATTTTTTATATACCATTCGGTATCGAATTCTTTCATTTAAAATTTTTTTATTTTTGAAATTTAATTTTAACGTCTTGAATAAAAAAATCAATCTGAACTTTCCAAAAAAAAATATATCCCAATTAATATTTAGAAGACTCACAAAATCAAAATTAAAAAAAAAAATAAAATAAAAAAAAAATAAAGAATTAAGACCGAGGCACATAATATTACAAAAACCATAAACAGAATGCAGAAACTGTAGCGCATGCGCAATTGCGAAAGGCCAGTCCAGCCAGCCATATTGATGGATGGAATAATTCATTCATTTAAAATTTTTTAATTTTATTGATTTAATTTTGACGTCTTAAATAAAAAAAATCAATCTGTACTTTCCAAAAAAAATATACCACAATTAATAGACGTTTAGAAGACTCACAAAATCAAAATCTGAATAATAACTTTTTCGTCATTGGCTAAAGTTCAAAAAAAATTTCTATATTTTTTTCACTTACAAAAAATCATATAGTAAAGCGAAAAATTTATATATAATCGACATTTTTACTTATATAACTCACTCAAGAATTACTAATCGTTTCAGATCACTGATTGGTTTCGTAGATAATATATCCGATATAAGAACGATCAAATCTAAAGAATCAAACGGGAATTTCGAGTTATTTAAATTTATAATAAATAACAATCAAGGATCAAGAATTTCATGCTGTGCTTTTAACACAGATGCTGTAACTTTCTCGGCAAAAATTAAATTAAATCAAGTAAGCACTGTTTTAAAAATTAATTAACTATACACAAATTGACCTACCTTAAAATAAAAAAAAATTTACTATTTCATAAGAATATTTGTAGAAGTTCAATTCATTCCTTATGACCTAATGTATTGATCGATGCGTAGATCCTCCTGATACAAAATTCTACTGCAACTCAGAGTTCATCATACAATGAAGGAAACATGTTTTTTGAGTTGCAACTAAAACATTATACGGAAATTACCGACTTAGGCCAATTTGACGTTCTACAAATTTATGGCAACATTGAAAAAATTAATATTGATCAAATTCATGATAAAATTGGACACATAAGTACGTAATAAATTTGTATTTTAAATAATTATAAGCATATATAATATACATTAATATTGATAATAATTACTAACATTAAACATTCAGAATGCGAGGGATATCTACGTGATCAATTTATTATGATTAATAAAATCAAATCTAGTGAATATACCGGGACAATCACCGACGGGATCTTCAAGCTCGAGGTGGTGATTTCAAACATAAAAGAAAAAATTAAAATTAGTCAAGGCCAAAAAATTGAGGTTATAGAAGTCCAAGAATATGGTAATACATTTTTTTACAGTCATAGAATTGAAAATGAAAATTAACAACATAAAAAAAAAATTTCATCTAATCATTTATTCCAGAGAATAAAAACATTTACCTGAAAATTCAAAATATCGAGCATATAAAAATTATCGAAGTACCGATGATGCCATTGAATGAGCTTATTTTAGGAGGAAAATTAATTCGTCGAAATACAGGATGATAAATTATTATGTGAGTTAAATTTTTTCCTAAATTTCTTGGAATGATTGTAATATAAAATTGACAACAACCAATGACCTAATAGACTACTGGGGATACCAAAAAAAGAAAAATATATACTACCCCATATATAGTATTATTAAAATTCTTTTATAACAGTTTGATTGTAATTCTCCCCTATTTTTATAACTTGAAACAAATATAGAACGATCGACCGATCACGAAAAGGAAGAATGAAAAAAAAGGAAGCAATTCTAAAAACTGAAATGGAGACGGTAGCGGCGGTAATGGAAAATTTATGTGTGCTTAAATTTATGTGTGCTTTAGATAGTTATTTAAACAAATTAGATAATACAAAAACATTTAATGGAATTATTTAAGAACATTTCAATAAATTGTAAGTATATTGTAAACCGTATATAGAAATGTCCTTCCCAGGTTTTTAAGTTTTGGTTTTCCCTGGGGCATTGGGCAAATGCCAGGACATAGCTGAGAGAAATCCAAAATAAAAAATAAAATTTTTCCTCAGTACATACGATATATTGTCATGTGTGGTTTGGGTTTGGGCTTGGGTTTGGGTTTTGGGTTTGGGTTTGATTATGTTTGGGTTTGGGTTTGGGTTTGGGTTTGGGTTTGGGTTGGTATAGGTCAAGGTGTATTCTTGACACGGCGGCGGCGGCGGCGGCGATATATTTATATAATATAGAACGATATGTATAAAGTTCCCTTTTGAGAATACGTGTATATAATGGCACATGTGAATAATAGAATATATATAGTTATGAAATAGGTAGTTTCAATATAGGTATTGTTTGAAATATTGTAACGAAATGACAACGCGGATATTTGTTTTCGGGGCGGGTTTATTAATTACAATATGATCCCTGATCGCTTATCATAGTACGGCCGCACATCATGACGTTTATCCCGAGACTCCTAAACAACTGAAGGTTCGATCGTCAGTTCGTCAGTTCTGTCAATGACGAGCTCGCTTGTCGTTTCTTCTATCCTGTGTATTTTATTAGGCTACTCTCCATGTTCATAACACTATCCTCCCCTACGAAAAAGTTGTCGTCCCGACAACTATATACTATCTATTTAAGAATTCTCTCCTCCTGGGAGTTGCCGCCTCTACAACTGCCTAAATGTCCCTATGATGTGTCATGGTCCATCGTTCTAAACTCGATCTGAAATACGTAGCCTACACTGTCCTGACATTTGTCCATGTCCTCAGGGAAAACCATGACGACAAAAACCTGAGGTAGGACAGTGTTCACAAGCTAAATAATTATATGCTATATCCAAATGATCATTGTTCTAACCGTCCTTTACTTGATCTGTCAATATCCCGAGTTAAAATAAACACATTCCTTCAATAATTTTCATCTTCAAATTTCTTCTTTCCTTCCTTTCTCTCATGTAAATCTCTTCTTATGCCAACCATCACCAAAATATGACAGGAATGGTCCGAACTCGGGATCAAAGGAAATCTGTAATAGATGAAATAAAAACGTAGACTTCTGTACGCACCAATATTTTTCCTCCATTTCATTTTTTTTTATTCTGTCTATTTCTATTATCTACCTATGATTTAATTATTTTCAATTGCATATTATCTACCTATTGTCTAAATTCAATATTTTTCGTCACGAAATTCTTTAAAAATCGTTTAAGGTGGCTTTTCTAGCGTCTACAATTCCATGTAAATAACTTCAATTTGACTATATTGATGTATTTATTTTATTTACTTTTTGAAACTTTATTTTCTTTGTAAATCTTGACAAGGACCTCAAAAAAATCAGCCATACTATCCGAGAATATTTTCGGACCTGGATTTCCCCATCAAAAACTCTTTTCTCTTTCTGCAAGCCATCCGGGAATGAAATAAACAAAATATAACCTATCCATCAATTCTGACCCCAGCAATTGATCACAGTCTTTTTCAAGACAAAAATTAAATGGCGACTCCTCGGCACTAAGCCCGTCAGGCAGCCCCTACTCCCTATTTCCCGGTGCCCAGAACAAATATTTCATGGCCCAAGCCAACGTGCCTTATCAATCACTGAAAATCCAGTCCTAGATAACCCGAAAGAGCATAACCTCTTCCTCCGAAGTCCGTTGATTAGATTTCACCTATGAATTCTTATTCGTAGAAGAGCGTCATCGAGACGTCAATTTATTCTTTTTCAAATTGTATAACCGCTCAATTGTAAATGCTACTGGGAGTGCCGTTAAGACCTCAATTTTGTTCATAAATAATTGTTATTCATTCGCATGATTTCTTATCTATCAACAGGTCATAAAGACCTTACTTTTGGTAAACTTTGATTTGTGTAATTTTCTTCATAAATATCAATCTTAGTAAATTGTGAATCAACGATCTAAGGACAAAATACATAGCTTTAATGTCGTAATATCCTTTGTTCTGTCATCCGTGGATCATCATGAATCCGTGGATTCGTCAAATTCCAAATTTTCTTTCAGCTAATCCTTATTATTCTTCTATTACATCGTCCTATGGTGTCCTTATTGCCGTTTACAGAGCGCCGTCGAGGCCTCAATTTTTGTATTCTTCGTATTTTCACGATCCTTTTTTACGAATGTGTCATGGAGATCACAATTTCTTTTTTTTTTTTTTTTAATCTTCCGAAAGAAATTACTTTTTTTAAAATTTTTTTATTACGATTGAGTTATCGAGACCCGGATTTTATTTTTATTTTTATTCTATTTTTTAAATTAATTTATTCGATCGCGAACGTCATTTCGATATTTATTTATTTATCATTTTAAATTTTATTTTATTGGTTTCGCGTATCCTAAATCCCACTTCTGACACCAATGTAACGAAATGACAACGCGGATATTTGTTTTCGGGGCGGGTTTATTAATTACAATATGATCCCTGATCGCTTATCATAGTACGGCCGCACATCATGACGTTTATCCCGAGACTCCTAAACAACTGAAGGTTCGATCGTCAGTTCGTCAGTTCTGTCAATGACGAGCTCGCTTGTCGTTTCTTCTATCCTGTGTATTTTATTAGGCTACTCTCCATGTTCATAACAATATATATAATATAGGTGAGGTTCAAAAGTTGATTTGAGTAATTTTACGTGTGTTGATCCCAGGACGTAACAATTCTCCGTTCAATATGGCGTTGGTGACACGTTCGCGAAACTTTTTACCGCCGCGACGTCTGCCCATTAAAATAGAAATATAGGATTATGACAATCCTTGAAATTTGTATTAAAACAGTTTCGAGATATTAATTATTGGAATGGATCTTACAGTGCGTGCTACCGTTTTTTTTAATTTCGGCTAAACTTTTCCGCTGATCATGAATTTACTATCAAAAGCAAAAAAAAATTGTACTGAAGCTCGAATTGTTTTTTCCACTGTTATTTGATTAACGTTCGGATTTCACTTCAATTGTATACCATCGTTGTGAAGTTCCTCAATTACTTTACCAAAAAAAATCGACTCAATGAAAAATATATTGTTGCTGGAGCACGCGTTACTACGTTTGAGGAAAAATAAAAAAATAAGGGAAGGGAGAGCAGTGGTGCAGTGGGTGAGGCTCTGGGTTCGTACGCAGCGGACCCGGGTTCGAGCCCCACGGCCGACACCGATGGAATTTATTCTATGTGTTTAATCTGCAAACCCGGTGGTTCGGATCCCACCAAAACAAATGCCCGAAAACACCTTTCTGTGATGGGTGGGTGGTCGGGGTACGGCTCTGGAGGACTTCCGTAGCGGTTCTTATCGCTCGGAAGGTGTCCCCTTAGCAGTGCTCTGACTTACTCACTGAATCACAGTAAAGGAGGAGATCGCTTAGGGCTACTCTGGAGACCGCGCTTGAGTTTACTCGCGCGGCCACCAGGGGGGAACTAGGGAGTCTCCGACCTGTATCGGCGGTAGGTTTTCTGCAGTTTTCCTCCGTCCTCGGCGAATGCGATGTATCGCATCGCACCTTTACGACCAACCTGTAGGTTGGTCGTAAAGGTGCGATGCGGCTGCAGATGTATGATCGCGAGGAGGAAGAGGTGGTAATAATGGTAAGAGCAGGCGGTTGATTGGTCGAAAGTCGATACGAAATCACCGCCCTTGTAAAAACCCCCAAGAGGGGGTTACAAGTAAAACTCGAGTATGTATTAAAAAATAAGGGTCAGAATATCTGTAATAACTACTTTATCCGAGCTTTACTGCACCCAAATTGTAGCTTTCTATGTTAAGGAGGTTGGTCGCCTAACGCATAATAATAAGAATGGGTTCACATTTATTCAGGATACTCGCAAATAGGTATAACGACGCGGGGCGAAATTTTAAGTCATTCCTCTGCATAGTTTCCCTGTAATCAATTGTTGAAGTTGCACTCTTATACATGGGTGACCATAGCTAAATCGTACGTATCTCATGAAATACTTCATAACAACGTTAAAAATTATAAGAATTCAATGAAAATGGATCCAGATAATCATCACATCTTTGGGAAGAAGTTCGCGAAGAGCGAAATGCTTCATGTACATAGTTATTAAGAAATTCTAAAAATAAAACAACTTTCGTTGTATTATAATGTTCGCCCGGGAACTTGTGACGCGGACCTCTCTTTCGCACTCTGCCCGCCCGGCAACCCGCGCACAAGCGGCCGTTCCCCAATTTTTCCTTCCCGCACAGAGGTGACCAACCTCGTTAAAAAGAGTAGCTGCAATGATTGTTCAAAAAAAATATCTCTCCCCCTACTTAACTTGTAATTAATTTTTTTTTTTTCTGCATTCGTGTTAAAACAACAGGTTTAAATAGTGCTAATTTCGATTCGGTAACATGAAAATTGGGGGCGAAATTCCATTTGTTTATGAGTCAAAAACGTACCCCCTTTTTGGAGCCATTTTTCACGTACTTAATTGTAAAAATCCATTTCGCCTCAAAGTGTACTTGATATTAGGACTTTTCAGGATTAATATTTTTTAAGTTTTATTGCTCTGCGATAATATTCCAGCCCGGAAATTCCGTGTGAAAAAAATCGGTTTTTTTTATAACAAATGCCTTTTTTCAAAAAGCATTCATCCGATCGAACTCCGGTTTTACACATTTTTTTAGTATACCAAGAGACATATAATCCCAGACTTTCTCAGATACACATGCATTATTGCATAAATAATTAGTTATTGTAGAAACAACGGTTTCAGCAGATTTTTATTACTTTGCAAGAGAACAAATTAATTAATTTTAATGTCAAATTGTTCGTCTTTTTAATACCTATAAATTATTACTCAACTATTGTTTTCTCAGATCAATAGTTTCGTCGCTATCATTCAAAAACATCATTTCACCTACTTTAAACGCACCGCAAATTATTTTGCCGAAAAATCTGTGGCCGGAAAACTATAGGCCTTTATCACGGGCATTGGCTCTATAAGAATATACAGGTCGGATTCGTTCTGGATCGGTGTCATGCAAAAATGCTTCAGATCCTGGACTATTTCGATTTATCAACGAATCGATTGCATGTTTTTTAAATCATAAATACCGAAAATCTCAGATTTTTCGAGATAACATTTTCAACGATCACATAAATTCGCAATGCTCGCGAACGCTTACACCTTATACCATACAGGAGGACGGAGCAGTCCCTATGCTGGAGCATTGGGGAGTGCGTGCCAAGTAGAGCAAAAAAGACAGAAGACAGTGATTCGTGCGTAAGAAAAAGTGCTCCCTCGAGGGAGTAAACGTTGCCAAGTTTAATAGGAGCGTTGCCACGTTTGTGTTCTGTACAAATTCTATACCCTATGTGAAATAACTCGACGGAATCATACCCTCAGGATTACAGCCGTCGTATGAGCAGTCGCGAATAATACATTTATTTCGTTATGATAAAATAATTGAAAAAAAGGACTATGAAATATTGCTGGGCTCCTGGCTGCAAAGAATCGTTGAGCTTCAACTCAGCAGAGAACTGGGATTTTTTCATTTATTATTTTGCAAACTTTTATGTCCGTAGGGTCTTTCATTATTCAAAATAATTTTTAAGAAATCCCAGTTCTTCGCAGTCTAAATACTGCATACAGGAAATTTTTCCAAAATAAAAAATTACAAAATTCCAGTTCTCCGTTGAGCTTCAACTCAACGGAGAACTGGGATTTTTTTTATTTCTTATTTTGCAAACTTTTATGTCCGTAGAGTCTTAACTTATTCAAAATAATTTTTTTTAAATCCCAGTTCTTCGCAGTCTAAATACAACATACAGAAAATTCTAGCAAAATAAAAAATTTAAAAATCACAGTTCTCCGTTGAACTACAACTCAACGGAGAACTAGGATTTTATTATTTCTCATCTTGCAAACTTTTCCATCCGTCGAGTCTAAAAAAGAATCTTCTTTGTCCATAGAGTCCGTACAGAGAAAAATTTCTGTTCTCTGTTTGAGTTCAAGCTCAACGGAGAATTCAATTGAAAAAAAAATTATTTCGAACAATTTAAGACTCTACGGACATAAAAGTTTTGCAAAGTAAGAAATAAAAAAAGTCCAGTTCTCCGTTCAGCTTGAACTCATCCGTTTTTTATCACTACACTTACAGGCGATCTTACATGTAAGAGGTCCTACATGTAACCGTGGCAAATTAACAAGACCCATAGCTGATATTGTTAACCTTTGCCAACTAGCAGAGCAAGTCTTCCGAGGTACATCGGGTTCAATTGAGAATGCGAATTATAATCATCCCGGGTAGAAATTTGTTAAGGCGTGCCTGATCAGGGTCAGGCCGTGATCAGGGGTTAAAACGGGCAACCTTATTCAGGCAATACTGATATGACCCTTATCAGGCTTGCCTCAATAAGGCCGTAGTGGAGCAAACCCTAGTGAGGCCCTGCTCTGGCTCACCTTAATAAGGCCATATTAGAGCTCACCCTTAATAAGACTTACCTTAATAAGGCCATATTAGGGCTCGCCCCAGTGATGCCCTGCTCCGGTTTACCTTAATAAGGCCATACTAGAGCTTACCCTGGTAAGGCCCTATCAGCTCTCGGCCTAACGAGGCCCTGCGCAGCTTATGCTAGCAAGGCCCCACTCGTGCTTGTCGAGATAAGGCCCTACTCGAGCATCCCATGATGAGGCCCTATAAAGGTTCGCCCTGACGCGACGATACTCGGGCTCACCCCAAAACGGCGCTGCTAGGACTGGCCCTAATAAATTCCTAATATATATATAAGTTATATACATATATACGCGCCGCGGTCTCTGATGTCTCTGAACAGAATATTATATTGAAAAAAGTTTTGAGCATATTTTATTAAAAAGTGTGAAAAGATATGAACCGTGAGCAGAAGCATCGACATACAACGCGAATGCGCGTTGAAAGACATCGTTCAGTTTCTAGAGTAAAAAAAAGTACGTATATAAAACCTTCCAAATAACATTGCATGTAATATATAACCTTTCTTTTTTTATGAAATTATCTATTAATGAACTGAAATAAACTTCCACGCTACATAATGATTTTCTCCTGGCTATTTTTTTTTAACATAAATGAGGTTTAAATAAAAATTCAAATCTATTGACAGATTTCAATCACGAGCAGAGTACGAGTTCTACTCCTGCGGTGTTGGATTCAGTTTTCCGAAGCAGAAAACGTGTTTGGCCATCAGACGGAAATTCAAGTGCACCACTCAGTGTTGAGAGTGAACATGAAGAAAATCGCACCGAAAAAAGACCTTGCCACGATGGAAACAGCAAGATACAGATGGTATCCGCCACAGCAGGTCACGAAACGAACGACCAAGTCAACGATAGCGAGTCACCTATTCGCGAAAATAATGAAGATTGCGAAGAATTGTGTTCGGCTGAGGAAAATGGTCCGAGTGATGAAGTGTCGAGTGATGAAGAGTCGAGCGATGACGAGTCGAGTGATGAAGAATCGAGTGATGAAAACTCTAACAGCGATAGAGAGTGCGATGATGGCGATGCAAATTACAATAGGCAGATACGATATGTAGAACATGACACTGAAATTGTAGCGTTACGTAAGTGGGCTGTTGACGTTCGCCTCAAGCATACCCATTTAGATGCTTTGCTTGGAATTATTCGAAGAAGGTTGCTTCCGAAATTACCACAATCGTCAAAAACGTTTCTTAAAACTGCATCTGCGGAGTATGAAATTGAAACGTTTAGAAACGTTAATGATGAATGCAGTGGTCAATTTGTGTACTTTGGAATCGCCGATTATCTTCGGAGGATCGTAAACCCGGGTCTACACGAGGAGAACCAACTTCATCTGCAATTCAATATCGATGGGTTGCCGCTATTTAAATCAAGCAATCAACAACTATGGCCAATATTATGCAAAGTTGATTTCGAACCTGACATGTATGAAGCATTTCCAGCGGCTATATATGCTGGAACTGAAAAGCCGAATAACGTCGAAAAATATTTCGAAAAATTTGTAATTGAGGTATCGGTTCTGTTACATGATGGAATTGTTATAGACGGTAAACAGCTTCAAGTCTTCATAAAATGTTTTACGAGTGACAGACCCGCTCGTTCGTTTGCCAAGGAGATCAAAAACCATGGTGGATATTACGCTTGTGAGCGTTGTACTGTTTCGGGGGAAAGGTATGATAACCGGACCATCTACGTTTCTACAATTTGTAAAAAAAGAACGAATGAAAGTTTTCGTAATCGAACACAATCTCAACATCATACAGGCGTCTCACCCTTAATTGAAATACGGCAACTTGACACGGTTTCGCATTTTGTGCTGGACTTCATGCACCTTTGCTGTCTCGGTGTAATGAAAAAATTTCTCGATTATTGGTTAAATGGTCATCGGGGTATTAAATTAAGCCAACATCATAAACTCAGACTGTCTCAATGCTTGCTTGACTTGCAATCACAAGTACCACAAGATTTCCAACGCACGACGAGATCATTGGTTGATGTTCCTAAATGGAAAGCTACCGAATTCTGATTATTTTTATTGTATCTCGCTCCAGTGGTTTTGAAAGATGTTTTATCCACGAAGTTGTTCTCACATTTCATGCTTTTACATGCGGCTTGTAGAATACTCTGTTCGAAAAGTTTAGCGTTGAAATTCAATAGCCAAGCAAAAATTTACCTCACAAAATTTGTGCGCTTAGCTGAACGGTATTACGGAATGCAATGCCAAATATTAAATGTGCATTCTCTCATTCATTTAGCGGATGATGTCAAGAGCATCGGGTGTCCCCTAGCAAAATTACTGCCTTTCCGTTTGAGAATGTTTTAGGCAAGATTAAAAAAATTATTCGAAGCGGTAGGCGACCTTTGTCGCAGATATTTCGTCGTTATCACGAAGAATTTATTGTCAATGCTGATAAAATCCGTTTGCCCCCCGCAATAGCTATAATAGGCAAGAAACACACGCAGGCTCAAGAAATTCGAATTATAAAAAAGCTTCGGTATAAAGAATCATTTCTCACAGCAAAGTCACCGGATAATATTGTTTTGCTTTGTAATAATCAAATATTGGCTATTACCAAAATATATATACCACCTCACGGTAATGAGACTGTCATTCAAATCACCGGAAAGCTTATGAGTCGAGAGAAACCTATCTTCGAATATCTTTGTAATTCAGAGACACTTAATATGTGGAAAGTACGACAAACAAATTCAGATAAGGCATGTGCTCTTCGCGATATTCTCTTGAAAATGTTTTGTTTAAAAATCAATGTTGTCGAGGGCGGAAAAAAAATATATGGGACATTCCACGTCAACTCAGCCACCCCGTTTTTTTTATTGTCTCGAAAAAATTATTCAGTATGGGCATTTCAAAGGACAATATATCCATGACATTTTACTAAAATTTCATCCCCCCACTATTGTTGGTTCTCGAGATAATGATTAATGAAGTCTCAATTTTGTAAAAATCATAACTTCGTAACTACTGATCGGATTTAAACGATTAAAAAAAGAATCTTTTTTATTTTTTTTGCTCTTGTCGAAAAAAAATATGTCATCATCGGATAAAAGCTCATTAGACATTTTTCGGAGTAAATTAACAAAAAACAATTTTTCCCTCTTCACTGATGCCTTCTTCCATTTTAAAAAAATCCTGCGGAGTTGTGTATTGCCTCCTTCTATCAGAAAAAAAAATACTGAGTAGAGTTCCGATTGGCCCTTCCGTGGAAAAAAAAAAAATCGAAAAATTTTCCCGAAAATTATCTAATGAACTTTTCTCCAATGACGGCATATTTTTTTTCAAAAAGGGTAAAAAAAATAAAAAAAATTCGATTTTTAATCGTGAAAATCCGATCAGCCGTTACGAAGTTATGATTTTTACAAAATTGAGAATTTATCAATCATTATATCGAGAACCAACAATAGTGGAGGGATGAAATTTTGGTAAAATGTCATGGATATATTGTACTTTGAAATGCCTATACTGAATAATTTTTTCGAGACAAAAAAAACGGGGTGGCTAATGAGTTAACGTGGAATACGACACGTCAACGCAGCCACGTCAACTCAGCCACCCCGTTTTTTTTTTGGTCTCGAAAAAATTATTCAGTATGGGCATTTCAAAGTACAATATATCCATGAAATTTTACCAAAATTTCGTCCCCCCACTATTGTTGGTTCTCGAGATAATGATTAATAAATTCTCAATTTTGTGAAAATCAGAACTTCGTAACGGCTGATCGGATTTTAACGACTAAAAAAAGAATCTTTTTTTTTTTTTGCCCTTTTTGAAAAAAAAATATGCCGTCATTGGAGAAAAGTTCATTAATCAGTTTTCGGGAAAATTTTTTGATTTTTTTTTTTTCCCACGAAAGGGCCAATCGGAATTCTACTCAGTATTTTTTTTTCTGATAGAGGGAGGCAATACACAACTCCGCAGGATTTTTTCAAAATAGAACAAGGCATCAGTGACGAGGAAAAAATTGTTTTTTGTTAATTTACCCCGAAAACTGTCTAATGAGCTTTTATCCGATGATGACATATTTTTTTTTCGAAAAGAGCAAAAAAAAATAAAAAAGATTCTTTTTTAATCGTTTAAAATCAGTAGTTTTAAATCAGTAGTTACGAAGTTATGATTTTTACAAAATTGAGACTTCATTAATCATTATCTCGAGAACCAACAATAGTGGGGGGATGAAATTTTGGTAAAATGTCATGGATATATTGTCCTTTGAATTGCCCATACTGAATAATTTTTCCGAGACAATAAAAAAAACGGGGTGGCTGAGTTGACGTGGAATGCGACATATGTTATGCCCCTTCTTCATCAGTAAAAAAAAAAATTATATAAATTTGTATTCGGAATTGATTGAATAAAATGAATGAGCATTGTAATATATTACATAGTACAGAATATCGTCATTTTTCACGTGTGATTTTTTTTTCTGATTTGGATGTACCATTTCTTGGAGGTTAAAGAATAATAAAGTCCGCTGTAATCCAACCTGTAAGAATCCTTTATCTCGTCATTTATAGTTATTCAGCGCACACAACAGTTGCACAACAGTGAGGTATCAGTTCACGACATTCGCCCGTTCCGATGTAACCTGTGCATTGATAAGAGGATAAGAGCTCTAGCAGAAAAATATTATTAACTGCTGTGAAGACCGCGGTTGTGTGCCCTGATTGCTCAATGCGCCCATTTATGGCCGGTTTCTTCACCTCTGGTTATGTTCTAGGTAGAGTTATCCACCAGATATCCTATGCTTTTAGCATGGATTATCTGGTGGATAACTCTAACTGGAACATAACCAGAGGTGAAGAAACCGGCTATTATTGTCGCGCGCGTCGCGCGTTCCCGGCATTCCCGCCATTCCCGCCCGCACGAGACCGGCTCAGACTGAAATTACGCGTTCGTTGCTATTTCTAAAAATAAGAAAGTAAATTTCAAAATTTTTATAAAATCACTACGTCTGTATAGCTGGATAAACAAAATCATATAATTGTGTAGTAAGAATAAGTTATTCTCGTAGAGTACAAAAAAAAAAAATTCTTGAGTGCATAACCTTAAAAGTGAACACGTGGCTGAGAAGATTTGTATCAAGCAAGGTAAGATAGTTTGTATCGAATATTAATATTATAAAAAATGAAATATTTCCCGATCGTTTTTCTCAAAATGTGTGTTTTCTCCCTATTCATTATATTTTTAGCACTTTGGCATTAATATTTAGAAAAGAAAATGTCCAGAGGACAAAGCTGTCTCTGTGAAGCATTCTTCGTCAACTCAGCCACTTTTTTCGGGCCTTTTCAGATAATTTTTATAATTTTTAAAATTTTAGTTCTGCTCGAAGTATTCTCCCTGAATTTTCTCAGACTTTTGAGTCTGAAATTTAAGAGAGCTGTTTTTTTGTTTTCTATGTGACTGGAACAGGATGACTCGGACGAGAAAAACTAATTTTTTTTTTCATCAAATAATCGATGGAACATATGCCTTGGTAAGAAAAAAAAAATGTATAAAAAAAGTCTTTTCCTCATTCTAACCTCGAAATCGCAACTTCGTTGCGCTTTCTCGGCTCTTATAAGGAAAAATAACGTTCGATACTCGTACGAAAAGGCTTTTTGACGAAAATCGTTACAGCACTCGCCTTCGGCTCGTGCCGTAATCCTCTCGTTTCGTCAAAAAAGCCTTTGCGTACTCGTGTCGAAATGTACTATTTTATCCAACCTGCACCAAAAGTATGCTTTTTCATGCATGTAAAGTTGCCGAAAAGTGGTCTTTTCCCACCCGGAAACGAATTAATGCCTGCCAGCATTTTGCCCCTGTTTATTCGCTTGTGGGTGGAAAAAGGCTACTTTCCACTAACTTCACATGCACTCGAAGGCAAACTTTTGATGCCTTCAAAAGTTGCGTAGAGGTTATAGACAAAAAGTATCGTGTGCACCATGGGTGGAAAGCGATTGACGCTTATGCGAGTTTCAACTGACCCTCGGCGACCCTCCACGTCCCTCGGCTCGCCTCGGGTGCCTCGAGTCCCCTCAGCCTCAGCTGAATATCACACTTGTGTCAATCGCTCGCTTTCTACCCTAGTGGGACAGGTGGTGGTATGATGTAGAAATTTGCATAGTTGAAATGCAACAAAAATAAGTTTTATTAAATTAAAAAAAAATCGTTTCCAGTATTGTTGACGCTTTTCTGGCATATAGGCCCCGGATCGCAAAAAAAAAACCGAAAAGGAAGGTTTAAACGATATTTGACTTCAAGACAATACTGGAAGTGATTTTTCTTTTTTTTTTAAATCTATTTTCGTTGCATTCCAACGATGGAAATTTCAACATCATTCTTTTCTTGCCCACAAACGAATAAGCAGGTGAAAAATGCTCAAGAGCGCAAAGGGTGTATGGTAAGCGGGTGCAAAGTTTGTTCTTGCACCCGCTTACCATAGACACTTTGAGCCCGCCAGGATTTTGTGCCCGCTTATTCATTTGAGGGCGGGAAAAGGCCACTTTGCACCAACTTTGCATGCACGAAAAACCATACTTTCGTTACAGGTTGGACAAAAAGTATATTGTGTATCTAGGGCAGACAGCGAGCGATTGATGCAAGTGTGAGTTTCAACTGAGCCTTGGCGACCCTCCGCGTCCCTTGGCTCGCCTCGGGTGCTTCGAGTCCCCTCGGCCACAACTAAAACTCACGTCAATCGCTCGCTTTCTGCCCTATATACACAATATACTTTTTGTCCAACCTGCAACGAAAGTATGCCTTTTCGTGCATGTATAGTTGGTGAAAACTGGCTTTTTCCGCCCTCAAACGAATAAGCGGGCACAAAATCCTGGCGGGCGCAAAGGGTGTATGGTAAGTGAGTGCAAAAACGAACTTTACACCCACTTACCATACACACTTTGCGCCCTTCAACATTTTGTGCCCGCTTATTCGTCTGTGGGCGAGAAAAAACCACCTGTCCCGCTTTTCAACTTATAAACAAAAAAAGCTTCGCTTACAATATGCTGCGTTCTTACGATATGTATGCCTCGTTAAAAATTTGTTGTATATTTATTGGTTGTTTTGCATCGAATAATTCATGAAAAAAAAATTGTACTTATAGTTTTTTTTCGTCCGAATCATCCTTTTCCAGTCACAGAGAAAACAAAAAACAGATATCTCACATTTCAGACTCAAAAAATCACAGAGTACTTCCGAGTAGTACTGAAGTTTTGTGGCTCAAAAGAATTATCTGAGAGGATTTGAAACAAACGAGGATCAGTTGATGGAGAATGCCTCCTGTGCGGAAGTAAAAAAGAGATACAATCTAAATAATCATATCGACTAATATACTTCATCATAATAAATGGATAAATAAATAAAATAAATAAAATAAAATAAAATAAATAAAATAAAATAAATAAAATAAAATAAATAAAATAAAATAAATAAAATAAAATAAATAAAATAAAATAAATAAAATAAAATAAATAAAATAAAATAAATAAAATAAAATAAATAAAATAAAATAAATAAAATAAAATAAATAAAATAAAATAAATAAAATAAAATAAATAAAATAAATAAATAAATAATGAATAATAATAAATAAATAAATAATGAATAATAATAAATAAATACTGATACTGATGGGGGCAACTGCCTTGCCCTGTCGGGCTTAACGCTCCTTCATACACTGGGCGCATAGTTTTTCTGTTCATTTACGGAACTGATAGTTTCTGTTGATTTTGCAACCTTTTTGATACCGGCCCAGTGTATTTGAGATAACATACAATTTTAGGTGGATTTCGAGCTACCGAGCTCGCAGAAAAAACATTTGGAAAAATCCGTTGGTGCCGGCTGCAGGATTCGAACCCTGGGCACCTGCGTGGCAGTCCCGAGTCGGACCAACTGGGCCACTGCTGGCTCTAAATAAATAATAAATAATAAATAAAATGAATAAATAAATAAATAATAATAATATGTTCATAAAATATTGCAGATATGGACCAACTACATTATACAGTAGTAGAGTTCATGAACGAAACGAGTGATGCGAAAAAAAGCGTGGACCTCATCCCTTCCACCTGGATATCTTATAACAAAGAATTACATGAACTGGTAGCACAGTTCATGCCAACTCCGTATGATGACGAAAACTCAGCTCTGCTACATTCCCTCATCAAATGTGCTGCTCCTGCAGCGGAGAGTTGGCCATTTTATTCAATCGCTATAAGAGGAGAAACAAGTGAGTTACTTTATTTTACTCTCTTACTATTTTGCTATTTCTTTTTGAATACTTACTTCACGCCGGGAAACACATATGTGGCATTCTCTACCAATTGAGCCACTTTTTTGCCAGCTATTTATATAATATTAACTGATTTGTACTTGATTTACTTTTGAGAGTTATGAGGAAGGCTTGAAAAAAATGAAAAAACTGAATAAAAAGAAGAACGCATTTTCGACCGATGAAGAATTCGCATCTCAAGATAAGGCTGCCATGGCGACTGATGCGTACAAAAATTCGGCGTTATTCGAGGAGAATCTATGGGATGTTCCAAGCCTTTTAGACGAAAACGATAATTTACGTAAGTGTTCTGCAATCTACATATCGATGGTTAGATTCCGTAAGGGCGTATCGGTAATGTATAAGCATAGCTTATACGCCCTTTTGGCATTAGCCCATCGATATATTCATTTTATTATTATTCTTCATTTATTTGAATATAGATTTGTAGATGTGGCACGTTTAGATCTGTAGATAGTATAGTTAAAAAGAGATTATGTTCTCAACATTAGCAAATGTGCGTTTTATTTTGTGTCACAGTACGAACAAAATATATTTTTTTTTTTTCTTATTTCTTTATTACTACCAATCATTAGTTTAAAGCTATGAAAATATTAGTTAACACTCCAATAGAAAAGTATATATAAAAGTGATATTAATTTTTCTTTTTTTTCGTTTAGAGTTTAACAAAACTACGCCAGATAGCAAATCCTCGTCGCAATCGAAGAACAAGCTCACACACCAAGGCAAGAAGCTCCGAGGTGATTATCAGTTTAATTTATATTTTACTCTACAATTTATGAAACCACTTTATGAAATTGAATTTAACATTTTTAGTGATAGAGAATAAGCTGATACGTAAGCCACGTATGAGCAGCGATACGGGGGATGAAAAACTCAACTCTACTGAATATGGGCTCTTCAACGAAATGATTCCTGTGATCCAGGAAGAGAACGTGGCATTGCAAGGTAAAATTTAATAATAAAGTTCGTTACGATATGCACAATATGAAATTTATCCGGTCTTGTAATGTTTTATTTGCGGTTGCGATATTTGAGATATAAAAACAATGATTGCAAAAGGGTTCCATGCCCAAAGTCTCCATCTGGCGAAAATATCGACCCAGTTAGCGGAACTTAAAATGATGGTGATCGAGAACAGCTCAGCTGGTAAAATGTCGGAGGTTGCCAGTTTTAGCTGTCATGCTAAAAAATACAAAATCGATCTTCCGTTCAAGCTTGTCCAAGATTTTTTAGAATTCGATGGAAAATTGCTCGACGATGACTCCTTCCGTGATGATATGGTGAGTTCTTAATTTTTAAATGTTGCAAAACCGAAAAAATACAACCACCTGAGGTAAAATATTTATTGATTTCTTCAGATATGATATAATACAATTGGTATTTTTGTTGTAGATCGCTAGCATGTGGTGAATCACAAGTAT
This sequence comes from Rhorus exstirpatorius, assembly GCA_963564615.1. Lineage (NCBI taxonomy): Eukaryota > Metazoa > Arthropoda > Insecta > Hymenoptera > Ichneumonidae > Rhorus > Rhorus exstirpatorius. The sequence goes on along the minus strand of OY751321.1, from coordinate 4,378,412 downwards.
TTGCGCACCGGTGGCTCAAACGGTCAGAGATATTTAAAAAAAATTCATTTCTCGGGACGTCATGTCGCAGTTCACTGCTGTCAAAGACACCGGGAAAAAATTGGTTCTTAGCAAGACACATTTTTTTTCTTGCGTTCAAGGTACTTACATCATAAATTCTTCGCATGCATCGGATTTCATAAAAATATTGCAATCCATCCAATGATAAACCTGTACTTCACGAGTAATATATATTTTGTCATTCTAGATGTTGTCGTTGCCAAATACGAAAAGGATGAAAAGATGGGTCCAGTAAGCACGAAACAGTTCGAGCAAATTGCTGGAAAAGTAATCAATAATGCGAAGGATTGGGAGGGCCACCGTGCAACCCGAAAATAAACCAACGTCAAATACTACATTAAAGTTCCAGTTCGTACTTTCAATTAAAAATATTTTATTACATATAATTTAAAAAAAAAATGTACAAATACATACACACACACACACACACACACATACACACACACACACACACGCACGCGCACACACACACACACACACACACACACGCACGCACGCACGCACGCACGCACGCACGCACGCACGCACGCACGCACGCACGCACGCACGCACGCACGCACGCACGCACGCACGCACGCACGCACGCACACACACACACACACCTATATATATATATATACATATATATATATATATATATATATACTAGGGGGGCTTCGCCCCCCTGCGCGCTTCGCGCGCCAACCCCCCATCTCTTGTGTTTGTGTCAGTTTTTAAAGAAATACATTCTGGAAAGATGTTTTGAAAAAAAATTGTTTATATTTGTGTTAATTGGTTTTCGGATCAGAGTTTGGGTTGAGTTTGGGTTTCATTGAAATATCGATATACCGATATATCGATTACTAAAACGGTTCAATAGATAGATATATCGATTTCTGACTCCGTTCAATATATGGATATATCGATTCTTGACACGGTTCGATATATCGAAATATCGATTTTTGACACATTTCGTTATATTTATACTCGATTCGATACATCGATATATCAATTCATTAATTCTAGACACAATTCGGTATATCGATATATCAACTTATCGATTCGTGACATGATTCGACGTATCGATGTATCAATTTATCGATTCTTGAAACGATTCTGTTTCAGGTTGAGTGAAGATTCGCCGCATTTAAATCAGATTTTTTTTTTTCCTTTTATCGAATTTATAATGCATAATTTCTGGTAAAATTGCTACTTCATTACAAATTCGATAAAAAGAAAAAAAAAAAACATTCTAATTCAAATGCGGCGAATCTTCCACTAACCTGAAATTCTCATCTTTTGACATACAATTTTTTTTCTACCTAAACTAATTATTTCAGGTGTGGCCCATTGGAAAATCAAAAAATTTTCATTATAAATTCGATAAAGATGAAAAAAAATTTTTTTACTCAATTGCGGCGAATCTTTCACTGAACCTAAAATTCTCATCTTTTGACATAAATTTTTTTTCTACCTAAACTAACTTTTTTAGGTGTGACCCGTTGGAAAATCGAATTTTTTTTTTTTAAACACCCTAGTATATACATAACATATGTATATACATGAAATGAGATGGAATTCCTATAATATCAGACTTTCAGATAGGTCGAGTTGAAACGGAATTTCCCATATATCCGGTTTTTAAATCGGTCAAGTTGAGACGGAATTCTCGATATATTAGGTATTTAGATAAGTCGAATTGAGACGAAATTACCCATATATCACGGTCGATTTGAGATGGAATTCACCATATATCAGGCTTTTAGAGAGGTTGAGTTGAGACGGAATTCTCTATATATCAAGTATTTAGATAAGTCGAGTTGAGACGGAATTCCCCATATATTAAGATTTCAGATAGGTCGATTTTAGACGGAATTCCCTATATATCAAGCTTTTAGGTAGGCCGATTGCAGATGGAATTCCCCATATATCACGTTTTTAGGTAGGTTGATGTTAGACGGATTGATATATCGATTTATCGATTTATCAAAAACCAAAATTCGATATAAATCAATATTCGATATATCGATATTTGATAAATCGACATTCGATATATCGATATTCGATATATCGATTCATATCGATATATCAATACATATCGATATATCGATACGTATCGATATATCGATTCATATCGATATGTCGATTCATATCGATATATCGATATATCGATTCATATCGATATGTCGATTCATATCGATATATCGATTCATATCGATATGTCGATTCATATCGATATATCGATATAATCGATATATCGATTCATATCGATATATCGATTTATATTGATATATCGATTCATATCGATATATCAAGTTGAGACAGAATCACCAGGCAGAATTATCAGGCTTTCAGATAGGTCGATTTAGACGGAATTCCCTACATATCAGGCTTTTAGAAAGGTCGATTTTAGACGGAATTCCCCATATATCAAGGTTTTAGAAAGGTTGATTTTAGACGGAATTCCCCATATACCGGGTTTCAGATAGGTCGATTTTAGACGGAATGCCCTATATATGAGGCTTTTAGATAGGTCGATTTTAGACGGAATGCCCCATACATTCTTGACACTGCGGCGGCGACGGTGGCGGCGGCGGCGGCGGCGGCGGCGATATATTTATATAATATAGAACGATGTGTCGGAGATCGATATAGATAACTTCAAGTAGAAGATAACTTGAAGTATGAAAAGGACCAATGATATCTTGCGTCAAGCGTTGTTTCAAGAAATGAAGATGTGAACTCTGGTTGCTAAGCAACAGGAGGTTGAATATGGAATAACGCTTGGATGAAATCAACAGTCGAGATTGGGAGATTGACAGCTCGACATGTTCGCGATCGCGCAGATATTTATTTGAATATTCGAAGTATAAATAAATTAAAAATGAATAATAATAATTCGTGTCATGCGTCTCCCTCCTTCCGCGGTTTCTCCTCGACATCAGAAGTGGGATCGGAATCCAATTCTGCGAAAGAAAAAAATACAATTAGTGATGAAGAAAAGTGGTTAAAACTTTTGGAACTACAACAAAAGAATTTCATGGAAATTCTGAAAAATGTTAATCCAAATAACACGAAAATTGATTTACCTGAGTTTGATCCTGGAAAAGAAAATAACGTTCGAGCATGGATTGTCACTTCGGAAATGTGTATGTCCAGTCGACCATTAAAAGGTGCATCTCTCATTAACGCCTTGACTCGTGCCATGAAAAGTGAAGCATCATCCTGGTTCACTCAAATCGTGCATCCTGAATTGGATTGGGACGAATTTAAGACGATATTTTCTCTTCGTTATGAGAATCAAGAAACGCTCGCTTCCTTTCTCATAAATTTGAACAAAGGAAAACCGAGAGAAGCGGAATATATTGCTGCTTACGCTAATACTGTCGTGAATTCGATAATTAATCGGTGGAAAAAGTGTTCTATTGAAGAAATCGCTGTGTCTGTCGCCCTGTCGCATGTTTCTCAATTTAAGTCACGTATTCAGCGTCTCGCCTTCACCGAAGAAATAACGACAAGAAATAAATTACAAACGGAATTAAAAGCGATTTCATTTTTAAAAAGGAAAAATCCTGAAGGACCTGAGAGAAATCTTACTGATACGAAACGATTTAAAGAAGCCACTTCGTCTCATAACATCAAATGTTTTTACTGTGGAAAATTGGGACATAAGTCGATTGAATGCCGTATAAAAAAGCAAGACAACGAGAGTTATTCAAAACCACATATGTCACAAAGAGAAGAATCTTCAAGGACCACTGTCGCCAAGAAACTTGTCACCTGTTACAAGTGTAAAGAGCAAGGACATTACGCTTCACAATGCCACGAAACAAGGAGGAATTTATTTCCGAGAATTATAATAAATCGAATACCGAAAAGCGAGTTGACGTGTGTGAAGTAAAATCACCTTCCGGCATTCTCCAACACACAAGTGAGCGAATTCGTTTCTATTTTGATTCAGGTGCTGAATGTTCCTTGATTAAAAAATGTATGTCATCAGTGTTTTCTGGAAAAAGATTTAATAATGTTGTAACAATGACAGGAATTGGTCAAACGAGTGTAAATAGTACTTTACAGATACTGACGAATATAAGTATTGATGACATTACATTGGAAATTCTTTTCCATGTTCTGCCAGATCATTTTTAAAAAATGATATTATGATTGGTCGAGAAATTCTGAGTCATGATCTAACGATTCTTATATCTTCAAATGAATTGAAACTAAAAAAGCACAATCGAGTGGAAATTCTAAATATTAAAGAATCTAACGAAGTAAACTTTGACGATATTAACACTGACGTTTCCTCAAATTCAAAACAAAGATTGCTCTTGATTTTTAAAAATTTTGAAGAACATTTTATTACGGGAACTCCAAAACAACCTGCTAAAACAGAGCCCATGAAAATACGCTTAAAAGATCCTTGTAAAACGGTTTATAGACGACCTTATAGATTGAGCGTTGACGAACAGAAAATTGTTGAAAACAAAATAAATGATTTACTCATAACTAAAATCATTCGTCCAAGCTCGTCTCCTTTTGCAAGTCCGATCATTCTTGTAAAGAAAAAAGATGGATCACAAAGAATGTGTGTCGACTATCGAGAACTAAATAATAACACAATACCTGACAGATTGCCCTTGCCTTTAATCGCTGACCAAATTAATCGATTGCATGGAGGAAAGTACTTCTCAACCTTAGATATGGCATCTGGTTTTCACCAAATCCCAATTCATGAGGATTGTATTGAATATACAGCATTTATTACTCCTAATGGTCATTATGAGTATCTCTCAATGCCATTTGGACTTCGAAATGCTCCATCAATCTTTCAGAGAGCGGTTTATCAAGCCTTAGGAGAATTAGCAAACACATATGTAGTTGTTTACATGGACGATATCCTCATTGTTGCGTCCAACGAAGAAGAGGCTCTGGAAAGATTGAGAATAGTGTTGGAAACTTTATCGAATGTTGGTTTCACACTTAATATTAAGAAATGTACCTTTTTAAAACAAAAGGTAGAATATCTTGGGTATGAGGTCAGTAATGGAGAAATTCGACCAAATAAAAGTAAAATTTCAGCATTAATATCATTACCTCCTCCTGAAACAGTAAAAAAATTGCGACAACTTATTGGCTTAGCGTCTTATTTCCGACAGTTCATCCCAGGATTTTCAAAAATTGCGGCTCCTTTATACGGATTAATTTCTGAAACAAATAAAAACGTAGATTGGAAAGAAAATCACGAAGAAATCAGAAAACAAATTATTTCAATTTTAACGAATGAACCAGTTTTAACGATTTTTGATCTAAATTCTCCAATTGAATTACATACAGATGCAAGTTCTGTGGGCTATGGAGCAGTTTTAATGCAAAAGAAAGAAACAAAATTGCACGTTGTTGCTTATTTCAGCAAACGAACTTCATTGGCAGAATCCCAATACCATTCTTACGAATTGGAGACTCTTGCAGTAGTCAATGCAATTAAACGCTTCCGCCATTTCTTGTATGGACAAAAATTTGTGGTTATAACAGATTGCAATTCTTTACAATCTTCAAAAAATAAAAAAGATCTTACCCCAAGAGTCCATAGGTGGTGGGCTTTTCTCCAGGCATTCGATTTTGAGATAGTATATCGAAACGGTAATAAAATGTCTCACGCAGATTTCTTTTCTAGAAATCCTCCCCTAGAGTCCGAAAAGAAAAACTTAATCAAACAAGACAATAAAGAAATAAATTTGGTGGATATCTCGGATACATGGCTTATTGCCGAACAAAGTCGTGATGAAGAAATCTCAAAAATAAAGAAAAAAATATCTGAAGGGACTCTAAATACGGAAATTGCAAGAACATACGAATTACGCTCTGGTATTATTCATAGAAAAATACAGAGACATGGAAAAAATCGATGTTTACCGATTTTGCCACGAGCGTTTAGATGGTCGGTGATCAATAAAACTCACGAAGCCTTGTTTCACGTCGGATGGGAGAAGACTCTTGAAAAAATTTATGACTCGTTTTGTTTTGACGGAATGTCAAAATACGTTCGAAAATTTGTAGAAAATTGTATCACGTGTAAAATTTCAAAAACAAATGCAGGAAAAATTCAGGCGTCCTTACATCCGATTCCGAAAATTGCGATCCCTTGGCACACTATTCACATTGATATAACTGGCAAATTAAGTGGTAAAAGTGACAAAAAAGAATACGTTTTCGTTCTCATTGATGCTTTTACTAAATTTGTTCTTTTGCGACATACGTGTCACATAGACACAAAACATAGCATAGGGGCATTGAAATCCGGAATATCTTTATTTGGTGCACCTACCCGAATTATTGCAGATCAAGGTCGTTGCTTTGCCAACAACGAATTTCGTGAATTTTGCTCATCACAAAATATTCAGTTGCATTTAATTGCAACTGGTAGCTCTCGTGCCAATGGTCAGGTGGAACGTGTTATGGGAATATTAAAAAATATGTTGACCGTTGCAGAAAATTCTAGTGAACGCTCTTGGCAGGATGCTTTACCTGATATACAGTTGGCAATTAACTGCACACAAAATCGAGTTACAAAATCAAGTCCTCTTGAATTGATGATTGGAAAAGTGGCAAGACCTCTTGAACTTATGTTCACACATGATAAGGATTCTGAAACAGATTTATTAGAAAAAAGATCAATCGCAATCAATAATATCAAAAAAAGTGCAGAATATGAAAAAGAAAGATTCGATTGTTACGTCCTGGGTGAGAACGATAGGGTATATATATAGAAATAAGGGTGCCTCTTGTTGGGACCGGAATGCGCCGGTCGGGGATAGAGGCAAGAGTGCGGTGATCGTGTGACGCTACTTACGTGAAACGTAGATTTTTCTTGCTTTCTTTGGTAAAACGTGGTGTTTTACCGTGGTTTTTGTTAGATGATTTTTGTTTGGGCGTAGCGGGTGTTTAGTTGATGAAGTCGACGTTGTCGGTTGAGATGTCGCTCGAATTGTTGTTGCTGTGCTCGTACATTAAACAATTCTTCCCTGGAGCGAGTCGTTATTATTTTCGGATTTACCGCTTCGGCGTTTGCTCGTAAAAGTCCAAATGAAAAAGTTATCTTTCGAGTGTGTCCTATTTTCGGGTGGGACTCCCACACAATAGGGTTGAAACCTCCACCACAGTGCGTGCGTCTAGCGCACAGAGTTGTGGTTGGCTGGTTAGAGTACAGAACGTGCGTCTGGCGCACGGGACTGTACCCGGAGGGAGGAATACTTAAGCACGTGCGTCTAGCGCACAGTGCTGTAGTCAGAAAAGGTGAGAAAAGTAACTGCTTAAGTACGTGCGTCGAGCGCACAGTACTGTACTACTTAAGAACGTGCGTCTAGCGCACAGTACTGTAGTCAGAGATTTTAATTACTTAAGCACGTGCGTCGAGCGCACAGTACTGTATTACTTAAGAACGTGCGTCTAGTGCACAGTACTGTAGTCAGAGAAGGTGAGAAAATTAAGTAAAGTAACTGCGTGAGCACGTGCGTCTAGCGCACGGTACTGCAGTTATGAAAAGGTGTTGGGAACACGTGAATTTTGGTGGGTGTCCCAATCGAAACTGAACAACTTGAAGTATGTTCGTACGTTTTATCTATTATTTTCCCGTATTTACCGGCCGAATCTATCCTCGTTGGATGAGCGGATGCAGGCATAGCGGGTTATTTAAATGAGTTTGTCGAATCACTTTTTAATTTCAACAAATAAATTTCGGCGTTTATTCAAATAGTCCTCGATCAATCCCGTTGGGGAAATCGGACAGGAAGTTTTCACAATTTTCACATCTTTTTAAGTTTTAGTCCTGTTTTAAACGCGGTGGGGTCCCCGAGGTAGACCCACCGATTTTTCCGATGGTTATTCGTTAACCTACTCAAGTGACTGAGTACTCTGACTCTTAAGCACTTGACTGTTGATTACCCTCTACTCCTCACTGACTCTAGCCTGACTTATAGACTGCTCACAGACTGACTTCTCACTGACTGACGGACTTCTTGCTGGTCATTATATAGGCCCTTATTCTACTGTCGCATAAGGTGGGAGATGTCGGCGCGTGAGGGAAGAGTTTCTCTCACACCTCGACATTTTGCTGACGATAATCGCCAGACGGATTTCTAGTTATTATGGCTGGCGATTTTCCTGTCAGCCGATAATCGCCAGACGGATTTCCAGTTATTATGGCTGGCGATTTTCCTGTCAGCTTCGTGTAATCGACATTGTCCAGACTGATTTCTGACTACTGCCAGTGCAGGGATATCGATACTGACGAAGTGCACTTGTTGTATATGTTGAGGCTCATTGGTAAGCGATAAGCGCGGCTACCGTGTGCGAACCAGCAAGGCGTTGATTTTCACCAACTTCCAGCATTTTGCGGGAGCTTGGTGATAACGCGCGACATACGCCGGTTCGTCACTCAGCGCCTTCCCCCGTGACGAGCCTCGTTCGTAAAAGATTCAAGTTTTTGTGCGTTTAGGTGGTGAACTCCGGCAATGAGGGTCACCTCTTTTCGTTCATGTTTTCTCGTAATTTGAGTATTAAAAGAACGTATATGAAAAATTTCAAATTTAGGTGGGTATTTCGACCCAGGACGTTACACGACTAAACAAAAGCACCGGTGGTAAAATTTTCTAAAAATGAATTTGTTCTTCTAAAAAATGAAGAAAGGAACCAAAATAAACTTGATCCAAAATATAAGGGACCGTATCAAATTACAGAAATTTTGGAAGGAGATAGATATGCTCTGAAAGCTTTAAATTCTAATAGAGTATTAAAATATGCTCATGATCGTTTGAGAAGGATGCCGGATGGATATAATCTGGAGTAATTGTCATAATCAATTTGTTTTTTTGTTCTGAGTTATTTGTTTTGATTATGATATGATCAAAATTGTTAAAACAAAATACGTTTTGTGTTGTGATTCCACATGTTTCTGCTATGTATAGAATTGTGAATACATTTCAGAAAAGTTGACTAAGCATAAATATTTTTTTTTTGCAACAGTGAATTGAATGGTGTATTCTTTCTATGACTATTTCATTTAACACAATGATTGTCCAATTAGAGAATATTAAAAATGAAAGAAATATAAAATGAGCTCAATACATAATTGTTTGTACAAAATTATTTACATGGAAGTTTGTAGCTGTAGCCCAGTGGAAATCGGAATTTCTTAAATGAAACCGTGGGAGTGCGGTGCGCAGCTTCCTGTAAATGTTGTTGATAATTGGAGTAGCTGGAAACATTCGTTACTCAGGTGGGAGTAACAGGCAATGTTGTCCAGTGGAGTAGTTGGAAACATTCGTTACTCAAGTGGGAGTAACAGGTAATGTTGTCCAGTGGAGTAATTGGAAACATTCGTTACTCAGGTGGGAGTAACAGGCAATGTTGTCCAGTGGAGTTATTGGAAACATTCGTTACTCAGGTGGGAGTAACAGGCAATGTTGTCCAGTGGAGTAGTTGGAAACATTCGTTACTCAGGTGGGAGTAACAGGCAATGTTGTCCAGTGGAGTAGTTGGAAACATTCGTTACTCAAGTGGGAGTAACAGGTAATGTTGTCCAGTGGAGTAGTTGGAAACATTCGTTACTCAGGTGGGAGTAACAGGCAATGTTGTCCAGAAAAGGTTTCTTGTAACATTCGTCACTTGCGAAAAGTGACAGGTAATGTTATTCACTTGAGAAAAGTGAGAGATAATGTTATTCACTTGAGAAAAGTGACAGATAATGTTATTCACTTGAGAAAAGTGATAATGAGTATTGTAACAACGATTATGTATTCAGTCTCGAAATATTAAAAAAAAAACTTACCTTTATAGAAAAGAAAACTTACCTTGTTATATTGTTGAACATGTAAAATTTGAATATTGGACAATTATTCAAAATTTAAAATCACTCCGAACGAACTATTTTCTGTTGGAGAATTCGGTTTTTCCACAGCTAACTTCACATGAGGACATGTGACCTGTCAGGATGGCCGTGTCGGAGATCGATATAGATAACTTCAAGTAGAAGATAACTTGAAGTATGAAAAGGATCAATGATATCTTGCGTCAAGCGTTGTTTCAAGAAATGAAGATGTGAACTCTGGTTGCTAAGCAACAGGAGGTTGAATATGGAATAACGCTTGGATGAAATCAACAGTCGAGATTGGGAGATTGACAGCTCGACATGTTCGCGATCGCGCAGATATTTATTTGAATATTCGAAGTATAAATAAATTAAAAATGAATAATAATAATTCGTGTGATGCGTCTCCCTCCTTTCGCGGTTTCTCCTCGACATATATATAATCATAATATAGTTAGTTTCAATTATAGGTATTGTTTGGAATATATATAATATAGGTGAGGTTCAAAAGTTGATTTGAGTAATTTTACGTGTGTTGATCCCAGGACGTAACAAAGTATGTTATTTTGACATCACGATTATTGTGCCCGCGTTTAATAAAAGATTCTCCGTTCAATATGGCGTTGGTGACACGTTCGCGAAACTTTTTACCGCCGCGTCTTCTGCCCATTAAAATAGAAATATAGGATTATGACGATCCTTGAAGTTTGTATTAAAACAGTTTCGAGATATTAATTATTGGAATGGATCTTACAGCGCGTGCTACCGTGAGCACACTACTTCTGTAAGGGAACTTACGGATGGTTGACCAATAGACGTGCAATGGGGTGCACACTATCTATCTTCGCGGTCGAAGGAAAGTATTGAGGCGAAATGGAGGAACACGTGTGTATCACCAAACTGTCACATTACGATTCCAAATTTGAAGTGAATCGCAAGAGTTTTAGGTAAAAATGAATAAACACGAATTCCGAATAATACTTGAATATATTGTTACGATTTAAAACGCAGATTATTGAATGATTATTATTACACGAAAAGTCTCTCACGATACAATTTTATATCGGTACTGCGACCGCCTGTCAGTGCAGGTTGTACGTGGCTCGATATAAATACGAAATTACTTGAAATATTACGAATTAAGGGTATAACTGACCCTTCCAAGTAAAGAGCAATGTATAAAGACTCGAGATGTAACTTTTCGCGGGAGTAACCGTTCAGCGAGACGGTCAGTGACGAACTGACTCTGCTGACTCGTTCACGAAGACTCTGGCTCTCTGTATTGTGCTCTGGTATATATAGGTACATGCTCTGTGCTTGGGGTGGGCCGAGTGACGCGCCATCGCTGTCTCTTTTACTGCGCGTGGCATAGTATATAAGATTAAAATATAAGAATATCGAGTGTATGTAAATATCAAATTTCATGCAGTAATATTTTGGAGTTCGTACTTTGAGTAACGCAATATGTACCGATGCATATCTGTTGGTGTCGAGAATAATTTCGGAGCCTGGCTGCTTTGTTTACAGTCCGATAGTCTTATCTATTTGTGACTCGAAAGTTTAAAAGTATATAAGGCTAATTGATTCTCGGTGCTCTTGTATTTTACGCTGCGTTTACTGATATGTAGTTTTAATCTGTGTATGACTTAACTTGAATATTCTCGACTGTGAATAACACTGTATATAATGCAATGGTAAAAAATAAATGCTATGAAAGAAAAAATACGTGCTGCTTGGCTACGATTCGTTTTTTATGTATGTATGTATATGTATATATGATTATATTACTGCACGCTTTAAGCGTGAGGCGCCGCTATGACTTTATCATGCACTATAGGTCGGTTCAAAAGAAGCTTGCTACAGCAAGTTACAAAAGAATAATAATAATGTTGCTTTTGAATAAAATGATCGTATAGCTTCTTTCAAGAGATGATGAATATATATATATATATATAGTGAATAAAGATATACATATATGCATATAGTGCCTTTCAAGAATACGTGTATATAATGGCACATGTGTTTAATAGTATATCGTTCTATATTATATAAAGGTATCGCTGCCGCCGCCGCCGCCGCCGCTGCCGTGTCAAGAATGTATGGGGCATTCCTTCTAAAATCAACCGATCTAAAAGCCTCATATATAGGGCATTCCGTCTAAAATCGACCTATCTGAAACCCTGATATATGGGGAATTCCGTCTAAAATCAACCATCTAAAAGCCTGATATATAGGGCATTCCGTCTAAAATCAACCTTTCTAAAAGATATATGGGGAATTCCGTCTCAAATCGACCTTTCCAAAAGCCTGATTAATAGGGAATTCCGTCTTAATCAACCTTTCTAAAAGCCTGATTAATAGGGAATTCCGTCTTAATCAACCTTTCTAAAAGCCTGATAATTCTGTCTGGTGATTCTGTCTCAACTTGATATATCGATATGAATCGATATATCGATATGAATCGATATATCGATATGAATCGATATAAATCGATATACCGATATGAATCGATATAAATCGATATATCGATATGAATCAATATATCGAATATCGATATATCGAAGGTCGATTTATCAAATATCGATATATCGAATATTGATTCATATCGAATTTTGTTTTTTGATGAATCGATAAATCGATATATCAATCCGTCTAAAATCGACCTATCTGAAATGTTGATATATGGGGAATTCCGTCTCAATTCGACTTATCTAAAAACCTGATCTATAGGGAATTCCGTCTCAACTTTACCTCTCTAAAAGCCTGATATAGGGAATTCCGTCTCAACTCGACCTAAAACTCTCTAAAAGCCTGATATATGGGGAATTCCATCTCAAATCGACCGATTTAAAAACCGGATATATCGTGAATTCCGTTTCAAGTCGACCTATCTGAAAGTCTGATATAATAGGAATTCCATCTCCTTTCATGTATATACATATGTTATGTATATACTAGGGTGTTTAAAAAAAAAATTCGATTTTCCAACGGGCCACACCTAAAATAGTTAGTTTAGGTAGAAAAAAAATTTTTATGCAAACACATGATTATTTTAGGTTGAGTGGAAGATTTGCCGCATTTGAGTTAAACATTTTTTTTTTCTTTTCATCGAATTTATAATGAAAATTTTTTGATTTACCAACGGGCCACACCTGAAATAATTAGTTCAGGTAGAAAAAAATGTATGTAAAAAGAGGACAATTTCAGGTTGAGTGGAAGATTCACCGCATTTGAATTAAAAAATTTTGTTTTTCCTTTTTATCGAATTTGTAATGAAATAGTACTTTTACTAGAAATTATTTATCATAAATTCGATAAAACGAAAAACAGAATTTTTATTCAAATGCGGCGAATCTTTACTCAACCTAAAACAGAATCGTTTCAAGAATCGATAAATTGATATATCGATACGTCGAATCATGTCACGAATCGATAAGTTGATATATCGATATACCGAATTGTGTCTAGAATTGATGAATTGATATATCGATGTATCGAATCGAGTATAAATATATCGAAATGTGTCAAAAATCGATATTTCGATATATCGAACCGTGTCAAGAATCGATATATCCATATATTGAACGGTGTCAAAAATCGATATATGAACCGTTTCAGTAATCGATATATCGGTATATCGATATTTCAACGAAACCCAAACTCAACCCAAACTCATATCCCAAACCCAATAAACACGAATATAAACAATTTTTTTTCAAAACATCTTTCCAGAATGTTTTTCTCTGACCACTGACACAAAGACAAGACGGGGGGTTGGCGCGCGAAGCGCGGAGCGGGGCGAAGCCCCCCTAGTATATATATATATATATACATATGTCGCATTCCACGTCAACTCAGCCACCCCGTTTTTTTATTGTCTCGAAAAAATTATTCAGTCTGGGCATTTCAAAGGACAATATATCCATGACATTTTACCAAAATTTCATCCCCCCACTATTGTTGGTTCTCGAGATAATGATTAATGAAGTCTCAATTTTGTAAAAATCATAACTTCGTAACTACTGATCGGATTTAAACGATTAAAAAAAGAATCTTTTTGATTTTTTTTGCTCTTTTCGAAAAAAAATATGTCATCATCGGATAAAAGCTCATTAGACATTTTTCGGAGTAAATTAACAAAAAACAATTTTTCCCTCTTCACTGATGCCTTGTTCCATTTTGAAAAAATCCTGCGGAGTTGTGTATTGCCTCCCTCTATCAGAAAAAAAAATACTGAGTAGAATTCCGATTGGCCCTTTTGTGGAAAAAAAAAAAAAATCGAAAAATTTCCCCGAAAACTGTCTAATGAACGTTTCTCCAATGACGGCATATTTTTTTTCAAAAAGGGCGAAAAAAATAAAAAAGATTCTTTTTTTAGTCGTTAAAATCCGATCAGCCGTTACGAAGTTATGGCTTTTCACAAAATTGAGAATTTATTAATCATTATCTCGAGAACCAACAATAGTGGGGGGATGAAATTTTGGTAAAATTTCATGGATATATTGTACTTTGAAATGCTTATACTGAATAATTTTTTCGAGACAAAAAAAACGGGGTGGCTAATGAGTTAACGTGGAATACGACACGTGAACGCAGCCACGTCAACTCAGCAGCCCCGTTTTTTTTTATCTCGAAAAAATTATTCAGTATAAGCATTTCAAAGTACAATATGTCCATGAAATTTTACCAAAATTTCATCCCCCCACTATTGTTGGTTCTCGAGATAATGATTAATAAATTCTCAATTTTGTGAAAATCATAACTCCGTAACGGCTGATCGGATTTTAACGACTAAAAAAAGAATCTTTTTTATTTTTTTCGCACTTTTTGAAAAAAAATATGCCGTCATTAAAGAAAAGTTCATTAGACAGTTTTCGGGGAAATTTTTCGATTTTTTTTTTTTTCCACAAAAGGGCCAATCGGAATTCTACTCAGTATTTTTTTTTCTGATAAAGGGAGGCAATACACAACTCCGCAGGATTTTTTCAAAATGGAACAAGGCATCAGTGAAGAGGGAAAAATTGTTTTTTGTTAATTTACTCCGAAAAATGTCTAATGAGCTTTTATCCGATGATGACATATTTTTTTTCGAAAAGAGCAAAAAAAATAAAAAAGATTTTTTTTTTAATCGTTTAAATCCGATCAGTAGTTACGAAGTTATGATTTTTACAAAATTGAGACTTCATTAATCATTATCTCGAGAACCAACAATAGTGGGGGGATGAAATTTTGGTAAAATGTCATGGATATATTGTCCTTTGAAATGCCCAGACTGAATAATTTTTTCGAGACAATAAAAAAAACGGGGTGGCTGAGTTGACGTGGAATGTCTCACATATATATATAATCATAATATAGTTAGTGTCAATTATAGGTATTGTTCGAAATATATATAATATAGATGAGGTTCAAAAGTTGATTTGAGTAATTTTACGTGTGTTGATCCCAGGACGTAACACTTACATTGCCGCTATTAGGAGAATGGCGATGTTCATTAGATTTTCGAGGTTTTCTGTGAGCGATACTTACTCTTCCTTCCTCCCTTCCTTCCTTCTTTTCGGTTATTTCCTTTTTTGTATTTTCCGAATGTCGTTGGATGTACCGTGTTGTTTGCCTTTGTTGTCGTTCGATATTTCCGGGTAATATTTTCTTTTTTTTTTTCCACTTCCACGTTCCGTATATTCACTTCCGATTATTTTTGATGGATTTTCGGTGATAATAATAATTTTTAAAAAATTTTGGGTTGTGCGCGTTGATGGGTCAAACTTCTGACAACAATTTGTGATGGGCGAACGGGTAAGATGAAATGAAATTGAAGTTAGACTCGAGATATTTAGACTGGTGATTTATTCGTACGTTAGAATATTTGGGGAGTGCACGTCTTGGATGATTGAAGGTTGGTAAAGAACTGAAGTGTTAACAAGCTGAAGAAAGGAGAGGACCCGTGCAGAAATTTGAACTGGAACGCCAGGCTGTCTAGTCCAGTCAGAACTGTCTAGCGCCTGGATAGTAATTTACTGGCTAGCGCAATCTGTCCAGGCCCTGCCCTGGCACTGGCGAATTCGGCCCGATTCTGCGTTCTCTCGCCAACACTGCCCAGAAACTGGTCAGTGGAATGGGCGATGGTCAAAGTAAAATCGATTAAAAAATAATCGGTGTTATAAATTAACAATTACCCAAAAAACGCTGATTTTATGAAAAAAATTAATTTCCATTTCGGAAACAGCACTAAATTCCACAAAACTCTGGATACATCAAGGTTTTTATGGTCGCTGATTCCGAATCTGGCATCAGATTTTCAAATTAAAAATAGCGGATCCAATATGGCGGACGTTAAATCGAAAAATGGTACCAATTTTTCTGAAACTCTGTACTCGAGGGTTTCTGGGGTCGCTGATTCCGAATCTGGCATGAGATTTTTAAAATTTAAAATGCTGGATCCAATATGGCTGACGTTAAATCGAAAAATGGTACCAATTTTTCTGAAACTCTGTATTCAGGGGTTTTTCGGATCGCTGATTACGAATTCTTTTTCGACTGTATTTGATTTCCTCTTTCAACTGCAATTGACTTCATCTTTTCTAAATGTATTCATGATTTTTGATAATTTGAGATGATTCAATTAAAATTTTTAAAATGTGAGGTTGACTTCGTAACTGAATTGGGAAGATCTGATGTCATACTCTTTTTTTTTACCCGAAAAACCACCCGGATTAGAGTTATGGGAAAATCGATGACATTTTTCGGTTCTATGTCTACCATTTTGGATCCGCTATTTCAAATTTTCAAAATATGATGCCAGATTCGTATCCAGCGTCCCCAAAAACCCCCGCGTACAGAGTTTCAGGAAAATTGGTACTATTTTTCGATTTGACGTCCACCATATTGGATCCGCCATTTCGAATTTTGAAAATCTGATGTCATATTCGCAATCAATGACCCCCAAAACCTTCGAGTACCGCGTTTCAGTAAATTTAGTACCATTTTTCGATTTGACGTCCACTATATTCGAACCGCCATTTCGAATTTTAAAAATCTGATCCCAGATTTGAAATCAGCGACCCCAAAAACTCTCTAGTACAGAGTTTCTGGAAAATTGCTACGATTTTTCGATTTGAGGTGCACCGTATTGGATCCGCCATTTTGAATTTTGAAAATCTGATGCCAAATTCGTAATGAGCGACTCCAAAAACCTTCGGCTACCAAATTTCATTTAAATCGAGTTCCATCAGAACTCGTAGACTAATGTCATTTAAATACAAAAAAATAATAAGGAAATAACAGCGTAGTGGTAGCGTGTTAGTCGTTAGGTAGGTCTTTAGATAGGTCTCAGGTAAAATCTCAGGTAGGTTCAAAATTAATTTCGACGGAGAAACGTCCGGACTACAAAGCCGGAAACGCTCGTAAAAATAAAAATCTCTACATTTTTAATTTTTTGTTTGAACGATTATTTAGGGATCGAAATTGCTAAATTCGTCGATTGAAGGATAGCGGGTTCAATCCCCGGTCAATGACTGTTTTTTTTTCTTTACGGTATTTTCGAAAATAATGGAACAGCACTTTTTGATTCGTTCATCGGTTATTCGTAATTGCTAATTGATAAATAATAAAATTATATTGTTAACGACCGTGCGAGTGAGAACGTTGAGAAGTTTCGAGAACATTCTCGAAAGTGACGGCGCATGCGCGCAGACCGAGAGAGTAGACCGAGACGTACATTGAGAGTCAGTTACGTCCGAGGAGTCGCAATACAAGGACGTTACCGTGCGAGTCTTGAGCCTGAGCTACAGCGAGCGATGGGCGAAAGAAAGAACGATTATATCTACATCGAGATATCGAGGCGCGTAAAACGCAAACCGTGATAGCGAGACCGTGGGGCTACTGCGAGCCACCACAGTATCGCCGAGCTTATTAATTACCCAATTAACAAGTCATTATTACTAGTATCATACTTCGAACGTGATTGCGTGTTTTATTTCCTTCGCCTTGTCCTCCCGGCGTCTTTGCGAGAATCTCCCAGCTCCGACCACCCGACCACCATTCTGACAAAAGTCTCGTATTTAAAAGAAAACCATTTAACAATATTTGTTATGCTAATTTGAACGTGTCTAGCTAATTGCACAGTTTCTGACTAGACCCTGTTAACTTTACTGGCCAGACCCTAGTCAGATCTTCTGGCCAGATCTTTGGCTTGGCACTGCGTAGAAACGTATAACGCGCCAGGACTGGCTCAGCCCAGCTGAACTGGCCATTGCCAGGCTCGATTCATGTAAAACTGGCCAGGTACTAGGCAGTGCCAGGATTAAATTTCTGCTCGGGAGCGTACCACTAAATTCCGGTGGCAGAGGAAGACGTACCGAAAACCACTGATACCTCGGTGTTCGGACTCTATGAGTTCTGTGGAATGCCTCCTGGGCTCTAGAATGCCACGCAGACGTTCCAACGTCACATGGATACCATATTCAGAGGCATTGACCTCGCAACATGGTATATCGACGACCTCATTGTGCTCTTAAACAGTCACGAGGAACACTTGCAACACGTGGAGACCATTTTCAAAACTTTTCTCAAGAATCACCTCACAATTAACCCCAGCAAATGCCTATCCGGCAAGGAGGAAGTCAACTATCTGGGGTACACGCTCGACAAGAACGGTTTCACCACACCGCGGGACAATGTACAGGCGATTCTCTCGTTTCCGAAGCCCGAAACAATCTTCGATCTGCGACGATTCCTGGGAATGCTAAATTATTATCGTCGTTGCATCCCTCATGCAGCTCAGTTGCAAGCCCCGTTAAACGCCTTTCTCAAGGATTTCAAGCGCCAAGACAGCGAAAAATACTGTGAACGCCAGACACCGAGCGCGCACTGGACGAATGCAAACGCAGCATCGCTACCGCGATTAGAGCATCTTTTCTCTCGCCAACAGCCCCACTTGCTCCCTGGACCAACGCATAGGATTTTGCCATCGGCACCGCGCTACAGCAATGGGAAAACGGTTCCTGAAGACCGCTCGGGTTCTTTCCACGTAAGCTCAGCCCAGCGGAGACTAAATGCAGCGCTTACGACAGAGAGCTCCTCGCAATCTTCGCGAGCATTAAATTCTTTCAGCACGTTCTCGAGGGACGCAAATTCGGGACGAAAACCGATCATCGTCCTCTGGTTCACGCCTTCTCGCAGCGATCGGACAAAGCCTCGCCACGACAGCTTCGCCAACTTGATTACATCTCGCAATTAACCACAGACATCGTTCATGTCAACGGATAAGATAATGTGGTAGCAGATGCATTATCTCGGTTCAACGCAGTGCACATGCCGAGTGTCTTGTGTTACGTCGTGGATTTTAAAAATCGAATTTTTAAAAAAGGAGAAAAAAAGGAAATATTCCTACAGTCTGGATTCGCTAAAAAGACGTAGCAGCGTATAAAATATGCGCTCCGAGGTTTAGATCGTGAAGAAACGACCAGGGGTTGGTGCTGTGTTGGTTTGTTAAATGAAATATATATATACTAGGGGTTCGTATGGCTCAAGTGCTACGCGCTCTCACAGTTATATGTTTGGGTGTGGGTTTAGGTTTGGGTTCGGGTTCGGGTTCGGGTTTTGGGTTCGGGTTCGGGTTTTATAAGCTCAATTCCTGAAACAGCGATGGTGGCGGCAGCGGCGATATATCTTTATATTATAGACAGAAGTATCTCTCTATAATGTATAGATATATCTCTGTATAATATAAAGATATATCGCCGCCAACGCCGCCGCCACCACCGTGGCCACCACCGCCACCGCCGCTGTTTCCGGAATTGAGCTTATACCGGGTGTCCAATTTGAAAATGATCACTAACCCAAACGCAAAACCCATACCCAAGCCCCAACCCAAACCCGACCCCAAACATATAACTGCGAGGGCGCGTAGCGCGCGAGCCATACGGACCCCTATATCTCTCTATAATATAAAGATATATCGCCGCCGCCGCCGCCGCCGCTGTTTCAGGATTTGAGCTTATACCGGGTGTCCAATTTGAAAAGGATGACTAAACACAAACCCAAACCCAAAACCCAAACCCAAACCCAAACCTAAGTGAGGGCGCGTAGCGCCCTACGCACCCCTAGTATATATATATATATATCTCTCTCTATAATATTAAGATATATCGCCGCTGCCGCTGCCGCCGCTGTTTCAGGAATTGAGCTTATACCGGGGGTCTATTTTGAAAAGGATGACTAACCCAAACCCAAACCTAAGCCTGAACCCACACCCAAACATAAAACTGCGAGGGTGCGTAGCGCCCGAGCCATACGATCCCTCAGTATATATATATATACGGGTGAATCTCCGGAACTTTTAACCTGTATGTCTCATGACTTTCCATCGAATTATCTGATTGAATAAATCGTAAAATGCTTTTAAAAACATGGACGACCAAATCTATCTATCAATAATATATGATATGATTTCAATGATAGGTGAACAATATTTATCCCTAATTTGGGCCTTTAATGTTATACCTGTCATATAATTTTTCTGTCTTTCCGTGGTTTCTCACTTTCATAGTTTTATTTGTTGATAAATACAATGATTCACCAAAATTTAAAATACGGGCAACAATGAATTTTTAATTGAAAATTTCGATTCAGTTGTTTTATTAGCGTCCGTCATTTAATTTGACATATTAGTTTAATTAAAACTTGTCTCCCAGTTTGAGGTGTCATGACCGAAATCACGAAGATTTGAAAAATGAAGTAAATAATTGTACATTTGAAGCTGAATTATTGTGTTACACATCAAGCTCAATTAAAACAGAACAGAACATATAATTTTTTTTACGAAAACACTTTTGTTCATATTGTTTATATACAAAGACACATAACCTGTCAAGTGGTCTAGGTTACGATGTCACAACTTAAATCCTCGCGGTTTTGAATATTTGTTATTTAAACTCTTGAAAATTAATATGCACGTGTTTGTTTTTGTATACTTTATTAGTGGTTAAGTGTGCATTGATTAATTTTAAATATTTTCAAAGATATTAATGAAACGTGACATCTATAGATGTCACGACCGAAATCTTGTCACGACCGCAATCTCGTCACATTCAAAGTTCAAAAATTTGAATTTGAAAATTGAAACTTAGTTTTGTTACATACGGGTTATTTATCCCGTGGTAACTTATTATTATTATTATTTTATTCGCCGAAGTCAAAGGCCCCGGCGAATGGATTCTATGTCCTATTTAAGTTGGGTAGCACCTCACCTTGTATATGCTTGTAGTTCGTGATGATCAGATAAGCTGTGATACAATGAAGGAGTACAGGTGGTTTCACACGAATGTATTTATTCAAGAACACAGATCGATCAGTCACTTGTACAATAATAGTTTAAGTTGTTACAAATGTTATACTCTATGATACACTGACGCGCAATGCCGCTAAGGTAATTGGCACGAACAATTATATCACAGAGGTAGTGAAGCGCCGCCAAGGTATTCCTTCACTTAATGAGTTCTTATACATTTGTCTACAACAAGGGTTTCAGAAGATCACGTCAATCACGCCCGCGAGAACCTAAGTACGCGAACGGACTTGCCGCTAAGGAACGGGATCTCTCGACCGATTACGACCGAGCGTCGTATTAAGACTAATTTGATAATATGTCGAGAGAACCCTCATTAGCTTTGGGCGTCCGGCTACAAGGTTCTCGTGGGGGTGGATTGAGAAATCATCGATGGATGTAGGTCTCGATGATTTACGAAATCCATGAGTTGAGAAATCATCGATGGATGGAAATTTCGATGATTTACGAAATCTGGTGATGCAAGGGGTTTACGAAATCTGATGCAAGGGATGCAAGTAATCCATCATATGTGATCATATGTGATGCAAGGGATCGGATAAACCAGGTCATATGGTAAGGTAGTGTAACGTCCTGGGTCGAAATACCCACCTAAATTTGAAAATTTTCATATACGTTCTTTTAATACTTAAATTACAAGAAAACATGAACGACCAGAGGTGATCCCACATTGCCGGAGTTCACCGCCTAACGCACAAAAACTTTAATCTTTTACGAACGAGGCTCGTCACGGGGGAAGGCGCGTGAGTGACGAACCGGCGTATGTCGCACGTTATCACCAAGCTCCCGCAGATGCGGGAAGTTAGTGAAAATCAACGCCTTGCTGGCTCGCACACGATAGCCGCGCTTATCGCCTAGGGACGAGCCTCAACATAAACAACAAGCTTCTTCGTGAGTATCGATATCCATGCACTGGCAGTAGTCAGAAATCAATCTGGACAATGTCGATTACACGAAGCTGACATGAAAATCGCCAGCCATAATAACTGGAAATCCGTCTGGCGATTGTCGTCAGCAGGATGTCGAGGTGTGAAAGAAACTCTTCCCTCACGCGCCGACATCTCCCACCTTATGCGACAATAGAATAAGGGCCTATATAATGACCAGCAAGAAGTCAGTCAGTCAGAGTCTATAAGTCAGTCAGTGAGGAGTAGAGAGTAATCAACAGTTAAGAGTCAGAGTACTCAGTCAGTCGAACAGGTTAACGAAGAACCATCGGAAAAACCGGCGGGTCTACCTCGGGGACCCGACCGCGTGTAAAGCAGCTTAAAACTTAAAAATTGTAAAAATTGTGAAAACTTCTTGTCCGATTTCCCTAACGGGGTTGGCCAAGGACTATTTTGATAAACGCCGAAATTTACTTGTTGAAATTAAAAAGTGATTCGACAAACTCATTTAAATAACCCGCTACGCCTGCATCCGCTCATCCAACGAGGATAGATTCGGCCGGTAAATACGGAAAAGTAATTGATAAAACGTACGAACATACTTCAAGTTGTTCAGTTTCGATTGGGACACCCACCAAAACTCACGTGTTCCCAACGCCTCTTCCCAACTACAGTTCTGTGCGCCAGATGCACGTTCTCTAGTAGTTTCCTCTCATATCCCTTAACTACAGCATAGTGCGCTAGATGCACATGCTCACGTAGTTACTTTTCTAACTCTCTCTATAACTACAGCATAGTGCGCTAGATGCACATGCTCACGTAGTTACTTTTCTACCTCTCTCTCTAACTACAGCATAGTGCGCTAGATGCACATGCTCACGTAGTTACTTTTCTAACTCTCTCTAACTACAGCATAGTGCGCTAGATGCACATGTTCACGTAGTTACTTTTCTAACTCTCTCTAACTACAGCATAGTGCGCTAGATGCACATGCTCACGTAGTTACTTTTCTAACTCTCTCTCTAACTACAGCACTGTGCGCTAGATGCACGTGCCTGAGTAGTTACTTTTCTCACTCTCTCTAACTACAGCATAGTGCGCGAGATGCACATGCTCACGTAGTTACTTATTCCTCTCTCCGGGTACAGCCCTGTGCGCCAGACGCACGCTCTGTACTCTAACCAGCCAACCACAACTCCGTGCGCTAGACGCACGCACTGTGATGGAGGTTTCAACCCTATCGTGTGGGAGTCCCACCCGAAAATAGGACACACTCGAAGGATAACTTTTTTATTCAGACTTTTACGAGCAAACGCCGAAGCGGTAAATACGAAAATAATAACGACTCGCTCCAGGGAAGAATTGTTTAATGTACGAGCACAGCAACAACAATTCGAGCGACACCTCAACCGACAACGTCGTCTTCATCAACTAAGCACCCGCTACGCCCAAACAAAAATCACCTAACAAAAACCACGGTTAATCACCACGTTTTACCAAAGAAAGCAAGAAAAATCTACGTTTCACGTAAGTAGCGTCACACGATCACCGCACTCTTGCCTCTATCCCCGACCGGCGCATTCCGGTCCCAACAAGAGGCACCCTTATTTCTATATATACCCTATCGTTCTCACCCAGGATGTAACAGTAGCAAGATTCCAAGGACGAAAAGGGGAATCTGCTGACGCGCGATTTGCTCAAGTTTCCAGAGAGTGTCTGTCGCAAGAGTCGGCGTACTCTCTGGAATCTGATGACTCGGTTGTGTTGCAATGAGCGCGAGTAGTGATACCTCAGTTCGTCACAGTTTTTTTTATTGAATGTAAGGATTTAAACTATTATCAAATACGATTAGAAGTATATATTACAATTTTTTTTCATTCTTACTCATTTTTTGTGAATATATTTATAATGATTTTTTGAATAAAACTAATATTTCAAAAAGATTGGTAAATCGGAGCACCTGAAAATGGATGTATCTACCAGAGAGCAAATTTTATTGCAAAAAAAGAGAAAAAATACGAGAAAAGCGAGCTCAGAAAATAGAAAAACAGAGAAAACGAATAGCATTCGAATTTTGTGGATTTGTTAGGTTTTTTATGATTAAAAATACAAAAAAAAATTGGGCATTGAAAAAAACGATGTTCTGCAGCATTTCATATTATTTTATTTACTTTGAAACCATAATTTGTGTGCTAAAATGATGTGCGTTTGATTTTTTTCATTTTCATTTCATGTTAATCAAAGTTAAAGGTTCCGGAGATTCACCCGGTTCCGGTCCGGAGGTTCCGGAGATATAGGAGTTTGTATGGCTCGGGCGCTACGCGCCTTCGCAGTTGTATGTTTGGGTTTGGGTTTGGGTTTTGGTTAGTCATCCTTTTCAAATTTGACACCCAGTTAAGCTCAATTCCTGAAACAGCGGCGGCGGCAGCGGCAGCGGCGATATCTTTATATTATAGAGAGATATATTGTAACGGGACGTTACAATGACATTATGACCAATAATCATAATGACTTGTTATTCTCACCAAATATCGGAATTCCTCGAAGGACCGAAATAGAATTCGATCCTTCGGGGAATTGAAATACGTCACGAGCATACCAGGTAAAAAAGCATCGAAAGCTCGGTGAAATTGCCCTACCACGGATCCATCGGCCAATCGAATCGCGGCGCCGATGGATCGCGATAAAGTATTTAAGAGCCTCGCGAGCAAGCCTCGCTCTCATTTTTGCCATCAACGTGATGTGAGCATATACCGCGTTTAGCTTTTGCTTAACGTATTGATTACCGGCGCTCCTCGCCGTTTCACGAAGGTCGAGGACTTTTAACCATAATACTGCAGCTCGAAGGTGCGACAGACCGGACGTCTTCTCAACTTCGAGGCCAACCCGACCACGACGCGGTCTCCATCGAGTCATCACCCACGACTTGTCTTTTTAAAGACAATTTGAGAAATTCATCATCGAATCGCCTTTCTCAAGGCGATTCACTTAAAACGGAATTCATTTGAACTGGGATTATTTTTCAATCATTTTCTCAAAGCTGTACACAGAGAAAATTATTTTCAAAAAACCCCAGTTCTTCACAGTATTTGAAGACTCTACGGACAAAAAGTTTTCCAAAATAAGAAATAAAAAAATACCAGTTCTACTCTTTTTTTTGCACGAAACTGTTGAAAATACACCATTGTTCAATAATTTAATTATAAAGAATTTATCAATAATTTAACAATAATTTAACTATCGAGATCAAGAAAACAAAGATGTCCAGTTTGTGGAGGTTATAAATGACGAAATGATGGTTGAGGCGGTTGAGGTGGTTGGCGGCGTTAGTGGTTAAGGCGCTTTGCGGAGTGGGGGTAATGGGTGACGCACGGTGCCACACGGTAGGCTGCTTTGCAGGTGACAATAACCGGGACATCTTACAGTTAAGAGAATCTAGTCAGTGCCAGGGGCCTGGCCGTCTCTCAGACTCAGCAGATCGACAGCTGAATAAATGCCTTTCTGAATTGGAACTCGGGTCTAAAAAACCCTCCAAGCTACTACGTGAGATGAAATCGCTAGCCGGCAACAGAGCTTCGGAGGACGTGCTTCGAGTGCGATGGCTTGCGTTACTGTCTTCGACAGTGCAGAGCCTCCTGAGAGTTTTTCAGTCTTCGTCCTCGCTCGAAGAACTCGCCAAGGGCGCAGACACGTTCTTGGAAAACGGGCTAGGCCCGTCGGTCATGGCTACCTCGTCACACCTTCGACGCAGTCCTACGCCGCCAGAACCACGCTCTCAGTCTCCGCTCGATGTTCTTGTCACTGGGTAAATCATAACTGATCTCTCTGGACCTAGAGATGCTCAACGCAGTAACGAGACTGAGCAACAACGAACGAGCTCGCACGAGGGGACGCTCGCAGACTCCTGCGCCCTCCGATAAAGGGTTCTGCTACGCTCACAGAAAATATAGCGAGAGTGCATTTAACTGTCGTCCTCCTTGCACATACAACTGCAATGCATCACGGCTTCCGGAAAACTACGGACGCTGTCTCATCTATACAGGCGGTAGAAGACAGCAACAACAATATCGTCACACCGGAGTACCGCCTGCTCATCTACGATCGAAACTCGAATATGCAGTTTCTGGTCGATTCGGGATCAATCATCTCGATCATGCCTCGAATTGGGCCGTTTTGCACGGCAAAACCTACGAACAACAAATTGTATGCTGCGGATGACACTGTCATCGAGAACTTTGGGCAGCAAACCTTTTCCCTCAATATTGGGCTACGCCGCGACATCAAATGGACCTTCGTCGTCGCCAACGTCACGACGGCGATCATCGGAGCCGATCTTCTCGCCCATTACGGCCTTCTCATCGATCTCAAGGGTCATTGTCTCATCGATCGAATGACCAAGCTCGTCACGAGCTGCTAGCTGGGCAAAGCATCCGTACACAGCGTTTTGACAGTGGCATCGGCCAACACGGCTTCTCCGGCGCTGCAGCCTGCTTACAGTCAACTGCTCTGTAAGTACATTGATATAACTAAACCAGCGCCTATATCGCCTATGCGAACAAATGACCTTATATTATCACAAAAGGTCCTCCAGTATCCTGCACCGCGTGGAATATTTTCATAATTTCCCTTTCAGATTTTGTTTTTTTATTATTATAGCTGGAAACATTTATGAGTTGGATGGGTTCACTCGAAAATTATGCCGTTGAGGACACAATATCAGGAGAATAAACTTATTTCATTGTCGATTGAAAATACGTTCGTATATTTTCAGAACCCTTTTTTGTAAATCTTTTTCGATTTTTTTTTTTGCTGAAACTCGGAGAATTGTCGAAACAATTGATCAGCGTATCTCGAAAATTATCGAGATGGAGACAAAATATAAAGAATTGTAAATATTGTACTGTTTCGTTTTAAATACGTTGAAATTTTTCCTGATTTCTTGGATACTTTTTTATAGCATTTTTTTCAGCTCATCGAGGTGCTTTTTCTAAAAATTGATCGCGAACCTAAATAAGAACAGGTGAAATCTCCAAATTATTTAAAAAAACTTACATAATTCTCCAAAAAACTCGTTACTTAATTGAATAAAACTATTCGTCTCATTAAAAAGCAAGTGTACATAATTTTGAGAAATCACCTGTTTGTAACAGGGTGCATGATAAATGTATAACAAAAGGATCTCGACGACCTGAAAAAAAAAAAATTTTGTACAACGTGTGCAAAAAATTTCAACGTATTTAGCATAAAAAATTGCATCATTTTTTCCTCTACATATTTTGTCTCCAACTCAATATTTTTCGAAATACGACAATCAATAATTTGGATGATTCTCCGAGTTTCAGCCCAAACAATGTAGGAAAAAATTTGAAAATAAAAAGTCTTACTCTCGAAAATCGAAAA